>ML664174.1:16218728-16621298 GCA_007570785.1 Antilocapra americana
GTGTGTGTGTGTGTGTGTGTGTGTGTGTGTGTGTGTGTGTGTGTGTGGCCGTGCTGCATCTTCAACGCTTCGAGGGTTTTTCTCTAGTTGCAGCAAACAGGGGCTACTCTCTAGTTGCAGTGCATGGATTCTCATTGCTGTGGCTTCTCTTGCTGTGGTTCATGAGTTCTAGAGCATGCAAGTTTGAGTAGTTGCAGCTCCTGGGCTCTAGAGGACCGGCTCAGTAGTTGCGGTGCGCAGGCTGTTGTTCCACAGCATGTGGGATCCTCCTGTACCAGTGATCACATCCACATCGCCTGAATTGGCAGGCAGATTCTTTACCACTGAGCCACGAAGGAAGCCCCAGCACTCTCCTTTTTGATGAGTTTGTTGGTGGCTGTATTGTAGAGGTATGTTGAGACTCAGAGAGGAGAATTCAGCCTTGGAATTTAGTTCTCTACTATCATTAGGGATAAGGGGATAGGGAATAGCAGAGATCTGATAGAAATTCTTAATTATATGTAGTGGATACTATGGAGCTCTGCTTAGATCCCTTTCCTAAGGCCAGTGCATCCTGCTTCTGGGAATATTGATGGGTAACAGATCACAGATGTCTATCGCCAGGACATGCCTCACCCAAGGTTGTAACCTTTCCCCAGTGACCTCTGATTAATAACAGAAGATGTGGAGGTACAAATGTCTGACCCCCTTGCCTTAATTTTTGACAAGTCTCAAGGTCTATCCTGGTTCTAGAGCTCTCTGTTGAATCAGTGACAATTGTACTGTGGATCAGCTTCATCCTCAGTCCCACCCTTCCATTTCCCTTTCCCTTTCCCTCAGAAATATCTCCTAAAAGTACTCCCCAATCAACTTTCTGTATGCAACTTTTCACTCAGAGCATGTTTCCAGGGAACCCAGTTCAACACAGTTGGTACCACAAGTGTCCTGGGAATGAGACTGACTCTGAAATGGGAATTTGGTGCTGGATCTCTCCAGCTACCAACAATCCTATCACTGAGAACAGGTGGAATGTGATTAGCCCCTAGCATTCTGTCACAAGGAAACTGTGAAAACTTTCACCAGTAGTAAACTGGGATGGCAGACCAGTGAATGGGGATCTGGTGTCTGGTGCAATATCTCAATTGTGTAAGGGGTAAGAGAAACATTAGTCTATAAGGATAAGGGGATTGTGTGGCTATTATTTAGTGTCACTGATTATTTGAAGAGAGAAAAAGTTGGGTTCTAGTGATTGATAACCATAATCAAGGTTATGATAACCATATGATAAACTTGGTCATGATAACCATAACCAAGGCAAAATGTGAAAACTAGAGGACTTGATGGGTAGCATTTAAGTGGAGCCTAATGTCTTGCTGCCAAAGTGTAGACACATGAAGGACCAGACTCAGAGTTCTAAAATAGTAGAGCTTCACACCAAGCTCAGCGTGGACCCTGTGGTTGGAGATGGGGCTATCTTGTTGTCTTTGTTGTTCAGTTGCTAAGTCATGTCTGACTCTTTGCAATCCCATGGACTATAACATGCCAGGCTTCCTTGTCCTTCACTATCTCCTTGAGTTTGCTCAAACTCATGTCCTTTGAGTCAATGATGCTATCTAACCATCTCATCCCCCTTCTCCCTCCCTCAATCTTTCCCAGCATCAAGGTATTTTCCAATGACCTGGCTCTTCACATCAAGCTGTCAAAGTATTGGAGCTTCAGTTTCAACATCAGTCCTTCCAATGAATACTCAGGATTGATTTCCTTTAGGGTTGACTGGTTTGATCTCTTTGCTGTCCAAGGGACTCTCAAGAGTCTTCTCTAGCCCCACAGTTTAAAATCATCAATTCTTCAGTGCTCAGCCTTCTTTTTGGTCCAACTAGGTATAAGTATTTGAAGACTTTGAACTTCAGAATTTCCTGAAGCCCCTGGGCCTGCAGAAGGGGCCCCTTCTCCTTGTCAGGATATAAGGGACCACTTGAAGAGCATTCAGAAGACTCGAATAATGCAAGTGCTTTAAAAGACCATGCTCTCTCCCTCATGCCTCCCTCTCTGTATTCCATATCCTCTCCAAATAACCAGGCTGCTAACAAAGATCAAAACTCAGCAAAGACTAGCTAGGAATGTGCTAGGCTGAGGAAGGAGAGGAGACTAAATACAGAAGGAACTATGGCCAGGAGAGTATGTTTAGGACTGGTACTGAATAAAGAGGGTAGAGCATAACATTGAATAAGGAAGAGTTTAGGAGATGAGATTTAATAGACTATGAAGGATCCCAGAGATTGTGCAATATAGTGTTAGGAATGCTCCTAGAAGCTTAGAAAAATAGATGGCCATACTAAGTGTAGAGAGAGGAGCATAACTACCACAGTAGGTAGTACAGGAAAGGACCAAAAGGCACAAATATGGGTGTGCTAAAATGAATACACTACATGAGTCTAAAAACTCTTACTAACCAAGGATTTACCTTCTTCAAGAAGGTAAGGGCCATCAGCATCATTGAGAAACTTATTGGTAGCTTTCTTCTTCCTCAGCTCAGGTCAGGAATGGTGGTGGAGATGCTGCGACAGAATTAGGCTTTCTGAGAACAAAGGGGATTGTAGTCATTGGTCTTTAAACATCAGAAGCAAGGTAGGTGCAATTACCACAGTCAGTGGCAAAGTCAGAGTGGTACCAGGAGAGATCTGACTTGCAGGGAGCCATGAGATGGTAAATTGCCAGGAGCAGGAGGACTGCTGCTATACAATGGGAGCAGGGAAGAATATGGTTTGTGTTCATTATACCCACTGGCGTGCCTCTTGATTCTTCCATGTCCAGTTTTAATAGTAAATGAATAGGTATGGTAGCCATGACCTGAGAAGGGCATGGTCACCAGGCACTCAGGTCCCGTAGAGATGAGAGTCTGAATCACTCCACTAGGCAAGCCACCTAGACCAGCAGAAACTGAAAGAGTGGTAAAGGAGGAGGAGTGTTTGTTATGACCTTCTAATTACACATGAATCGTCTACTGTGTGTGGAGGGAGAAGTGGCTTGATGGATATACATGGAATGTACATAGACTCCTGATCAATGGTAAACATCTTGACTGGTTAACGAGGGAATCTAGAAGGAACAGAACTGGAAGACTGGTGACAAGAGTCTGAGGAAGGAGAATGTAGAGACCCCGTGGGAGTCGCACAAATTATGTATGCCTTCCAGTCTCATGTGAATTATCTCTAGAAGAGGCTCTTAACCGAAGGAAGAGATTGACCCATGTTGTGGATGTTGGCCAGACTCTCTCCTTAGCCATCCTGATGCTTGCTTGAGTGCGTGTGTGCTAAGTCGCTTCAGTCGTGTCGGACTCTTTGAGACCCTCTGCACCAGAGCCCAGCAGGTTCCTCTGTCCGTGGAATTCTCCAGGCAAGAATACTGGAGTCTGCTGCCATTTCCTCCTCCAGGGGTCCGGACCCAGGGACAGTATCTGTGTCTCTTACCTCTCGTGCACTGGCAGGTGGATTCTTTACCACTAGCGCCACCTAATGATCCATAAATGCAGTGATCGTAGTAGAAGGGATTGAGGCTGTGTGACACACCATGGATCGCTCCAGGTGAGTCTGAACCAGCTCCTGCCTGCCGCAGAGATGGACACTGCGCCCTCTACTAGCCACCGTTCCTCAGGGGAGCCAGCCAGCCGCAGAGTGGTAGGTCAACGACATCTAAACCCCTTACATCTGGGAGCGGGTAGCCGTTCATCGTGACTGGTTTGCCTTGCCTGCTTACAGCACCTCCACTAACACTACCATCTGATTCATCAATATTGTATCTCCCACTAATTGCCTCCGGTCAAGGGGCCCATTTTACGGCAAAAAGGGGGGGGGCTGTGAAAATAGCCTCATGACCGAAGCATTACCATGTGCTTCATTACATGGATTAGATGATTGAACAGCCTACTAAAGCCTTAGCCAAGGTGTTGGTTGTGGGGATAACGTCTTGGGTGGCTGGGGTGATGTCTCCTGGGACATGGTATATGCATTAAACCACAGCCCGAAATATGGTACTCTGTCTCCTATATCTAGAATATGTGGGGCTTTGAAGCCAAGATGAAACTAAGGACATCACACTCAAAGGCCCATTTGTGACATCTGTGCTTTCTGTTACCATAAAATGTACATACTGTATACATGTTTATATATGGGCGCATGCATGCGCACATGCTGAGTATAATGACCATGCTGTAAAGCATACATTCACGACCCTAGAGGTTGCAAACATGCCTTCCGTTTAAAATAGTGAGTTACACTGATGCCAGTTTAATCATTAACATTAGTAAGAGGCCAATTATATTGTTCAAGAGTAAGATGTTTTGTGAGAAAATTACAAAAAAGATACATGTAATCATTGCAATGCCAGTTTACCATCTGATATGATGTGCAATAATCCCTTTAGCAAGCTTAAGCGTTTACATATTAATGGCAGTATTGGAGAGCTAGAAGATGCCTTTTACAGCATCGCTGAGGTCCTTACAACAAAAAATGCCTTTGCTGCTTGGCCTGATTACTGGTATGTGCAGGGAGAATAACGCTGTTTTGTGGGGTCTCTCCTCCTCACTACTGGGTCCTGGGGTGGTGTCTTTTTTAAAGCAATGCTGTATAACGATTAATAATGAGGAGGGAAAAATTCATTTAGACGTTTGGCAACATCTTTGTGGCTCTCAGTATGGGTCTCATATAGAATAGATTTTCCCCTGCAGAGAAACGCTGGCAACGCATTCTTCTTAAACATACGATTAACCAGCTGCCAGAGACAATAGAACACTTAAAACTCCTATTCCAATGACCAAGTTACCACCTATAAATCTCAGAGCTACTAAAATGTGTTTAAAAATGAGCTGCAGAGCCCCAAAGCATGTTTCCTCAAATGCAAAACAAAGGGTTTGAGTTAGATTATGGCCTCAGTGATCCCATTCAGGACAGCAATACTAATAATACTTCCCAGTGAAAGGCAAATAAAGTAGCAAAGAAATGCAACCTGTTGACTTAGGGAAGCGAAGAAGAAATTCAAGAAAATAAATCGACAAGAAGTCCAAAGCAAAATGTTTTTCTTAGTTAAACAAGTAAGGCTACTTTCATCCTTTGTGAAAGATGAGCTAAGGAAAAATCTGAAGATACCTGTTCTTGGGTATCTGCTGGACAAAACATTTGTCTTTTCTTTTGAGCTTGGAAATTATAGAGAAGACAATCCAAATGTCCATCAAGAGTGAGTAGGATAACTAAATGTGGAAGTCTATTCAAAAACAGTGAATAAAAAACAACATTGAGAAAGAGATAGCCATGAAAAGAAAACTACAAATTTCATAATTTCACTTGCTATAGTTTGGAAACAGGACAAATGGACTCTGATGTTTAGGATATAGACATAGATGGGGGAGATGGAGGGGAGAAATAGGCAGTGAGTATCGCAGAGCTCAGATGGAGATTCCCTCCGTGGGGGATGCTGGTTGGGGTTATGATTGAGGAAGGGTCCACTGGCCTGCTATTGAGCCTTTGCACTTCTTTTCTTGACCTGAATGCTAGTCACATGCTTTTGTTTAATAATATTTGTGAAACCTGTCAATATAATTTATGCCCTTTTCTATACATACATTGTTTTACAAAACAGAAAATACAGCAGAAGATATACTTTAAAACATTCTATGCATTATACGGAGTGATCTAATTTTTTAAAAACTTGAAAGTCCTTTTAAAAAAATTTTACAATACTGTGTTTGTTTCTGCCATACAACAACATGAATCAGTCATAATTATACATACAACCTCTCTCTCCCTAGCCTCCTTCCCCTCCCCCATCCTATCCCTCCAGGTCATCAACCACAGAGCACCAGACTGGGCTCCATGCCCGTCACAGCAACTTCTCATCAGCTATCCATCTTACACCTGATAGCATATATATGTTGATGCTGCTTTCTCCATTTGTCGCACTCACTCCTAAGTCCATTTGTCCCACTTTCTCCACAAGTCTGTTCTCTACACCCAGGTCTCCTTCCTTCTCTGCAAATAGAAGTTCATCAACACCATTTATCTGGATCCCATATATATGTGTTAATATACTATATTTGTTTTTCTCTTTCTGACTTACTTCACTCTATATAACAGGCTCTGGGTTCTTCTACCTCACTACAATGGACTCAATGCATTCCTTTTTATGGCTGAGTAATATTCCATTGTGTATATGTGCCACATCTTCTTTATCTAGTCATCTGACAATGGACATCTAGGTTGCTTCCATGTCTATTGTAAATAGTGTTGCTATGAACAATGGGGCACATGTGTTTTTTCAATTATGGTTTTCTCAGGGTATATGCCCAGTATCTCAGGGTTGCTAGGTCATATCGTAGATTTATTCCTACACATGAAAAGATGCTCAACATCACTAATTATTAGAGAAATGTAAATCAAAATTACAATGAGGTATCATCTCACCCTAGTCGAAATGGCCATCATCAAAAAATCTAGCATGTCCTTTTAAAAATTAAATGAATGGGACCTTACAAATAAAAGTGGAGTCTCTCCTGTGCGCTTCTTAGTCCCATCCTTCCCCTCTATTTGAAGCAACGACAACATGAACCTGGGGTGTATTTTCTCATTCTTTGTTTGTATAACCTTCTAAATATGTGTTTCCCTTGTGAGTTTTTTAACTTCGCATCAATTCTTTGATTCATGTGTTATCCTGCCAACTTGCTTTTTGTACTTGACCTTGTTTATGAAATCCATCTGTGTTCACATGTATATATATATGAGGGGCTCTGCTTTCCCTTGCCTCAGTTTCTTCATCAGCAAATAGGATGATAATAATGGTATCCACCACATTGAGTGGTTACAAGGTTGAGATGAGTTAATATATAGAAATCATCTGACATATAGTAAGGACCACACACATAATCTAGTTAATTAATTCATTGACTAATCTAATTACTTAATCTAATTTTACCTACTACTTCCTCTGCCATTATTTCTTAATCTATTTATCTGTTTCTTACTGGTGAACATGTAGGAACTTCCAATGTTTAGAATTATAAATAAGGCTGTAATAAATAACTATATGTGCTATGCTTAGTTGCTCAGTCATGTCTGACTCTTGGTGGCCCCATGGGTGGTAGCCCTCCAGGCTCCTCTTTCCATGGGATTTCCCGGGCAAGAATACTGGAGTGGATCACCATTTCCTATTCCTGGGGATCTTCCTGACCCAGGGATTGAACCTTCATCTCCTATGTCTCCTACATTGCAGGAGGATTCTTTACCCACTGAGCCATTGAGGAAGCCCAGACTTTCAGGGGCCAGTGTGTTTTCTGATTCTGACTTTGGTAAGAATGGAAAAGAAGCCCCAGAACAGAGCAAGGCATCACATCTTTGGGATTCAATGGCCATCATTAAAACCTAGGGCTTTTGGACAATTTTTTATTAATTAATTAATTTATTTTTGGTTACATGGATCTTTGTTGCTGCCTGTGGGCTTTCTATAGTTGTGGCAAGTGGGGGCTGCTCTTCCTTGTGGTGCATGAGCTTCTCATAATACTAGCTTCTCTTGTTGTGGAACATGGGCTCTAGGGCTCAGTATTTGTGATGCATAGGCTTAGTTGCCCTACGACCGCTTCCTAGAAAAGGGATCAGACCCATGTCCCTTGCACTGGCAGGTGGATTCTTATCCACTGGACCACCAGGGAAATCCCAAAGCCTAGGACTTTTAAGGATGAAACTCTAGGGCAGTGAGGCGGGGGTGGGGGGGTGCGGGGAGGGGAATCACTAAAGTATACTGGCACTTAGTGTTAAATATTTTGCCCGCTTTATCTCATTGGTATAGACAGCCAATATTATTATCCCCATTTTCAGATGAGAGAACCAAGGCTTGAATAGTTAAACATGGTTTAACAGACATGACTGAGCAACTAAGCATAGCACATATAGTTATTTATTACAGCCTTATTTATAATTCTAAACATTGGAAGTTCCTACATGTTCACCAGTAAGAAATAGATAAATAGATTAAGAAATAATGGCAGAGGAAGTAGTAGGTAAAATTAGATTAAGTAATTAGATTAGTCAATGAATTAATTAACTAGATTAACTATCTTAACATGGTTAAGATCTCTCAGGCTATAAGGAGAGGAGCTAGCACTAAAAAAAACTAATAGAAATAAAGGTCAAGAAAACATAGGCTAACAGTTTGCTTCAGAGTGGGGAATAAAAAAAGGATAACTGAGTGCACCCCAAAGGCCTATACCTGTAAAAATCGTATCCTACTTCAGTCAAAACCCAGACAGGATTTTACCCTTCAGGTGATCACATGCCTCATTCAGCATCTCTGCCCCACTCTGCCCTTCGAAAAGACCCAAATGGTGCTGGGAGCTTTGAAGTGGGGTGGCAAGCAGCGAAGAACTGGGGTGGGAAGAGTAGAAAGGGATATGCTACAAAGATGATTATTGAAAGTTGACAGCTGCCAAACACACTGTGTCCCTGGCAACACCTGTTGAGTCAGCCACCGTGGTGGAGAGTCAGATGAAGAAAGACAGCTGTACACATGCCAACAGCAGCAGGATGCTGTGCTGGGCTCGTGCTCTGCCAGCAGAAGATGTGCCAAACTTGCTGGCCCAGATTCAAATGGCTGGGTGTCGACTCAGTTTGCCAGCAAATAAGCCCGGGGAATACATTTGCATTAACACCACTCCCTGTTCCCACCTCCCCATTCCTTACCCTGCTCCACATAGAACACAGTTCCTCTTTCCAGAATGTCATCTTCAGCCTGCTTTTCAGAACCTGTATTTCAGTGGAACATGAGGTAAGCCAGATGCTGTCCTGAAATGCCTCGAAGGAAGCCAGCATCAGCAGTCAAGAGCAAGACAAAAAAAAAAACCCTCCATTTCAGGTTTTTGGCAGTGGGTTAGAAAAATATGCTGGGTAATTTTAATTTTTTTTCCAAAAAGAAAGAATAGATGGGATTTTACATTTTATCTCGTGCAAACATTATGCTCACCCAGACCCTTCCTTTATTTGAGCACCTTGAAATTTGGGGGGTTCTCAGCTAAGCTGAAAGAGTTTCACAATTGCAGTGGAATGTTATAGGAAAGTTTGGTTCTGCCTACAAAATTGCTTCCTAAGATGGAGAAGTGTCAGATATGTCTAATTTCTTCTTATCTTTTCTTAAGACTCCAGGGGTACCCTTGAGGAATGAGAAGTCTCAGGTCTGGGTGAGGGAGTTTTTCCCTTCACAGGCCACTGTGTGGTTTAGAGGCAAGATCTATCTATCTACCTATATATATTATAGCATATATCATTTCAGCCACTTCATGTCAGCAGGCAGCCGAGGTGGTAAGAGAGATAAAGCCTTAAGGAAGAGAGAAGCTTTGTGGATTACTGTTTTTGATACCCTTTCTCCCAGAGGTCTTAATGAGTAACTAGACCTCGAGTGATAGAACTTACCCCCTTCTTCTTCTTCTTTCTGACCTTCTAACATTGTGCCCATCCACACACATGCACACACACAAATACACACACACACAGCACTCCTTGATAAAAACTTTCACTTCATTTCAGTGTGGTGTTTGGAAGATCATTAACACTCTTGTGATCATTAACATTTCTTTTTCTCTTAATGATGACAAATCCTCCTTGAGCAGTTTCAGTTAAAATAGTAATGTTAGAAATTCCCAGTTGAGTAACATGTTTTGAGTCAAAAATTTATCTTAGGAATTTATTTCCCACATATACTTACATATGTACGTAAAGGATATTGAATACAGCATAATTTCAAATAATAGCAAAAGGCTGGGAAAATTCTAAAGGTCCATCTGTAGGGCATATCTCATTGATAGTACATCCATAAGCTGTAACAAAGAGCTTTATGCAATCATTCAGAAGTGTGAATTAGCTCTGTGTGTGTAGGTATGGGCTAACCTTTCAGACATATCACAAGGGGAAAAGTAAAGTGTAGAATAATGGGTATAATATGCTACCATTTGTGTAAAAATGGAAAAGAAATACACATTATATGCATATATATGTTTATCTATACATGGACTATGTCCAGAAGATAAACAAGCACTTAACAGTGGTTAACTCTGGGAATGGAAGCCGAGTAATCTGACATTCAGGTTTTACTGTCCAGTGTTTTGTGCTGCTTTAAGTTTTTCTATTATTGTGTACTTATGCCATGTAAAAAATTAAATTAATAAAGTAAACTTATTTCTCACTAAGCTCTAAAGTTGAGTGCCTGCCTGCCTGCTAAGTCACTTCAGTTGTGTCCAACTCTGTGTGACCCTATGGACTGTAGCCCTCCAGGCTCCTCTGTCCATTAGATTATCCAGACAAGAATACTGGAGTGAGTTGCCATGCCCTCCTCCAGGGAATCTTCCTGATCCAGGGATCAAACCTGCATCTCTTATGTCTCCTGCATTGGCAGGCAGGTTCTTTACCATTAGTGCCACATGGGAAGCCCCCTAAAGTTGAGTACTAGTTCTTTGATTTCTAGGTTCTTTTTGTGTTGTGTGTGAGTTTGATGTCACACACATCTCGTTTGACCATTATTATAGATTAGTAACTTGATTAGTTGAATTCAACTTTCTAGTGACTAATTAGAAAATAAGAGTCAATGTAGTCAAAAGATTTATTATAAGTTCAAATTGAGATGGAGTTCTTTTTCTTCCTCAGCCACATAAATCAGCTTAAATGAATTGTTGCTCTCCACGAATGAAATAAGACTGCTTTTAAGGACTTAATTGCCATAATTCTGCAATAGCATTTGCTCCTCTGGCCTTTTGTATTGCATTTTGATGCCTTCAGAGTTATTCTTGCAAATTTATATCCACATGACTCCATTTATAATAAATAATAGGAAGAACTAGCAAAAATGTTCATGGATCTCAACATACTTGAGATGTTCATCTACCTTCATGTCAAAATACTTTTCCTCTTTCTTGCATAGATAATATTTTGAAGATATACATTGAGAGATGGAATTTTTGCCTACAGGGTTCATAAGATACCGAAACTCTGATACTGTCCTTGAACCAAAGAATGTTGAACTTTAAACCAGAGGTGAATTTGTTCCCTTAGGGGAGTTTGGAGTCAGAAAAATCTGAGTTTCTATCAAATTAGCCTCCTGCTTCTCCTAGTCTCAATATAATATAAAATGAGTGAAATGGTACTTACCTTGTGAGGTTTATTCAGAGACCAATTGAGCTAGTGGGTGATGAAAGAGCACTTTGAAACTGTGATGTTCTAGTAGTTATTTTTTTTATTGTATATCACACTCATTTTGGATAAGAGTAAAGTGGATCTTGTTTCAAAGCTCTTTGTTGAATCTGACATCAGTACAGTGGTTGGAATGAACACTGTCAGTATGTTCAAGTTAATTTATGCCTGCCACTTCCAAGGGCAGCTTTCCCTAAGAAAACTGATGCTGTGGCAGCATCCCCTCAGAGTGAGCCTAAAATAAAACACAAGGCACACGTTTAAGGCAGATAACTCTGAGACCACTGGGACTCAGCTCATTCTTATGGGTTTATGTGTGCACAAGGCAGAATCCTGGAAAGTACAACCTCATTTTATGAGATTACAGAATCTTAAACTCAAACAAAGAATTTTATTTAGACATGTTGAGTAACACTTAAGTGGAATTCCTTGATCATATTTCTCAGAAATAAGAAATCAACAATTTTGACCCACTAAGTACTTCTTTAATTTCACTTACTTTGGATATTCTTTATTTGATGAACCAATTCCTTCACTGTATTTCTCTTCATTGATAGACAGTATTTCCTGTTGAGAACTTGACTCTAAAGGCAGTGGTTTTAAATTGGAAGACAGCATTAAGGCATTATATCTCATATTTTAGAACAATGGTTTTAAAACATATATGTTTTAATATGTCAATCTCAATCCCCCAGTTCATCCTATCTCCCTCTTTGGTATCCACATTTGTTGTCTCTGTCTGTGTCTTTATTTCTCCTTTTCAAATAAGATCATCTATATCATTTTTCTAGATTACACATCTTGAAAATATGTAATATTTGTTTTTCTCTTTCTGTATAAAACAGAAAGATAACTAATGAGAAACTACTGTATAGCACTTTACTATAACTTTACTCATGCTCTGAGATGATCTAAACGAAAAGAAATCTTTAAAAAGAGGTAGGAATATATTTACATACAGCTGATTCACTTCACTCTATAGTAGGAGCTAACGCAACATTGTAAAGCAACTATATTCCAATAAAATTAATTAAAACATGTTTTTAAAGCAGCAGAATATTTTATTTTGTTCAGAAGAAAGAATAGGCAGCTATCCAATATGTCTTTTAAAAAAAAAGGGTGGAGGGGGCGCAATGTAGAGCTGAAGTGAAAGAAAGTATGTGTGTGTTAAAGGATTTGGAGCCCAACTTACTGAACTGTCCCTTCTCTGATGCTCCCTTGTGACACTTTCCATAGTGGCCAGTGAAATCGAATGAGTATTCCCACAATGCAGGATCCTTATGCTAAGGCTAAATTGTAATAATGAATTAGATCATGTTCAGCTATCTTGTACAGATATAAAAAAGAACTGAGTGGAAGTTCAGGGGCAGAAATGGTTCCCCTGGGATTTCTTTTACAGCTATCTGATCATTATGAGTCATGTCAGGATTACAGAGTATGGAATTTGAAGGCATTTATAATAGAAAATAAAAGAGAGCTGGTAATGACAGGCCTGAGAGACATGCGCACAGCGAAAAAAGCAGGTTGTCTGGCAAAATAGTTTATTTTTGAACTTTCATGCACAAAAGTGAAAGTCTTTCTATATTGAGAGGTACCACGATATGTTCAAGTTTGTTCTGGAGCTAAAATAATCTCTTTTATAACATATATTTCAAGTTCACCTCTATGGGATTGTGTAATGATATTTTCCTTACTGGCTATGAGTCATCTAACTCTTCACCTTGGCATAATATAATAGAAATAATAGCTATTTACCCTAAAAAATGTATATTAATTTAAGACTTTTATGCCCATGCTTCTCTGCTTAAATAAATCCAAATGTGTATAGAATAAAAGGCAATTTACATGTGGCATTGTTAGCCTCCAATATCTAGCAAAAGCGTTGAAATTTTTATTTTATAAAGAGAAACCAAAAGAACTATTGAAGGTCTTCTTGTTAAAGGAAAAGTAGAATTCACTTCTTAACTCTTCTGATAGAGTACCATACATGTCTCTTTGCATATTTAACATGAAAAAAAAAAAGCCATCAAGCAGCGACCTTTAGTTGCTAGACTAGTGTTGGGAAATATCTTTTATAAGATTTTCATCTTCAAAAGGCTTAGAGGGTAAAGAATCTACAATGTGGCAGACCTGGTTTCAATCGCTGGATCAGGAAGATCCCCTGGAGAAAGGAATGGCTACCCACTCTAGCATTCTTGCCTAAAGAATCCCATGGACAGAGGAGCCTGGCAAGCTACAGTCCATGGGGTTGCAATGAGTAAGATGTAATTGACTAAGACTTGCACTTTCAAACTCAGTTCAAAAATCTTCACTTACTAGTTAAATCTTTGTTCTAAGCATTTTATTCTTTGCATATCCTTAGAACTTTTGTATTTAATTATAGTTGACATCTTTTTTTATTTGCTGTTAGTAATGTATTGCCTCAAAGGTTTAAGGTGGCTTGTATGTGTACATTTTATCTCTACAGTTCAGTTCAATCACTCAGTCATATCCGACTCTTTGCAACCCCATGGATTGCAGCACACCAGGCTCCCCTGTCCATCACCAACTCCCAGAGTTTGCTCAAACTCATGTCCATTGAGTCAGTGATGCCATCCAACCATCTCATCCTCTGTCATCCCCTTTCCCTCCTGCCTTCAATCTTTCCCAGCATCAGGGTCTTTTCCAATGAAAAAGTTCTTTGCATCAGATGGCCAAAGTATTGGAGTTTCAACTTCAGCATCAGTCCTTCCAATGAAGATTCAAGACTGATTTCCTTTAGGATTGACTGGTTTGATCTCCTTGCAATCCAAGGGACTCTCACGAGTTTTCTCTGGCACCACAGTTCAAAAGCATCAATTCTTTGGCACTCAGTTTTCTTTACGGTCCAGCTCTCACAATCATACATGAATACTGGTAAAACCATAGCTTTGACTAGATGGACATTTGTCAGCAAAGTAATGTCTCTGCTTTTTATGCTGTCTAGGTCAGTCACAGCTTTTCTTCCAAGGAGCAAGTGTCTTTTTTTAAATCGTAGCTGCAGTCACCATCTGCAGTGATTTTGGAGCCCCTCAAAATAAAGTCTGACACTGTTTCCCCACCTATTTACCATGAAGTGATGGGACCAGATGGCATGATCTTAGTTTTATGAATGCTGAGTTTGTGTGTGTGTGTGTGTGTGTGTGTGTGTGTGTGTGTGTGTTTAAGACAGGGAATACTTTATTCAAACTCATCAGAGAAATGGAGAGCTTGGGTCTATAACAAAGTGCCATGTTTTATAGCATAGGTCAATAACTGTATATGAGCGTATACACTGCTATCTACAAATTAACTGATCAGACCACAACTTTTCAATTTTTAAAACAGAATAAGCAAAGGTGCTGTAAAAGCAGCACCCTTGTGACATTTTAACTTTCATATTCGTCTCCTTCTTCCTCTCCCTCCCCTTCCACAGAATCCACACCAACCTCCTCATAATCCTTCTCAAGGGAAGCCATGTCCTCATGGGCTTCAGAAAACTCTCCTTCCTGCATGCCCTCACCCATGTACCAGTGAACAAAGGCACGCTTGGTACACATGAGGTCAAACTTGCGGTCCAGGCGAGCCCAGGCCTCAGCGATGGCGGTGGTGTTGCTCAGCATGCACACAGCTCGAGGTACTTTGGCCAGGTCACCGCCAGGGACCACAGTGGGAGGCTGGTAGTTAACGCCAACCTTGAAGCCAGCGGGGCACCAGTCCACAAACTGGATGCTGCGCTTGGTCTTGATGGTGGCAGTGGCAGCGTTGACATCTTTGGGAACCACTTCGCCACGGTACAACAGGCAGCAGGCCATGTACTTACCGTGGCGAGGGTCACATTTCACCATCTGGTTGGCTGGCTCAAAGCAAGCAGTAGTGATCTCTGCTACGGAAAGCTGTTCATGGTAGGCTTTCTCAGCAGAGATGACAGGGTCGTGTGTGGCCAGAGGGAAGTGGATGGATAGGGCACCAGGTTGGTCTGGAACTCTGTCAGATCCACATTCAGGGCTCCATCAAACCTCAGGGAAGCAGCGATGGGGGACAAAATTTGACCTATCAACCTATTCAGATTAGTATATGTTGGGCACTCAATGTTGAGGTTTTTAGGACAGATGTCACTGAAGGCCTCACTGTCCACCATGAAGGCACAATCAGAGTGCTTCAGGGTGGTGTGTGTGGTGAGGATGGAGTTGTAGGGCTCAACTACAGCTGTTGAAAGTTGGGGGGCTGGGTAAATGGAGAATTCCAGCTTGGACTTCTTGCCGTAATCAACAGAGAGAGACATTCCATCAGCAGGGAGGTGACCCAGAACCAGTTCCCCTACCAAAGCTGTGAAAAACCAAGAAGCCCTGAAGACCTGTGCACCGGTCAGCCAGTTTCCAAATTTAGTCCAAGATGAGGTCAATGATCTCCTTGCCAATGGTGTAGCGACCTCGGGCATAGTTATTGGCAGCATCCTCTTTGCCTGTGATGAGCTGCTCAGGGTGGAAGAGCTGGCAGTAGGTGGGAGAGCAAACCTCATCAGTGAGTGGGGATTCCAGGTCTACAAACACTGGCCTGGGCACATGCTCGCCAGCGTCTGTCTCACTGAAGAAGGTATTGATGGAAGGAGTCACCACCTTCCCCAATAGTCTTGTCACTTGGCATCTAGGCATCAGGCTGAATGTCATGTTCCAGGCAGTAGAGCTCCCAGCAGGCATTGCCTATCTGAACACCAGCCTGGCCAGTGTGGATGGAGATGCACTCACACATGGTTGCTGTTTTGTGGTGGCCAAGCAGATGGCGGAGAGGAGCAGAGATTGTTACTTCTTACAGTGCGACTCTTAGGCGGTCGATATAAGAGAACCTGCAGCACATGGGCGTCTGCAGCTTCCTATATACAACTCTGCCCGAATGCCAAATTTTTGAATTTTGAGAATATCTCTGCAACTGGACCATAAATTCCATGAAGGCAGGGACTTCTTCTGTGTCCTCAAAGAATGACGAGTCCAGTCTTCTGTACCGGATGATCTATGTACTATGCAGCAAATGTGTGTTTATTACTACCTGGTACCCTCTTACTTCTTCTTAACCTGTGAACACTCTCCAACTTACTCAATTGGTTTACACTCAGGGAAAACAAACTGATTTACTAGTCCGAATTAACAACATTCAATAGGAATGTAAATCTGTTGCTACAAAAATAATACAAATTGCAAGTTGAAGCAAAATATTAAGTGGTTTTTGTATTATCTACTTTCTGTGGTTCTTAAAAAGAAACCTTTATCATCTGATTAAAATTACATTCATTATAAAGAAGTAATATTAACTGTTAAATGATACTGTCTCAGGACAAATTGGATGGCTTCCTATACTGTTAGGCATTTCTGTACAGTGCATTCATTTCTCTTTTATTTGTATTCTGATAAGTCCAGAGGGTTTTTAAGTGGTTAAGTGTGGTTTTAGAATAGACTTTGTTTGTATTGTTATTTTCAATTTGCATTGTTTTGGTATTACCATATTTGACCATAATATATATAAGTTGTGCTCATGCTCAGTTGCTTCACTCAAGTCTGACTCTTTTCAACCCTTTGGACTGTAGCCTGCCAGGCTCCTCTGTCCACGGGATTTTCCCAGCAAGAATACTGGAGTGGGTTGCCACGCCCTCCTCTAGGGGATCTTCCCAACCCAGGGATCAAACCTGTGTCTCTTGCGTCTCCTGCACTGCAGGCAGATTCTTTACCGCTGAGACACTGGGGAAGCCTTATGTAAGTTGTGCTGGGGTGTAATTAGAAATGATTGATGAGATTAATTGAATAAATATGTGTGAGAAAATGTAAGAGTAAAAAGAAAAAATTGTTCTGGGGTTTAAAATCAAGAGGAGGAATTCTAGCTTCCCAGGTTGAAGTTTGTCAGATCTTGTGGCTATGGAACCCCATTTCTGGCAGCAGATATCAAAGACATTCAGTGGACAGCACAGTCCAATCTTCGCTTGGGCCCTGTGCTACCCATCTACGTGACTAGCTACCGTGGGTAAGTTTCTTAACTTTTCCAATCCTCAATTCTTCATCTATAAAATGAAGGTAATAGAGATCAAGAGGATTAAGTAAGATACTTACTATTTTACCATGTCAAACACTTCATAGAGTTGCAGGTCCATCTTAAGCATATGATAAATGTTAGCTGTTCTGATTAGCAGATGTTTCTCTAAGTTGTAATTTGATTCCCAGAAAGGTCAGCTCTGCTCTTCAATTCCAGCTCACTTCTCTGGCCACAGTCATGAAAGGTGTGCTTCACAGTAATGTTGGCTGCATTGGGTCAAGTCCCCATTTCCCTCTCCCTTCATTTAGGTGGGATAACCCACACAGCTCTGCATATGAATATGAGCCACTGTCAAAGCAGGATCTTTGGAAGCACTTGTAAAATGTAAATCTTACAGTAGATTGTGTTTGAGTAATGACAGCCTTTGACAGGAAATTCATTGTAATGTGATACATGTTCCAAGCCATGGGATTGTCTTAGAAGTCAGAACATTTTACACCAAGGGGCTTTGATGCCTAATCTTTTAGGTGGTGCCTGAAGTAGATTTCCTTCCCTGAACCCTACTCTCAGATTTTTCTACTAAAATCTCTGTGATGTTTTCACCTTGCTTCACATCTTGCTCATTTCCCAGAGAGGCTTTTATTAGGCTAGGAGATCTGTCCAGTGCATCAAATGCACATATTTTCAGATGTCTTTTTGTGTGTACACCTACAAATACAGAGAGAGAAAGAGAGTGAGAACAGGAGAGAGAGAGATGTGAATCTTGAGACTGACTTTTTTCTTTTGAAATACCTTTGAGATCCAGTTGGGATGTTTTCTTTATTGTGCAGTGACCACTCATTGATTTTCTTCCTCCTTCTGATAAGAGATGCTAATACTCCTTTGGAGAATCATTCTTCCACTCATTCTCCATTCTTAGTATGCTAGCCACCATACTCTCAACTCTAAGCTCCTGGGGTGTTCACATAACCAAAACCTATTCTCCAATTGCTGTCAGTGTGAGAGGAAGGGGCGGTAATGGAGATGGTCTTATGCTGTCTGTAATGCACTATGCTAAAGTCTTTTAGTAGTGACAGTACAGAGAAAGAAGGTGAAAATAATAAAAATCTGATGTAAAATTTGAAAAGTTTCCTTACAAGAGGAGATTTTTTAATTGAGTCTTAAAGGCTGAGTAGTATTTTTCTAGAAAAAAATGGTATTTTTCTAAAGAAAGTGATTGTTATTGTTGTCTGGTTGCTAAGTCATGTCCAACTCTTTGTGACCCCATGGAGTGTAGCACATCAGACTTCTCTGTCCTTCACTGTCTCCTGGAGTTTTCTCAAACTCATATTCTTTGAGTCGGTGATGCCATCCAACCACCTCATCCTCTGTCGCCCCCTTCGCCTCCTGCCCTCAGTCTTTCCCAGCATCAGAAAGTGGAGAAGGTGATAAAACATCACCATTGCAGTGAAAGATTAGGAGCAGGTACACACCTATATATTAAAAGACATACGAAAATATCAAAAATTACCCCTACACTCTGCAAAGGAAAACTCAGAAAAAATTTATGAACTAAGCTTACATGCTATCATTTAATTTAGAAAGGTAATTATTTAGCTAAGATCATGTACTTTGATTAAAAGCTATTAATGAATAAAACAGTGTTGGATTTGAAAAGTGTTCAAATTTCATGAAACATACATATTAAGTTAAAATTATTTTTAAAAAATATCTCATTAAAACTCTTGAGGAATTTATTTGAACAAGTTGAAGTACACAGAGAAGGAAAATTGATGAATTTACCAACTTTTTTTCCTGACGTCTTTGGTTTTTAGACATATTCCATCCACACTTCTTTCCTTCCATCAACTTGGTAGATGAATAGAAACTCTGCAGAAAGGGATTATGACAATCGGTTGGCAAAACAGTAATAGAAATCTCTCCACATATTAACTGACATTCTTCTACTCAATTGCTGAAGCATACATGTACCTGGGGTTGACCCCTTCACCATTCAACCTCCTATTTGTATGCTTTCCTCATTACAGAAGTTAAAAATCTGAAAACGGCATTTCTTCAACTCCCTTGCAGACTAGATGTAGGGTCAGATATAGTTTGATTTCACCAACCACATGTGTTTCCCAAAGACTGAATTAAGAAGAGCTAACAGATCTATTGCTTTGG
Source organism: Antilocapra americana (assembly GCA_007570785.1). Classification (NCBI taxonomy): domain Eukaryota; kingdom Metazoa; phylum Chordata; class Mammalia; order Artiodactyla; family Antilocapridae; genus Antilocapra; species Antilocapra americana. The sequence goes on from ML664174.1 coordinate 16,238,108, forward strand.
CAGTTCCTGTAAACTCAGCCTAGAATCTGTGTCTTTGACCACACCACCTCTTGCATAGGCCATGGTATAGAGTGAAATAAGTCCATCTCTGTCTCAGTGAACCAGAGTGGATTCTGTTCTCTGTAACTGAACCCTTACTCATAGTGCTACCTTTGGTCAAAGTTTCTAGATTTGATTTTTCAAAAAAATATATTACCACTTAAGTATAAATTGATGTATTTAAGGTGAATTTGGTACTGAGCAGTCAAAGAAGTTTTTATTTTAAAATAAAATATATTGAGTTTTTCTTTGTTCAAAATGGAAACAGTTTTATATAATAGCTTTAGTTCTGATTGTAAAATGAACTTATGTACATATTAAGTATGTAGTTGTTTAGTTGCTAAGTTGAGTCTGACTCTTTTGTGACCCCATGAACTGTAGCCCACCAGGTTCCTCTGTCCATGGATTCTTCAGGCAAGAATACTGGAGTAGTATTCTACTCCAGTAGACACTTTCTTCTTCAGGGTGTCTTCCCAACACAGGGATTGAACCTGCATCTCCTGCTTTGGCAGGCAGATTATTTACCACTTAGCCTCATTAAGTATGTTAGGCAACAGTAAAAAGAATAAGAAAAATAACAAAAGTTTATTTACAAACATTTTACCTGAGATAATTGCCTTACTTTTCCTGTGCTTGGCCATACACAATGCACATATTTTATAAAATCAAGAACATGACAAAAATATTGCTCTGTAATATGCTTTCCACCTGATGTACTGTAAACATATTTTCATATCAAATCTGCATATTAATATCAAAAATGGATATTAAATTCTTAGTAGATGCTGTATATATCTTCCATATATATTTATAACACATCCCTTATTGTAAATATTCAATTTGTTTTTAATTTTCAGCTGTTATAAACAAAGCTAAAATGAACACCTTTCATTCATTTTTATTTATTTCCTCAGTGTAAATTCACAGAGGAGGAATTTCTAAGTTAATTTTAAAGATATTTGATATATACTGTCAGATTGCTCTTTACAAAGATTGGATCAATTGCCAAGGTCACCAGCAGCTATGCTATGCCCATTATTTTGCATGATACTGGATATAAATGATCTGATAGTCTAATATGGGAAAAACAGAATCTCATTTTGTTGTTTTCTTCCTCTCCTTAAAAAAGTTATATATATATATATATTTTTTTTCTTCTCCTTAAAGATCACTATTTTATGTTTTTAGCTTCTTTCGTTCAGGATTATCATCCAGATATCTTCCTTATTATGATATTAAATGTAGATATAGTTTAAAAACTGCAGTTTTTCTTGTATTTTGAAATACTATTTATTTTTATATGTGTAAATATAAATATTAATATATTTTAAAAGTAGCAATTCATAGCAAGTGGATTCTTTAATAGTCTTAAGACAGCTGGCTAACATTTGGAAATTTGGAACTCAACCTCAACCTCACATTTTAGATTAAAATAGACTCCAGATAAGTTTAAATGTGAAAAAGAAATAACCCAGAAAAATTATAGATAAGTATTACAACTGTACGGTGAGGACAGGTTGAAAAGCGAGACACATACTGAGACACCATATCAGAAAAGGATAAACTTAACTACATCAAAAAGTCAGATTTTCTGTACTTCAAAATACACAATAAATAAAATTAGGAGGAAAATGACAAATGGGGAAATTATGTGAGATATGTATGGTGAACAGAAGTTGTCATTCTAATGCATAAATTAATAAAAAGATAATTGTCCCATATGAGTAGAGAATATTAATAAGCAATTTGGCAAGAGAAGAAATTAAAATTACGAACAGAGCTTTGCAAAAACTATTTTTCTTAGTAACAAAAAGAAAGTAACCCAAGAGTACATTAATGTAAATATGATATGATTTTTACCTATTGAACTGACAAAAATGGAAAATAATAACATCCAGTGAAATACTGTTTCTGAAAATGAAGCAGATGGCACCATTTGAGGTGCTCTCTGACTGTAATTTCGGTAGCATTCTCTAGCGCAACACTCTAGGATGTAGAGCGGGCAGCGTCACTGCTTTAAACATTTGGGCTCCGGGAAGAGAGCCCCGCCGGCACTCCGTATATGGTTCTGTGGTATAAGTTATCAAAGCTTATTTGATTGCTACCTCTGGATACACAGAGTCTCTCTTCAAACAGCCACAGGGCTCATTGCTATTATTAAACTGTCTCTGTTGCCAGATTCATAGCTTCAGAGTAAGAAAATATTATCTGAGCAAATATTTAAGCAGAATTCTCTACACTGTTATGCTTCATTAAAGAACAGTTTTCATTCGGTTTGCTCTAGAGTAAAATGAAATGCTCCAAATCAATAGACTCTCCAGTTTTTCCCAGCATTTTTTTTTTCCACCGTAGGAAGACAAGGACTTCTCGGGAAGAAAGGCTTTTTCTGGTGATGAACCCTCCTCTCTTATCCATGCTCCTCTACCAGAATTTGGTCTGTGACTGGAATGGATAAAATCTAGGGTGTTTGTGTGCATCCTTGCGCAAAGTGGTTACATATGAGTGAGTGACATTCTTCTGCCAGTTGCTGAAGCATATGCTTTGAATTGACTCACGTACTCTTCAGCCTCCTTCACAAGTACTTTTCTGTGCTGCAAAACTTTCAAGTATTTGGCTGGATTGGAAAGCATACATGTGTCATCTGTTCAGTATCCTATGGTAATATGGTGCCAGCACTCCTGTCCTTATACAGTCTAAGGTCTTTCTGCCCTCTCCTGTTTTGGTGTGTCCTCCTTATTCTTCAGTTGAATGTACATGCTGTAGAAAGCACCAGGGTAAAGTTACTGCAGCAAAAACAAAAACCTCTACATTGATATGGATAACTAGCATTAGTTAAACAAACTAGTTTGACTTATTGGGGGGAAAAGAAAGCCTGGAAAGCAATGCTCCTATGAAAGTGAAAAACTGAAAGCTGCTCAGTTGTGTCCTACTCTTTATGACCCCATGGACTATACCGTCCATGGAATTCTCCAGGCCAGAATACTGGAGTGGGTAGCCTTTCCCTTCTCCAGGGGATCTTCCCAACCCAGGGATTGAACCCAGGTCTTCCGCATTGCAGGCATATTCTTTACCAGTCAAGCCACAAAGGAAGCGCCTATACCTAATCACTAATATTTTGGGGGAGTGTTGGGAGAATGTCTTTCTGGCATGATTCACACTGGCACAGATGATATTAGGAAATTTTTGTGTTTTCTCTTCAAAGCTGTTGTTTGAAGAGAAATGTCTTTCAGTTGGTGTTGTTCGTGTTGATAGCTGGTGTTGTACATGTTGATTAATGTAATTATTGATGATAATCTGATAGGTGGGAGAAATGCTGATGAGCTTATGAGGTTATCTGGAATGGCAAATCGTTCAAACTCTTCTTTGGGTTGTCTCAGGTAAGGGAAATTTGGAGCCAGTCAACTAGATTCCTTTTCTCTTGAGAATTTTCTCGCTGATATTTTTATGTCCATGCCCACTGAAAACACTCTGTTGCTAGCTCCTCCCACCTTATTTTATACAAAAGCTTTTTGAAATGGAGTTCTAGTCTCAGTTTACAGAAAGACTGCACTGTCAGTGTCTTCAGGCAGTGTCAATAAGCCTGCCTATTATTGATATTTACTAACATTGCTTGAGAGTCTGTGGGAGTTGGGGTCCTATGGATGCTTTTTCAACACACATATGGAAGAAAAACCGTAATTTATTATTTTGGATTGCAGACTTGTATTTAGACTTACAGATAAAAATATCAAACTTTTATCTTATATTTTAAAATAGACATTTTATTATATATAGAAAAAAACATCTAGCTCTATCTTGTCATTTCTTTATCACAAAGAAGAGAGAAGTGAAATCCGTATTTAAAAGGCTATGGAACATTGTGCATTTAAAGTACTCAGCAAGTTATTCCCTAAAGCACTCCATATGATATGTAAATCTTTTGATCTTTCACAAAAATGCATGAATACTATAAAGAATAATGAGTACAAGCTTGGAAAATACAATATTGACTGTCAGTATAGTGCACTTAGCCACAATTATTATTTGCAAGGCTTCTGCAACATAACTGGAGGGGATACTTCTGTGAATATGTTAAGTACACACCAGTGTCTGCTAAAGAAGATTTGATTTTATAAGAAAGACTTCTTTTCTCCTTTCCCCTTCCACTAGTTACTCTTTTTTCAAAACCATTTTCTCAAGTTAGTAAAAAAAAAGAGAAGCGCTGCTATCCTGTTGCTATTAATTACCATATGATGGATAAAATAACTTGGCTTTGGAAAGTATCACTCTATGGTACCCTGCAGAAAGAATATTTAAGTCATGGCAAGCTTCTCTTCATAGAAATCTTTATTTAAAACAGTTCAGCCAGTGGAATGAATTTTTCAATTTTCTTCAGAAATTGCAAATTTTGTTTGAACTTATTCAATAGGATTAACTTGAAACAAGTCATTTAAAAAAATTTTTTTTAATGTATCAGTTAAAATTTTGATATTTGAATTCTTCCCTGGTAGCTTAGTTGGTAAAGAAACTGCCTGCAGTGTAGGAGACCCAGATTCAATCCCTGGCTCAGGAAGATCCCCTGCAGAGGGAAATGCAACCCATTCCAGTATTCTTGTCTGGAGAACCCCATGGACAGAGGAGCCGGGTGGGCTACAGTCCATGGGGTTGCAAGAGTCGGACATGACTTAGTGACTAAACCACCACCAGTCAAAGTAATGAGCTAGTTTGTCATTGTAGGTGGTTATGCTTCTGATGTGATACAATCTGGTTAGTAAATCCAATTCTAAAAATGCCGAGCTGCTAACTACAGACAAATGGCTCACTGGTGGAGGCAATGTGCCAGGTGATTTAGAAGTAGTTGATGCACCAATGGGAATAAAAATTGACTCCCACGATGAGGTGAGTGATCATAAGATGATAGTGGCTCAATTAATACAGGAACAAGAACACATATAACACTTCCTGAATTCATGGACCTCGATTTGGATGCATGTTTGTAATTAAACATTTTAAACTTCAGTTTCTAAGAGTATATTAAAAATATAAGAGTAGATTTTGATCCTAAAATTTGTACAGAAGTGCAAAGAAACTAGACAGTCTAATATGATGTTGAAAAAGAAGTACAAGTTTGGAGGACTTTGTTATCTGATTTTATGACTTACTATGAAGCTACAGTAATCAAAATCCATGATATTGGCATACAGACAGATAAATAGGCAATGAAACCAAATAGAGCCCACACTTACTACCATTTGATTTTTGATAAAGGCACCAAAGTAATCCAATAAGCAAAGAATATCTTTTCAACAAATGGTGCTGAAACAACTGGATAACCATATGAGAAAATGAAAAAACAAAACAAAACCCGTCACAACAAAGAACCTTGATCTTATATCACATCACAGAGGAAAATCAAGATATATCACTTAAATGTAAAAGCTAGAACTCGAAAGAATTTTCAAGTATAGGATAATACTTTTGCAACCTGAGGGTAGGCAATTGCTTCTTAGAAGGTCATAGAAAGCACAAACAATAATAAGAAAAATCTGATAAATTAGATCTTACCAAGTTTATAACTTTGCTTATAAAAAGACATCATTAAGAAAGGAAACAGGAAAATCACAGATGAGGAGAAAATATTCACAAAATATGTATTTGACAAAGTGTGCAAAGAACTGTGGAAAGAATTTATACAATTCAAAATATAAACAATACAATTTAAAATTAGAAAATAATTTGAACAGTAAAGAGAGCTATATAAATGACTGAGTGCACAAAAAAGGTGCCTAACATCATTATTCTTAAAGGAAATGCAAATTTAAGCCACAACAAAATTCCATTACAGCTGTACACATGAAACTGGCACAAGATTGTGAATCAGCTATACTTCAATTAAAAAAACACTGTTACACATCTATCAAAATAGTTCAAATTTAAAAGACTGATAACATCAAGTATTAGTGAGGATGTAGAATGACTGGAACTTTTATACATTGTTGGTAGGAATGTAAAATGGCATAACCACTTTGGGAAAAAGTCTGACAATTTCTTCTAAAACTAAATGTCTATCTATCTTACATCCCAACAATTCCACTCCTTGGTTTTTGCCCAAGAGAAATGAAAACATATTTTAAAAAAACTTTTACAAGAATAAAAGCTTTTTATTCATAACAGCTCGAACTGGAAACAGCCCTGGTGTCCATCAGCAAGAGAATGAATAAATCATATAAAAGTCATTGAATGGTATGCTACCCAGAAATAAAAAGGAGCAAACTACTAAACCATACAATATGTATGAATTTCAAAAGCATTACATAGGGTAAAAGAAGCCAAGCACAAAAGAATATATATGGTATGATTTTATATACAGGAAGTTCAAGAACATGCAAAACTGACCTGTGGTGCTCCTGGGGTGGAAGCGATTGATGATGTTCTTTATCTATATAGGGGATTAGGCTATATGTGCTCAGTTGCTCAGTTGTGTCCCACTCTTTGCAACTCCATGGACTACAACCCACCAGGTAACTGTCCACGGAATTCTCCAGGTAAGAATACCAGAGAGGGTTGCCATTTCCTACTCCAGAGGATCTTCCTGACCGAGGTATTGAACCCACATCTCCCATGTCTCCTGTACTGCAGGTAGATTCTTTATTGCTGAACCACTGTGGAAGTGCTTAGGCTCTACAGGCATATGCATTTGTCAAAACTAATTAAATAGTACACGTATAATCATTTAATTGTAAGAAAATTTTACCTCAAAAGTAAAAATTCATGAACAAATATTTAACTCTATTTGTAATATGCATGTTCTATTCTTTCGGAGTGATGTGTAATGATATCTGCAACTTACTTTGAATTTCATCCTAAGAATGAGATGCATTGATAGATAGATAGATATGTGATAAAGCTAATAAAGTAACATATTAATAGTAGAATCTAGGTGGTGGGTATATAACTACTCACTGTACAATCCTTTCAACTTTTCTGTATGCTTGAAATTTTCTACAATAAGATGGGGAAAAAGTAAATGAGTAGCTTTCATTATGGTAGACTGTACTTTATTTCATACTCTAACATTTAGGAGAAAGATTAATATAGTTCAATCAACAGGTTGAACTATTTTCTCATTTATCTCACTTAGCTGATGAATAATATTTGAAGTGTATGGCAAATAAGGCTGTCAATAATAACAATGTAACATAGTAAATTTAAATGCATAGGAAAGGTTCAGACCTCTGAACCAATAATTTCAAACTTGACCAATTATCTGGATCTTGTGAGGGAACCTGTGGTAAAATAGATTCCATGGCCTCACTTAGATTAGGGAATATCTTAGAGTGAGGACAGAACTTCAGAACTCTAGCAGCACCCTGATAATTCTGTGGCAGCTCAGGTTCTGGGAATCAGTTGCGGACCATGACTCAAAAAATAAGATGTGTTTATCGTTTTGGGGTCAAGCAACTTCCAGGGTTCTGGAAATTCTGAAAGGGGCATGTCTGCTTTTTGATCTGACATCCTGAACACCTCTATGTGGCAGGCTGTGAAAGTCAAGCTGGAGATCCAGCATCACAAGGCATTTGAAAAGGAAACAGTTGCAAGCTCTTTCTTTACTCAGTGCAGTGAAGAAGCAAGTGCTCAGAAAGGCTCTGCGTCAAACCAGCAAGTTCATGGACCAGCCAGGCCTGGAACCCAAGTCCATTTCTTTCAGGCAGCACTCTCTATGCCATTTGATCTTCAGTTCAGTTCAGTCGCTCAGTCGTGTCTGACTCCTTGAGACCCCATGGGCTGCAGCATGCCAGGCCTCCCTGTTCCTTACCAACTCCCGGTGCTTGCTCACACTCATGTCCATCGCCAACCATCTCATCCTCTGTCATCCCTTTCTCCTCCTGCCGTCAATCTTTCCCAGCATCAGGATCTTTTCCAATGAGTCAGTTCTTTGCATCAGGTGGCCAAAGTATCGGAGTTTCAGCTTCAACATCAGTCCTTCCAATGAACATCCAGGACTGATCTCCTTTAGGATGGACTGGCTGGATCTCCTTGCAGTCCAAGGGACTCTCAAGAGTCTTCTCCAACACCACAGCATCAGTTCTTCGGTGCTCAGCTTTCTTTATAGTCCAACTTTCACACTCATATGTTACTACTGAAAAAACCATAGTTTTGACTAGATGGACCTTTGTCAGCAAAGTAATGTCTCTGCTTTTTAATATGCTGTCTAGGTTGGTCATAGCTTTTCTTCCAAGGAGCAAGCATCTTTTAATTTCATGGCTGCACTCACCATCTGCAGTGATTTTGGAGTCCCCAAGTCTCTCACTGTTTCCACTCTTTCCCCATCTATTTGCCATGAAGTGATGGGATCAGATGCCATGATCTTAGTTTTCTGAATGTTGAGTTTTAAGCCAAGTTTTTCACTCTCTTTCATTTTCATCAAGAGACTCTTTAGTTCTTCACTTTCTGCCATAAGGGTGGTGTCATCTGTGTATCTGAGGTTGTTGATATTTCGCCTGGCAATCTTGACTCCAGCTTGTGCTTCATCCAGCCTGGCATTTCTCCTGTGTCCTCTGTTTATAAATTAAATAAGCAAGGTGACAATATACAGCATTGACATATTCCTTTCCCAGTTTGGAACTAGTCTGTTGTTCCATGTCTGGTTCTAACTGTTGCTTCCTGACCTGCATACAGATGTCTCAGGAGGCAGGTCAGGTGGTCTGGTATTCCCATCTCTTTAAGAATTTTCCACAGTTTGTTGTGATCTGCACAATCAAAGGCTTTAGCATAGTCAATAAAGCAGAAGTAGATGTTTTTCTGGAACTCTCTTGCTTTTTCGATGATTCAATGAATGTTGGCAATTTGATCTCTGGTTCGTCTGCCTTTTCTAAATCCAGCTTGAACATCTGGAAGTTCACAGTTCACATACTATGGAAGCTGGCTTGGAGAATTTTAAACATTGTTAGAGTGTGATCTTCAAGGTTCTCATTTAGGAGAAATTGTGAAAGCCTTTTTTATTTCATCCTCCTGCTCTTACAGAAGGAATGTAGTGTTTTTAAATGCACAAAATGTAAATAATTGTGCTCAGGTTATCTCATTGCATCCTAAACTTTTAACTTTTCAAAAATTGAGGGATAATTGACATGGAATGTGTTACTAGTTTCAGATAGACATCTGTGATATACTGTGATCATCACAATAATCTAGTTAACTGAGTTTTTAACTTTGAAAGAAATGGCCAATCTGCCCTTGGTTTATGTGGTTAAATTATGGGATAATCCAGATAATTGCTTTGTATTAGCTTACACCTTCACTTATATCAGTTCCTTCCTTTTTCTCTGTCACTCTTGGTTACCAGAGTTTTGATCCCCCTCATTGATCATTCATTTCCTTCAGTACCATTCATTTATCTGTTAAAAAAAAAAATCTCTCTCTTGTTCCCAGTTTTCTCCTTATCCTCATAGAAGAACTTCTTGAAAGAGTTGTCTATACTTTTTGTCATCAGTTTTTCTTCTTCCAGTCTCTTTGAACCCACTCCTGTAAGGTGATTTTACTCTCATCTGTTCAACTAGAACTGTTTCCTTTTTTATCATTTAAAATTTTATTTATTTACTATATGTATATATATTATGGAAGTATAGTCGACTTACAATGTTTCAGGTGCACAGCAGGGTGATTCAGTTATGCAAATACACATATATTATTTTTGAAATTATTTTCCTTGATAGGTTATTACAAGATATTGACTATGATGTTTCTATCCAGGTCACCATACTGCTGGATCCAGAGCTAAGTTAACTGGCTTCACCTCACTTGGCCAATCAGTGGCATTTTACTTTATTGATCCACCTTCCTCCTTAAGGAAGATGCATCACTTGACTTCTAAGACTCCTGATTCTTCAGTATCTTTCTAACCCGTCTTCTTATTAGCATGCTCTGTCATTTTCTTATCATCTCTCAATTACCTACAACACCTCCATTTATATATCTAATAGGTCTTTCAAACTTAATATGATTAAAACGGAGCTCAAGCTAGAACCCTCCAAATCCATTTCTCCAGTCTTCCCATCACTGAGAATAACAACCACACCCTTCTGGCTGCTCAGACTTCCTTGACTCTTTTTTGTGTGTGTGTCTTACACCCCACACGTGATCTATAAGCAAATACAGATAGCCACACCCTAAAAAAATCTATCTAGGTTTCTGTGGCTTCTCAATATCCTGCGATGACGGAAGCCATCATCATCTCTTACCTAAACAAATAATCCAGTCTCTCTGCTTCTACCTTTGCCCTACTTCAGCCTGAGTGATCCTATTAAAAAACAAAGTCAGACAGATCGTATTATTCCTCTATTCAAAACCTTTCTTTGGGTCTTCTATCTCCTGTATAATAGTGGTAGAAGTTCTTACAATTACCCAAAACAACCCCCCGTATGATCTGGCCCCTCTTATCTCTTTGACTTCATCTCACATTTCTCTTCCCCTTCTGCCCCAGCTACAACTGGAGTTCCTACTGTTCCTTGAAAACACCATGCTCTCATCAGCCTCAGGGCCTTCGCACTTGTTGTCCAATCTTCTTGGCATGTTCTCCCTGGCCATACACTGGGCTTGCTCCTCCACCTCTTTAAAGTCTCTATTCAATGTCATCTTCTCAATGAGGTCTTCCTGATCACATTACATAAAATATCAACGTCCCCTACACACACACACACACACACACACACACACACAATTCCTTTGATTTGCTTATTTTTCTAACTTAAAACTTATCAATATTTAATATATTTTTAATTTTTTTAAGTTGCTTGCTATCTGTTTTCAAACAAAAATTTAAACTCCTTGAGAGCAGGGAGGTTTTTTTTTTTTGTCTGTTTTGTTCACTGGTTAATTCCCTAGCACCCAGAAAAGTGCCTAACATAAAGTATTAATGGACACTTAAGAAATTACTTGTGGATGAATAAATGATTTGAATTAGCTTCTATTTATTATTCATTTACTCTCTTCCTGGTAGCAGTTCCTTCAGTGGCGTTATTTGATAACTACAGATACTACTACTACAATTTCCATTTCAAGTTTGAGCACGGAGAGTTTAAGCAACAATTCAAGGTCATACAGACACAAGTGGCAGAGTAGAGGCTCAAACAGAAGTCTGAGTCCAAAATGAGAGCTCTTAGCATTGAGTTCAAATGCACCACAAGTATTTTAAGAAAACTATGGTTTCAAACATAGACATAAGCTATATTTATGTATAATTGTCCAGCTTGAAAAGCTATTCTGATAATGAAAACTTGTGGATTATACATTCATTACCTTGAACTATAAATTACAATGATAAATGAAAAGAGTTTCCCCCAAAGCTAAGAGTAAGTTTTCTCAATTGTTATATCTTTGCATTATTTGTTTGTATTAGGCTTGTGAGAGTTAAAAGGTGAATAAGACTTACTCTGTCTTCATGAGGACTTATGAAATAGTTGCCCTTTATCTCTTAGAAGTAACCCAAAAAGCTAATGGTGAAAAGGGGTGATGGAAGTTTCCAAATGGGACATTTTTATAAACAACATTTATACATTTACAACTTAGATTATAAGCTTGTTCTATAGATATGGCTGCAGAAATGAGATAACTGATTTATTTGTTGTTCTTCCAGTGACTTTGCATAACCTCAAAAGAGGTCAGCTCCTCTGGTTCTCAGGCCTTTAGACTCAGACTAGAATTGCTCTGCTGGCTTTCCTGGGTCTCCAGTTTTGCCGATGACAGATGTGGGACTTCTCAGCCTTCGTAATCACGTAAGCCAATTCCTATAATAAACCTTTCACATATGTCTATATATTTGTGTTTATGTGTATGTATGCATCTGTGTATTCTATTGGTTTGGTTTCTCTGGAGAACTTAGACTAATATCGCCACTTTGAGTAAGCATGTCTTCAGCAAGCGCGTTCATTCCTTTATTCAGTAGACATGTGTAAGGCCCTCTGTGTGCCAAGTTCTGTAGTAGATCTGAGATATTAAGATGTTTTTAAAAACTGATTCCCAGGGTTCAAGGGATTCAGTTAATTAGGAGAAATGGAAAGCAATGTAAATGATTCATGCTCTACAGTGAGATAACCACTGGGAAGACAAATATGCAAAGCAGCCAGTGCAAGGAAGGGTATGATCAACTCCGTATACATAGATGCAGGCAGGACAGTCAAGAGAAAAGTGTGAGCTGGTTCGAGATGAGCAGAGCAGAGTGGGTATTTTGTTGATGCTGATAATGTGGGCAGAGTCACCTATGCTTGAGACGCCAAGACAAACAGCTCACTTTGTCTGGAGCAAGGCTGGAAACAGGAACTGCTTCTGGGGCAGTGACTGGAGATAAGTAGCTGGAAGGCACATGGGCTTTGATGAGAGCTTTGGGCTTTGCTCTATTGGAAGCTCTTCAATTTTCTTAAGTGGAGGACCACTGGAGAGAGAAAATTTCATGTATTGGTGGCAATATGAGTGAACTGAAGGTGAGAGGCTCACAAACCAGGATCCAGGGATCCAACCCAGAAACTTACGAGTTACTTGTGTGACAGTAAGACTGATAAGCAGTCAGTCATAAAGAGGAGGGGGCGTCATGGACACTTTAAAGGAAGAATCAGCTAGATTCTAGCTGAGAAGTTGATTCAGAGGGAGGGGCTTGTGGAGAATAAAGAGGAAAGAATACCCCCTTGGTTTCTGGCATGGATAAGTAATAGTACTATTCCTTAACTAAGAAATAGAGGGCAAAGCACTTTTGAAGGGAACTTTGGAAGTTGAGTCTTACTTGAGTTTGAGATTTCTGGGGGAGGAACAGTCAGAAATAACCAATTGACAGTTCTCTATGTAGATTTTAAGCATGAATAAAACCCTCCAGGGTGAGTGTATACATTAGTAAAAGATTAAGGGTCAGAGTTCTTAGAAACAACACCATTTAAAACTCAGAAAGGTGGAAGGAGGTGTAGAAAATGGCCTGATTCTGGAGAAGCTGATTAGAAATGACCGATACCACAGACACAGGAGAGGCACCAGACTCTGTGGCTGTCTGGATCCTTGGAGTAGCTCCAGCCCCTTGCACTTAGTTCACTTGAACCCAGGAGTGCGTAGAAAACTTAAATATACAGCTACAAGGCAGGGGCCACCTGACTGGGCCTTAATGTATTGGTTTAGTTGCCACAACCAAGTAATTTCTTCTGACCACAAGAACTTGAAGCTGGATCTCATAACAGAAACACAGGTCAATGGCTCACACTCATCTTTTGAGTGTTGTGAATTTCTTTGACAGGGATCCACCTATGTGTGATTTTGCACCTACATGCCATCCTGACCCTGAAATCGGAAAACAAGAGCGACAATATAAAGGATATTTATATCAAACCACTTGAGTGTCTTAGAGGGCATGAGAAAGCTTTTGTGCTGATTCATTCTTTTACTTTAAAAAATGTCTCATTATCGCAGCAAATGCCACATCTAAGCTCCTTTTTGTATTAAAGATGCAGAACACTTTCTTGAAGAAATACAAAGAAATCTTGTGTATTTCTATATGTCTCAATATCTCCATAAGTCAATTTTCTTTGAGAAGATGTCTTTTTGTTTTGAATGACAATTCATATAATTATACCAACAAACACAAACTATCACTGTAGCAGCCAAACAGATGGATAGCCAGTTACTCCCACTGGATAATCAAAAAGACAAAGATACAAATTTCTCTATTTTTATTTTTGTTTGGGTATATTATTATTATTTACTGTTGGTAACTCATGCCATTTGAACCTGATTTTGGAAATTCTCAAAAAAAGAATACATTTTAAAAAAGTAAATTATTGTTCTTGGATAATTGATCCTATTTTTATAATTACAATGTTGTTTAGAAATAATCACCTTTTTCAGATTCTAGTTTGAATGGGTAGTGTTTGAAAAAAGACCAGATGTTGGAAAGTTGAGGGTGAGAGTTGTAGTTTGCACTTCATTATCAAGGTTAGGAAGGAAAATATTCTGGATAAATCCATGTTTTGCTTACTCAAACACAACAATTAAGAGAAAGTGATACTTTCCTTGGGCTTCCCCTAGTGGTTCAGCGGTAAAGAATCCCCCTGCAATACAGGAGACAGAGGTTCAATCCCTGGGTCAAGAAGATTCCCTAGAGGAGGGCATGGCAACCAACTCTAGTATTCTTGCCGGGAAAATCCCATGGACAGAGGAGCCTGGTAGGCTACAGTCCATAGCGTCACAAAGAGTCAGACATGACTGAAGTGACTGAGCATGAGCATGATGTTGTCCTATGAGTAGTTCTGTTGTTCAATCACCCAATTGTGTCTGACTCTTTGTGACCCTATGGACTGCAGCACACCAGGCCTCCCTGTCCCTCACCATCTTCTGGAGTCTTCCCAAGTTCATGCCCATTGCATCAGTGATGCCATCCAACTGTCTCATCCTCTGATGCCCTCTTCTCCTTCTGCCCTTAATCTTTTCCAGCATCAGGGACTTTTCCAATGAGTCAGCTGTTCACATCAAGTGACTAGAATAGCGGAGCTTCAGCTTCAGCATCAGTCCTTCCAGTGAGTGTTCAATACTGATTTCCTTTAAGATTGACTGGTTTGATCTCCTTGCTGTCCAAAGGACTCTCAGGAGTCTTTTCCAGCACCACAGTTTGAAGGCATCAGTTCTTTGGCTCTCTGCCTTCTTTATGGTCCAGCTCTCACAACTGTACATGATCACTGGGAAGACCATATCTTTGACTATATGGACCTTTGTTGGCAGAGTGATGTCTCTGCTTTTTAACACACTGTCTTGGTTTGTCATAGCTTTCCTGCCAAGAAGCAATCATCTGATTTCATGGTTGCAGTCACTATCCATAGTGATTTTAGAGCCCAAGAAGAGGAAATCTATAGTTATACTTAGATCTAATTTCTTCATCTTTTCTAATATGTTTGAAAAGTTCAACTCATTTGGAAATGGTATTAGTTAGCAAAGACTTTAAGCTGCTTTAACAAAGCAACCATAAATACAGTGGCTTAAAGAAAATAGTTCTAGGGAGAATAGTCCATGGTGGTAGGAAAGTTCTAGTCCATATGGTCATTCAGGAACCCATTTCATTTAGAGCATCGGCTTGACCAAATAGTCAAGCCTGGCCTTGCTTAATCAAAGGTCACCCCTATGTCCCAACTTATGGGACTAAGAATGAGAGGGGCATTGAGACAAGGAGCTTGTCTGCAAGCTTAAAGTCCCCAAAGTCGCACATATCCCATTGGCCTGAACTTAGGCATACAACCACACTCGCGTGTGAGGGAGGCTGAAAAATGTAGTCTCTAACTGTGCATCCATAACCCTAGTTCAAATTCCAGAGGGGAAAACAGATTTTGGTGGACAATCGGGAGTTTTCCAGTCTTTGTGAGACAATCTGATAGAAACATTATAATGCTGAGCTTGGAAGCACTAACTCCAAGAGACAGAACTCATGGTTCAAACAATAGTTAATATATACTAAAGATCAGACTGCAGAATGAGGGAAATAGAGTGCAATCTATTCCAAATGGATATTTTGGGGAGAAGCAGTAATGCAGAAAGATAGTACAAGGCCCAGAGCTTAAACAAACACATTTGAATAGGAGGTGATGTGTGGCAAGACAAATGAAAATCAGCTGATTTACCATGCCTCTATCCAAATGAAAATAAGGTCACTCCTGATTCTGAGAAGTTCATATAGGAAAGGAAAAGAATTCTAATTAGGATTAAGAACATTATCTTTCTCCAAATGTCTGCAAGCATAGAATACTGGTTCTGTCTATGGCTATACCTATAATTTTGCAATGTGACTTTTTTAAAAGGAGAAGACAATTTGGTAAACTGATAACTAATTTAGATAATGCTAATTGTATTGGGTGGAAGATGATTAGGGGAGTTATAAAAGAAACCCCCAGTGTGTTCTGCAAGGGATATTATTGAAAACATGAATAGTGTGTAAAGCTGTTATCCGTTCCACAAAAGAGAGGTGGTTCCTGGATGTGTCTGTATTTCACAAAATCAGACGAGGAAGAGCTGGGGGCAGGTGTAGAGGGCATAGTGGTTATGCTAATTTTGGAAGGCTCTAGATTCCCTGTCTAATTCCCTTCTGTGAACGGTGCATGCACATATACACACACATAACCTTATTGTATAACATCTTCACCTGGCCGTAGAATCACAAACTGGGCTTTGCAAGTGGATTACCAATACAAATTTATTTCCTTTTCAGCTAAATGCAAATAGCCTTGGATACTAAATAACCCTCCTTATTTTAGTTATACACTGATTTGCTGCCTTAGGATATTATAGAACTTACATATCCCTTCCTATGGAATCATTGCTGTCATTGATTCAGTTTTCAGATTGTTAGTCAAGTATTTGTTTCCATTTTGAGTAAATGTAGTGTGATGATCTCCACAAATGTGGTGACTACACAGACCCTGTTCAGTGTTATTTGGAGTAATCAGGTGATAGTCAACAATAATGATATGATCACTATTTCTTGAACACCCAATTGAGCAAAAGGTGTGTCCTTTAGGTGATGCAACATACATCTTCCTCTTCTGAAATCCAAGTCAAGCGACCTATCTGAGCTTGTTATTTTCTGTCCTTTCCCTCCCCTACCTGTTGACCAGTTTGCCACTCTTCTTGCTCTTTGTGCCATGACAAGATGGACCCAAGGCTCAGAGACCACATCTGAGCTCCCTTACTGGTGGACTTATAATTAGATTTGATGTACCGTTGGAGATCAGAGGGTGAGAGTGAAGGTTTGGGCAGTTTTTCCTAGCTCCCTCCTTCATTCCATGTTCTGTCTCAGGCACAGCTGGTTCTCCTTATAACCACAGCTTCCACTAGGTTATTCTCTGCTCTCTCATCTCTTATTGTGTTCTAATAACCTAATTTTTTTCTTCTTCCTTCAGTTTAGAGGTGATAATATCTTCCCACTAAAGCTAGTGCCTGAGACTTCACCATCTGTTATTTATTCCCTTAATCCAGCCTACATCTCCTTAAGAAATGTTTTCCTTAAAAGTGCTTCATTTAAACCACTTGGAGTGAATCCTGTTTCCTGCCACGACCATGACAGGGAAGATAGCTGATACACCTTTGTGTGGATAACATTCAATAGGCTCTAGAAAGAGTTATCTATGCCTACTCTATCTAATTTCCTTTCTTTTTTTCCTCTTGAATTCATTCCAACAAATCAATGCCTCAAGCACTCTCCATATCTGCCCTTGTCAAAGTCACTGACAATGTTAATAATAATAATAATTCATTGGTCAGTTCTTAGCCCTCATCTTACTTAAGCTCTCAGCCAGACTGGGGGCAGTTGACCCTCTCTCTTGCTTGAAGTCTTTTCTTCACTTGGTTTCCTGAACATCATGCTCTACTGGCTTCTCTACCACCTCATCAGCCTGTTTTTTTTTTTAGCCCCCTTTGTTGGTTCCTCCTTCTGGCAGAGCCTAGATAGCTGCTTATCTTGTTTCCCGTGAGCACTTATTTAGCTCTCATTTCTGAATCTTCCTTGCAATTTGAAAGGCTCGTGGGTACCACTTGGAAGCATGGTTCCTAAAATTTTGCCATGCATTATTCTCCATGTTCCTTCCTCCCTCCTCACATGAGGCAGATACTCATAATGACCTCGGAAACCATGTGGTGAAGATTGAGGAGCCACAGAATGGAAGAAGAGTCACCCACCAGTTAGAACACACATTTAGACTTTGTGTGAGTGAGAAGTACACTTCTATCAAGCTTGTACTGTTGCTCATTTCTGATTTTTCTACCTGGTTACAGCAGGTAGAAATAACTGGACTAAGTAAGTTGCTCCTTATCTCCCCATCCCGTCAACACTTGAGTTCCCAGGGCTCAATCCTTGGATCTCTTCTCTTTCTACCCTCTTTTCCTTGTGACTTTGTCCAGTCTCGTGCCTTTACACACCAACTCTATTTTTGTTCAGCTTCATTCTCCCAGTTGCTCAGACTAAAATCCATTCTTGAGCCCCATATCTGATCAGCCAATAAATCCTGCCGGCTCTACCTTCAAAATATACAGTATCTTTCCCCTTCTTATCATCTCCCTAGGGATCAGGCTAGTCAAAAATCTGCAATATTATAATAGCCTCTTACTGGTCTTTTTGCTTCTGTCTTTGCCCTTTCCAGTCTGCCCTTAACCTCATCATAAAAATGAGCCAGAATAAACGTCAGATCATGGCACTCTTCTGCTCAAAACCTTTATAACTTTGCATCCCACTCTCTGAAATGCAAAGTCTTTACAATGGCTTCCAAGATCCTGCCAGAACAGCCCCTGTTACCTCTTTGATCTCATTTCTGTTCCAATATCTTCACCATGCGGCCACCTCATGACTCCTCCTTGCGCATTCCGACGTTGTAGTCTTTTTTCTTCCTGTTTTTCCTCCCAGATGGCCCTAGTGCCTCTACTTGTCACCTTGACTCAAGTAGCATTTTGTCAGTGAAATTTCCACTACTATTCATTCAAATTGCAACCCTTCCACACACACTCGTCTCAGCTTCTCCATAGCAGTTATCACCATCATGCATAAAATTTATTTGATTTTGTTGTTTCTTTGGCTTCCCCTCCATAGGATTTAGCTCAATGCAGGCAAGGATTTTTGTTTGCTTTGTTTCCTGCTGTATTTCAGTACCTAGAGCAGGGTCTGTCACACATAGTAGTGCTCAAGAAATATTTGCAGAATGAGTGAATGAATGAATGCATTCTCTGTTTTCCTTTTCAATCAGACAGGAAGAAACAAAATTTAAAATACTCTTTAAAAATAGACCATATGTAAGAGAAAGGGAAAAAGTAAGGAAAGAAGAAGCAGCAGAGAAAGGAAGAAAGAAAGAAGAAATATCTGTTTTCACATTCTAACAAAATACACTGTACCTTTACCAGCCAGCATTTTCACAGCCCTCAAAATTGAATGCATCCCAATAATCATGCTGACAGAGCCATTCGTGGAAGATTGAGGTCCTATGACCAGCATTCCAAGAACCCATGGCAAAGCAGGCACTTGAAACTGGTGTCGTCAGAGTGAACATAACAATATGTTAAACCAAGTGTGTTTTTAGCTTTTGTAATATTACTAAGTGGTTATCACTTTAACATTTTTTTAAATGTGTACTTCTCTTTGTGAAAAATACTATATACGCAGGAGACATAATTTGGAAAATGTAGGAAAGAATAAATGGAAAAAAAAACACAATGAAATAGAATGGAAAAAAGTTAGAAAGGAAGGAACACCCATAGACACAAAGTCATGTATAATCAACATATTCTCTCATGACCTACAATCATTTCTTTACATGAAAAACATCTTTCAATGAGCTGAATAAGTTAAATGCGTCAGCATGAACCTCAGTGCACATAACACAAATCACTTATCAAATGCTAAACCAGAGCTGCTCTTATTTCTTGCTGCACATACTTGGCAATCAGTTCTCATGATCACAATTATTCTGTCATCAGCAACATTTAACAACAGACAGGGCCATTCAGACATTATAAACAGCCCAACATGCAGATCTGGGCAGCCTGTTTTCTCAATGTGAAATACCAATTCCATTTATGTAGCAGTAATGAAACATTTCTTCGTGAAAAACTCTGAGAGATTAAAAGTGGTTTGGCCTTGCCTGTGAGTAATGATGTCAAGTGATGTAGTGGGGTAATTATTGTGAAGACTTAATTCCTGTGTCATCAGGTATTTATAGATATACAAAGCATTCTCCTGATTAAACAACATTCAAGGTGACTAAACATTAACTGTGATTGACAGTTTACAGCTCAGACAGACTAAAAAGATTAAATAACATTAGAAAGTGGCAGGTGACTTCTTTCCCCTCAGGGCAATTTGCCCTGTGAGAAAACGGTTGAGACTTCTAATAATATTGCTAACAAGTAAGTTCTGAACTGTTTGCTTGCAGCAGTCATATTCTGAGAAGGAATGCAAATCCTGTTATGCATCTTTTTCATCTTGGTGAGGTTGCAATGGCTATAAAAGTTAGATATAAGGTAAAGGAAAGTATAACTTCCCTTGAGACTTAAAATTCCCTGAAACATGTCCAGCTTCTAAGGGCAGATAATGTTTCAAAGCTGTTGGCCAAGATCAATTTGTTTTATATCTGATACATTCTCTTTCAGAAATAGATTCAAGATTATACCAAATTCAGTTATTCAGAATTTCAGGTAACCAGTATTACTTCTCTAAAATTTCCCCTATAGCTGAGCCTTCAGTTATATTACATGATTCCTAATGACATACCTATGTGTGCCTTACCTCAGCCTTTATCTTTTTATTTTCTTTTAGAAGGTTCAGAGGAGATTATTTTTACCATCTCTTTAAGTAGATAATACTACTTCCAACAAAATCATATCATAAAGCTTTATATGCTTGTGCTTTAATCTTTATGAAATGTTTTCTACTTTTATCTCATGGGAATAATAGTACCTATGCACAGGGTTATTATAAAAGCAAAGTGAAAGCGCGCATGTGAAATGTTTAGAATGGTGTCGGCCCATTAGCATTTGCCAAATAATTGAAAAGCATTTAAATGAACTCATTTACTGTACTTTTCATCCTTACAGTAGCCTCATAAAGTGGACAGAGTAAGCAATATTATTTTTGTTTAAAGACTGCTTTTGAATCTAAGGCCCAAGGGTTGAATGGCTTTCCTTAGATCAAGAAGCTTTGGGGGTATTGGAATCAAAATTAGAATCCATAACTGCTAGTTTCCAAACTCAAGTGTGTTGCCTAGAGTCTTCTAGACCACGTCATCTCTCTGGAGTGAGAGATGTCTCTTGACTTCTCCATGTGTCATACTTCAAGGCATCATAACTATAGCAATGCTCCGCTAACTATGCTCTCATTGACTCCTCTTGTCCCCATCCCATTTCTCTTCTGTTAAAGCTGAATTTTGTGCTCATAAAGAGCACAAAGTTTGCTCTCTGACAGACCTAGGTTTGCATCCTGTTTCTGGCTCTTAAAAGCTGTGTTAAAATTGGACATAGATTTATAAAGAAAGTGAGATATTGCCTGTATAGTACCTGGCACATGGAAAGCACTCAGTAGATTAAAATTTGTTGTTGTTGTTGTTATTATTATTATTATTATTAAACTCCAGAGCTACTCTGCTGTACCTGCTACCATAGCCACGTCTCCAGCCAACCTAACCAAACTACTGTTCTCTCTGTCAATGAATCCTCTTTCTGAACCTTCCAGGACCTATCCTGCTTGGGTATTGTGGACTCCCTCTTGCTTTTCCATCTTGGCATCAGGGTACCCATCCTGGAAGGTTTCCTCATACATGGCTCCTTCCTCTTCCAATGGTGCCACTTTCCACCCTTCATCCCACCCTTCAGAGCTCTCCCTGTCCCTGCAGATAAAGTCTTGGAATTACTATTCTCCTTTCCAACTGTGCCCTGTAAGGATCATGGTTTTATTTACCCTTCCATTCATCACCTTGCATTCACCATTTCTGCTTCTAGAGCAATTAATTTGGTTTATCCACATATCATATGTATGTGTATATGATATATATATGTGTGTGTGTGTGTCTGTGTATACATAATTTTTTCCCTAAAGGCTTGGTAAGAACAGTTGAAGGACTGTGATTAACATTGTTGGCTGGAAGTGAAAGGAAAAAGCCTAAGCATTATTGGCATCTGTTTAACCACCCTTTAGAAATCTTCAGAGTTGAGTCATGGAACCTCCATGAGTCTCATCCCGTCTGTGAAGGCATCCAGGAGCAATATAAGGGAGTAGTTCCTCCACCACCTCCTGTCCTTGCGAGGTCTTCACAATCTTTTAAAAGTTTAGAAACTTATGAATAAACAAGGCACATCCCCAGCGCCGGTGTCCCCTTGGAGTCTCATTAAGCAGCAATAAATGCAAACTCATATAAATGCTCTGGCCCTGCTGGGCACCCCAGAGCTAGTGAAGCTTGGGCATCCTGAGTAACCACTTCTGCTGCCACTATCTCAGCACACGGGGAATAGTGATTATATTAATAACTTGCTTTTTCTAATCATATAGTGCTGAAAATCCTCCTAAAATCTCAAAAGTCCTCCCATTTTGGTGTTCTCCTTCACAGCCATGGCCACAGTGTATCTCATTGTACATCTGTCACTGCTGCGTCAGGGCTTATTGATTAGGGTGTTGTGTTGATCCTGGGCATTCTGAACACCTTGTTACAAAGGCACAGGTTCTACCAAACTATGGCCCTTGACACAAAGCGCTTCTAACAAAGGGGGGATTTGGGAGTAAAGGGTGGGGACTCTGGAGCTTCTTTCTCCTTCTCCGGTTTGGTGCCTGGAGAGACCCCAAGTACGGTATAGACATGCCTGTCAGTGCCCTTTTACACAGAAAATAGGAAATGAATTCCAAACAATACTGGAAACAGCTGACCCTTTTAGCACAATGCTTAAATATGCTAGTGCTGAGCCAAGGCAGCATGTGCAGAGTAAATATTTTAATCCCTAATTAATCACTTTGGTTAGATTGGTAAAACACAAGTCTAATGAAAATAATTTGAAATTTCCTTCATGAATAATTGCCTTGTTCGGGGAATTGTGGGAAGTGTCAACTGACTGACCTTCCATTCTTACTCAGCTGTACTGCTCTAAGACTTAATTTGAGTCCTTCAACCTCTTCCAGTCACCGTCATGAGATTAGAAATACCTTTCGTGCAGTTCAGCAGCAACTATGCAATATGACAGTTAAGTCAGCAGAGAGGTAAAGAACCGAGCAACTCCTGGCCTGCTCGCCGTGGAGCCTCACAGGACCCTGCAGAGGGGAGGGTGTCTTCGCCACCCTGCATTCTTTTATTAGGTTGTGAGCATGATGGATTGCTCTAGGTTATTGAACTGTTCCTGTTCCTTTTTAATTAAAAAACCTGAATAATAAGGTGCCCAGGGTTTGGGCATTTACAAAGGGGAGAGAAAGAATTTTCCAGCTCTGAGTGCTGATGAATGCTATCCTGATTAGCACTGTGCCACCAGATTTAATTACTTCTTTGAGTAAATCAAATCTTTCTTACAGGGCAGTGTTCCTGGGTGTGCAGAGACCAAAGGTTAAGCCACCTTACTAGTTACCTGTTCAGACATGTTGGAACCTCTTAGATGTGGGTTGCGAGTGCGCTCTATGCCATCCCTGCTCCATCTTGCTTGCCTGCCCATTCTTCTTGACTTCCTCCCTAGTGCCCCTCAGCTGCCTTCCAGCCATGAATGTATTGCTTATCTGGTTGGAATGTCACCAGGAGAGAAGCCTGGCACTGCGCCATGTGGCTGATGCACTCTAGCTCACACTGCACTCAGCGCTAAAAATTGCCCGGTCCACCAGCCAGTTTGGCCAGTTATGTGGACTGTCAAGGTCCACCTGGTGGACCATCTGCCACCTCCCCACCCCGGAGGTTCCTCCTCTCTTTTGTTTTCCAGTCTGGTCTTCCTCCTCAATCTTGCTCTTTTATTTGAAAGATACAAATATCAGGGGGGCGTTTTGCTTTTGCTTCTCATCATTCAGGAGAACATGATGTTCTGGAGTTGTTGGAATGCATTCAGCTAGTAGCATCTTAACCTTTTGCCGTCCTCCAGTTGCCTTGCACAATAGCCAATAAATGGCGCAAGAAGCTTGGTTATAGGAAAATATCATTCAAATGGGGAAGCACAGAGGCAGGCAACTTGTAACCCAGGGGATAATTGAACCAAATTTTGGAACAGATTTGTTGTCTCCATTCACAAATGGAATTACCACATCCCATGCCAAAAGAACCATGGAAGCCCTCCCATTTTACAGGGTCAGAGGCATAGAGAATTCGAAGCCAACCCATTGGTTTTCAATATATTTTGACCACTGTGGGTATGTGGAGGGATAACGATGCATCCAGTAGCATGATATATGGTTAAGCATGACTGGTTGAACAAAATGTGGTCAAATGATCATCTTTAAAAATAGCTCCAAAGGATTCCTCCTCAGAGCTCCTGCTGACAGGCCCTTGAATCAGAGTTGCCAGCAACAAGTCTAGCTCCAGGGAAGAAGGACACTGGGCTGCAGAAGGCAACACTGACTGCCTTCTCATGGTGGGTCCTGCTGCTGGCATCTAGTGAGTGCCTACCCTTCCTCACCAGGGAACGTGTGCTAGAAAGTCGCAGGAGTGATGGCTCACTCTTCCAGCGCTCACCTCTGCAGCTGGACTGCCTTTGATCTGAGCCATACCACCCTGTGCAGGAACTCTCCATGAAGCGGACTTGGAACAGGTTTTGAAATTGTCTGTCTGCACTCCTGTTTCCCCCTAGCTTTTCTGATTTAAATAAGTCAGGATAGAGCACTCATAGACCCCATGGTATGAACACAAAAATGTTCTCTGTGGTTGTGTGACGTTGTATTTCTAGAGTCGTCAGTAGGACCTGAACTCTGGTAGTGCCTTCCTCACAACTTAACCCTATCCTAGAGCATGTTCATCCATTACCTAGAGGTCTTTGTTTAGATGTGTTTCATTCATTCACTATTAAGTAAGCACCTTCTAGATACCAAGTGCCCTGCTGGGAACTGCCCTGATCAAATAGGGTAGTCCCTACTCAATTTAAGTTTTTCTCAACATTGCAATTTCATTCTGTCTTCCTGTTCAGTTGAATTAAGATCTGCCATTGAGTTACCATGCATTTGGCCATTCATACATTTTGCCTTCCCAAGAGCATTTCTTACTTTATTTTAAATCCCTCTTATGGCTGAACCTGGAAACACAGTGAAACTGAAACTACATTGGACCATTTTGTAGAGAGATGGATATGGATATATGAATAGATGGATAGATAGAGAGGTGGGTAGACAGGCAGATAGATAAACAGAGAGATGATTGATAGAGATATATTTCAGTGTGAGCTGTAACGTTGCACAGAAACATTAAATTGGAAGAAATGTAAGACATTTCACAGGTTCACAGATCTGAGTGGTTTGCTCAAGGTCACAGCTAACTATTTTACAGCTGAGACTAGAAAACTGGCTTCCAGCTCTTAGACAGTACTGTTTCCAACACGCAGTGATCCTTAACCCATATAATTCAGGTTCTATCTTCTTCAGCTATGTAATCAGTAAGAAGTGGGTAAAATACCAGAAGGATTCAAACATTTTAATAATAAAATATGTATGAAACCTGCTGATTTCAGCATGCCAAAAATATATTCACAAAATGTTGAAACTTTCACCTGCTGTTTCTTGGGATAGCTATTCCAGGCACTAGCCCAGAACTTGGCTGTCATCAACACCAGAGAGATTTCAGAACTTCCTGTCCCTTCTCCTCTCCTGTTTTAATTACTTTGCTGGTGCTTCTTCATCAGCTGAGTTTCTATAGTAAGGCTGAATACCTGGCCCAGCTCCAGAACTGCCTCCTGGATGAGGTGAACTCTAGATCTGAGTTTGGAGGACAAAAGATGAGTTCCTCAGTTCCTCTTATCCCCTCCATCTTTCACATAAATTTAGTTCCAGAAACTACACAGACCTTTTTACATTTTAAAACATGCCTAATTTCTAGAAATCAGCTAATCAAAACTGAAGCAAACTAGACTTGCTCTTTGGGGCATACACCTTATTCACAGCCGCTTCCTTTTCTTTATTTACATCTTAAAGGCAGTTTCTTAATGATGTGTTGCTTGGTTTTGGTTTTGTTTTTATTTTTAGAACAGCGGCTAGTCTGTTTTAAAAATGTAGCCACAAGTTCTGAAAAGAATCCCGTATTGCAAACCTCAAATAGTTTGTGTCTGTGAAAGCAGGTTGCCCTTAACAAAGTGAGGCCCACAGCCCTTAAGGCTGTGAGGCACTTGAGGCGCACACTTCTCTTTTTGTTTTTGTGAGTCATTGTTAGAAGCCAGGATAGGGGCGTTAAGGTCAAGGGGTGGATATGTAATCAAGGTCATAAAAATTTAGAGTGTAGATTGCGGATTGAAGGCAGATCAGACGTCTGATGGTGGGGGTATTTTTTTTTTCCTCCCTTTTATTGTTTTTGTCATACAATGCCATGATATCACCATGGGTTTACATATGCTCCCCCTCCAGAAACCCCTCCCTCCTCCCTCCCTCCTCCCTCCCCCCCGGGGAAATCTCGATGCACCAGCCCCTAGCATTAGACATATGAAGGCTACTCCCAGAGTTCCTCTCCCTAGCTATGCCAGTGCTGTGGGAAATGGTAACTTTAGTGGCTTGTCCTCAGAGCTGCTGCTGGTGGAGCTGACCTCGTAGGCTGTCAAATCCTGGGCCCACGTATGTCCCCTCTGGTCCATGACAGTAGCCTTGAGAGTATCATTCATTTTACTCGGAAAGTTCTGGGTGGAGAAGAGGGAGCCGCGCCCTGTATCTGTCTCACCCTCAGGGCAAACTGGACTTATGGGGAGACAGGTTGGCACTCAGTAGGCCTAAGAACACTGCAGCCATTAGCGGAGATCAGTCGGCTGAGGTTTAAAGACTATCCTTCAAGGATGTTTTGGATGGAAAGTTGGATAGATGACTTTTAAGATTCATAAAACTGAAAGGACTGTGATTTCCTGCATGTCGTTAACAGAAATCTGTCATTCGATTTATGAATACTATTTGATTCCACAGATTGGCTCCATAGTGTGCCTGAAGACCAATGGGGAGGTCAGGACAGGCAACTGCTCCTAGGATTGGGTTTCAAAGGATTTGGGAAGGCACTGAGGATTAGAAGCTGTCACAGTGACAGCCTCACTGTTTTACTTAAGGCCGTGTCCCCTCACCAGTGCGACCGTCTGGGAAAAGCAATGCGCTGTTTCCAGCCATCTTGACCCCGTGTACTGAGGCATAATGACTGCAGAGTCCTGTGTTGACGAGAATGAGCTTTGGGACTTCCCTGGCAGTCTGGTGGTTAAGACTTCACCTTTCAATGCAGAGGGTGTAGGTTGGATCCCTGGCAGGGGAACTAAGCTCCCACATGCCTCTGTGTCAAAAAACCAAAAGCATAAAACCAGAGCAATATTGTAACAAATTCAATAATGACTCGAGAGAGAGAGAGAAAACAAGCTTTGCAATGAGACTTCCTGGGTTGGAATCCCTGTGTGAATTTTTAGCAAATCCCTAGCCTCATCTGTAAAATGGGGATGGAGATAATGCTTATCCTAAATGGTTGCTGGGAGAACTATATAAAATACATGTCAAATGCTTGGAACAACACCTGGTAGAAAGTGAGAGATCAGGAAATACCAGCTGTTATTTACTTTTTGGGTTGAAGGGTTTGATCAGACTCTCTCTTGAGAGTAAGTTTTGGCTTTGTGTAGGTGAGGGGCAAGAAGGGATTTTTACTTTAGGGAAGGCCATTCTTTGAAGGGCTGGCTGCTGCTAGGAACAAAGCGGGAGGAAGCTAAAGAAAGCAGAAACACAGTGCAAGGAATGACACCTTTTATTTTGAAATGTTGCCCAAGGAAGTCCCATCCTACCTGGTTTCTTGCGTTTCCATTTTGATGAGTAAAGCCCAGATAAAAAGTTTTGAGGATTCATCAGACTTGAAATGCATAGGAGACTCGCCAGCTTTTCAGTCTTTCAGCTTTTCCCCTCTCAAGTAAGACAAGTGGGGAGAATCAAAGCCCCCATACAAAACGTGTTTACCATAAGGGCCTAATCTACTCTCTGGAAAATTATCCACAGATTTTAATTAAGTTCTTCTAAAGACCAGTGAACCTAGAGGGCTCCACACAAAGGGGGAGAAACAGCCTGCCAGGGGTGCACCTTTCACCAGTTTCTCAGAGAAGGTAGGGTGAGCAGTCTCCACTTTTGTTTTTTTCATGACTGAGCCCAACTTTAGCATACCATAAAGAAAATTCATGTCATGGTATGAAGGGAGTCTTTGAAGCTTCTTTCAGTAGTTATTTTAACAACACGGAACAGTTGCCTAACTGTTAGTTATTCCCCCCATCCTGCCCCACCCCTACCTCTGCTCATGTACGGTTTAAAAATTAATTTAGAGTACATGAGATCAGCAAAACAAGGGCATTAAATGGTGTCCCCCAGAAATGGACTTCTTGTACTCCAAAAATGTTCTTAGAAATACATGTGAGTTTCTTTGCTCTCAAATTAAGGAGGATTAAAGCCGCCAGACAGTTGTTGCTCAGTTCCTTCAGATCATGTGGCCAAGGCTGAAAGCCTTAAGTTGCTGGCATGAGCCTAAGTCAGTTGCCTGATCTCCAAATTAATTTTTGAATTAAATGATTGTCCCCCCTCCTTTTTTTCCTTCTAATTGAGACTTCCATTGAAAAATGCTTAGCAAACAGATGGAAAAACCCAGAACAAAAGGGTACTGTGGAATAATGAAATTGGGGTCATTTGAAACAGTTTTAGGTTAGAACTAAAGGTGCCATTGAATCTTTCTATTAATCATACTTTTATTAGCTATACAAATATTTTGAAATAAATTGTAAACGTTGTATACCAAAGAGCCTAAAGGATGGCTGAAAGAGCTTGGAGCATTTCATAGTTCACTTGTATCAGCTTCTTTCCAGTGACACAGAACAAAGACTTTCAGGCAGAATAGCTTCACATTTAACTTTGAAATAACAATGACATTATCTTACAGATCTTAAGCAAAGCTTTAATGACCTGAACACTCATAAAATGTTTCTCTAAAGTAAAATAACAAGAGATACATTTTAAATCTTCAAATGAGAAACAACATCATGTATAAGAACAGTGAAGACAGACAAGTGTTTGAGTAGGGAAATGATACTTGGAAAGTAAAGGTTTATTTGGGGAAAAAGAAGACAAAATGTTAACATCAAGAATGTGCAAAACTTTCAACTGTGCTGAAGGCTTGCATTCAAAATGTTCAGTTAAAAAAAAAAACTTCATGCTGAAAAAAATGCAGTATTACGTAGTTATGCATATTTCAAAAGTTTAAAGTCAACTTGATCAATAAAAGCAGTTCTAAAGCCAGTTTAAGTATTGACAGTGAAATAAAAAGTTTGCCAGACTTATAATAAATTGAATATATTCTGACCAGACATGGTTTGGTCACTAGACCCTTGGCAAGACTCTGTGTAATGAGTGCTGGTTTCTCAGTTTTATCATCCTGAAGACCTTTTCATGGATTGAGAAAAGGTAAAGGAATAGTTGTGAACAGATACAATTTCTCTTTTATGCATAACCATCATATTTATTATTTTTGTATTTTTATATAATTTTTTGTAAGTTTCATTGTTTTCATTTTTTGGCTGCACCACATGGGATGTGGAATCTTAGTTCCCCAGCAGGGATCAAACCCACGCCCACTGTATTGGAAACATGGAGTCTTACCTACTGAACTGACAGGGAAGTCTCATTATATTTATTAAAGGAAAATCATGAATATGTGAGGGGAAGGGACAAGTCATTGGAGCAGCAATTAAAAACCAGGGCAGATTACTAGACCTGGTTCTTTCAAGAATTTTTTAATCTTGAGTTTTAAAATGTTGACTGCAGACCCCTTTGTGACTAATCCATATACAAACTCTCATAGATCCTTAATGCCTTACTTTTCTTTTTCTTGCCAAGTTGAAGTCCTCTTCTGGCAGAGATGATTTTTCACCAGCTTTCCCTGCCTGCAGAATATGACGTTAAAGAGACCCTGAGATGGGTGAAAAGATGAGAGTAGCCAGTCACTCCAAATGGATTTGTTAGCCTCCTGATCTTCATTCCTTTACTCAGAAAATATTTATTACATACCTGACACCGTTGTAGAGGCTGGAAGTATATTAGTGAACAAAGCAGATAAAAATCTGGCCTCTTGGAATTTATATTCTAGGCAAGTTGGAAGAAGAATAGACAATAAGCAAAGAGCTATGTCAGGAAGTGGTAAGTGCTATGTAGAAGAGTAAAGCAGAGATGGAGAGGAGGGAATGCTACAGAGAGACAGATGGTGATTGCAGTTTAGAAGAGGAAAGTCAGGGAAGGTTCACTGAGAAGTGAGTCTTCAGAGAAGAAGTGTGGAGGGCATGCTTGTAAACATCCAGGGTGTGAGACGGCCTCTCAGAAGGAATGACAAGTGCATAGATCCTGAGGTGGGGTGTGCCTAGCATGTCCTAGGCGTTAATGAGAATCAGAATCTAAACATGTTTCAGTGGATCAACCCAAACAAGATGGGATTTAGCAGGAGGAAATAAGGGCAGAGGGCTGGTAGATGAGGTTAGAGAAGTTGGAAGGGCCCATTTGTAAAGCGTCTTGCAGGTTATGGTGGGGACATTAAGGTCCCCTTGAGAAAAAGAGCAAAGAAATTTGATCAACCACTACCAACTATCTAACAGATAAAATAGAAAATTGAAAAGACATGGAAAGGCTATAGATGGGAAATGTTTGCTGTTTAGAAGATGGAAGTTATTGGATTTGGCAAATTATAGAGCCAAGGGCTGGCTTTTAAAATAAACAGTAAGGGAGTCCCCTGGTGGTCGGCACTGTCCCGGCCTGGGTTCAGTCCCTTTTCAGGCAACTGAGATCCCACAAGTGGTTCGGTGCAGCCACACACACACAAAAAAAGAATAATTAAAGTAATGATCATGTATCAAATATTTTAGATGTTGAGGGCCCTCTGATCTTTGTTAAAACTCAACTCTGCCTTTAAGGCATGAAAGCAACTGCTGCTGTTTAGTCACTCAGTCCTGTCTGACTCTTTGTGACCCCATGGACTATAGCCCACCAGGCTCCTCTGTCCATGGAATATCCCAGGCACGAATACTGGAGTGGGTTGCTGTTTCCTTCTCCAGGGGATCTTCCCAACCCAGGGATCTAACCCGAGTCTCTTACATCTCCTGCATTGACAGGCAGGTTCTTTACCATAGGCTTTCATAAATGAATGAGTGTGGCTGTATGCAGTAAAAATTTACAATTACAGATGATGACCTGGATTTGGTCTGTAGGCTGTAGTTTGCTAACTTATGTATATAGACCAATAACTTGTGAGGACTTGGATAAGAAAGAAAAACATCACCGAAAATAAGCTATGGCAGAATGATCTCATTTCTTCATTTAACAGGACTGTCAGTGTATTAGGATAAGGCAACCGGAGTTAAGATTATGGATCTGCACCTTACCAGGGCACTTAAGAAACTCTTTTCTTATTTTTCTGTGAACAGGATGGAAAAACTGTCTTGGATTCAAGAGTGTTTCTCTGCTCTGCGTCACAGAGGCTGACCTAAGCCAGCTGTTTCCGAAGCTCCTGCATCAGCTGGTTTCCAGCTGGGTTAGGCAAAGGTAGGAAGGGGAAGGGGGGGTATTTTTGCCTCTTTCCTCTGTGCCTTGGTTGGCAGCTCTAGCAGTGGCTGCCCTTCCTCCCTGGCTCTGCTTTGCGCTCTGTGGGCTTACTCGCCCTCGTGGGTACTCCAGCCTGTGACAGACAGTGGCTTCTTGTTGTCACTGCTCTTGCTTGCCTAACTATTTCCTGGTTGACATCTCAGATCTTCTATTGCCTGGGAAACCATTCCCTTGTATCAGATCCTCTCTGTTTTAAGAACCCAGGGTAGTTTATGTTTTCCTGGCTGGACTCTGACTGATACAAGGGTTAATTTACAAATATCACCCAAGAAGGAGGTTTAGATCCTGGTATTACCAGACACTCTTCTCTGCTTTCACCATTTTTATCAGTAATTCGGATGATGACGTAGTGTGTAGGCTAATCACACTTGCAAATGGCTTGGCACTGGTTGGAAATGCTCCTTGGTAGATGGGAGAATCAGAATCTATAAGTATCTCAATGGGCCAAATCTAACAAAAAGGAGTATGTGAAGTCTGTACCTGGCTCCAGAAATCAAGTATGGAATGGGAGAACTGTGACAATAGAACCCGAGAGCTTCAGGGTTTGGACTGACATCAAAATGGGGCCAGAATTTACCAAAAAGATTAAAAAGCCACAAGGAGCACTAGTTGCATTAATACTTTAGTACAGACAAAAAGAGAGTTAACTGGACTCTTCTCTATTGGCCAGACCATCTTGGAGTGTTACGTTTAGTCTGGGGCAAAGCATTTAAAAATATCATGGATAAAGTAGCTTCAGACACAGGAGAATGATGGAATAGTAAAAGGAAGTGTAAGTTATTGAAAGAAACTAGAAAGAAGCAGTCAGAGCTATAGGTAGGAATCAAACATTCCCAGGTCTAAAAGGATACCAGGCGAGCAGTGGTTTTATAGAACAATACATTCACTGGTATCTCTTTTTGGAATGGGCAGAGGTGAACATTCTCCCTCCTTGATAGTAGATAAATACTCTCCTATCTTATATTTTTATATTAGGGAAGTTATCCTTATGTCTATCCACAAATTTTCTTGCTCTTGTGCATGTCCCTAGGTAGTCACTGACAGGAGAGCTTGATTTTACACATAATCAACGGCTCAGGAATCAGTTATTCTAAGCACCAGTTCCTTTCCTGACCCTGGGTAACTCATTCTTTAATTGTCTCCATTTCCTCACCAAAAAAAAAAACCCAATACCACCTGCCAAGGAGATTCTGTTGTACACTTGGCATATATCGGCCTTCCAAAGCTAAGTAAAACTTTCTTTTCCCTTTTCCTGATTCTTGCTCTTTGTGTACTTTGCAAAACTCAGGAGCACCAGTATCCTAGGGTCTTTATGCAGATACAATGAAAAGAAAGGAATAAGACTGTAACTAGGACAAAATAAAGAATATTTTTTATTCTTGATATTCCATGCTGGAGTTAGCACCCAGCCTCATTAGAAAGACCGTTGCTGTTGTTAGGTTGCCATACTTCTATTGTATGTTTTCTTCTTTTCTTGGTTGGGAAGATTTTTTTGTGAGCTTGAATATTTAGCCTGCATTGTGTTCTAATAGAAATTTCATGTAATTCTGAACCCCAAGCTGTTTTTTCTTTGCACTCTGATTCTTAGCTGTGGGGTGCCTTTGGTCTGGCCTGTTTACCTAGTGACCACTTCCTTCTCTTGATTCTTTGAGGAAAAAAAATAAGAAATTGACTGACACCTTTTCTACACATATAGAATCAACCTGCCGAACTTAGTCAGGAATTGCTATTTCCTGATGTTTCCTAATAACCCTGAACTCATTAGCACTTACACTGGATATCTTGGTGTGTTTATCATGGGTAGGTTAAAAGAAAAACAATTTAATAATGTTTAACCTAGTATTTTGTGCTGTCTTGATGGATTTAGGAAAAACTGTGAGTGTTGCTGCTCTAATAGGTACTATGAATATATTTTCTTTGTGATATAGTTGCCATGCTTGAGAAATTCTAACATAATCAATGTAATTCTGCAGTGAGAACACTAGGTTTATATAGCATATGCCGTTGTTCACTTTAAACATTTTTAACAGGAAGAGGTCTTAGTGATTATGTAATTTCTGTAATTTCTCAGATAAGGAAACTGAGATGCAGAGAGATAAAGTGAGTCTCCTAAGTCTGCTGGTGAGAAGTTCCCTTCTAACTGACCAGCACCCTTTCTACTATACCTGCTCAAGGAAGTTCTCCTGGTTCCCCTCCCATGATCTCATGGGTAAACATAATATGTAGATCGATGTTAACTAGACTATTGTGGTGATCATTTTGCAGTATATACAAATATCAAGTCATTGGGTTGTACACCTGAAACTAACATAATGTGATATGGCAATTGTACGTCAATAAAAAAAATTTTAATGCAGATCAGAAATAGTATTATAACACTGAAGAATTATGCTTCTGTCAGTGTTAACGTGGGACTTGTCTATAATCCCAATCTTGTGAGCAGAAAATGCATGTAGATTTCTGGACGCCACCTATTGCTTTTGCACAAGGTGCCCTTGATTGTAAACTGCATAGTTAGGAAATTTTATATATACTGAAAGAACTCTTTCAGACTTATTTAGATACTGATCTAAGATGCCTTACTCTTGTGTTTAAATTAAAAAAAGATATAAACAAGACCAATAGTATTTCTAGAGCTTCCTTCTTTGTAATATTCAATTCTTCTGAATCATTTTTGGGCTTGTGGTTGTTGCCATACATGTTTTTTCACTCAGGGTTCTTTGTGCCCTCAGGAATAGCAGTGATGTGGTGTTTCTGGAAAGAGTGCTCTGTTAGAGTCTTGGGACTTTTTCCCCCAAGCCACAGACATCCTTTCTGCAAATACTGATGTGCATGTCCAGGTAAAGACAACTGTGTCTCTACTGCTACCTGGTAACAACAGGTGTTAAAATGCTCAAAAAATTAGAGAACAAACAAAAGAAAAAAGAAAGAAAAGAAAGGAGAAAGAAGAAAGAAAGGGAAAGCGTAAAGAAGTCTTAGAAGCAGTGTCATATGGCGTTTGTTCCTAGCGATCCTTCTCTGTTCATTGTATGATTGTTTACGTGTGTGTGTGTTACTAGCATCTCCAAAGAATTCTAACTAATGCATGGGGCACCCCAAAGCATATTCAAAGAATATTCTATAGGTTTAAACACATAGAGGACAGTAAAAAGAAAAAAATGCATGCATTGTCAGATAATTTTTTTCACTAGCATGGACTAAAAGGAATATTAAGGAAACAGAAAGAGAAAGAACCAAGACACAGGACAGAGTTTATTAAATAAAGTTGGAGTTTTGAAATTTAGTCTGTAAAGTATATTCGGAAACTAATACCATGTTTTCCAATGAAACCAGTCCCTAGCTCCTTCTGCAGATGCTGCCAACAATGTGGGTCAGTAATGCTCTCTGTGCGGCTGAACATGGACAGTTCCCAGTCTCCCATAGACGACCCCATAGATATTACCACTTGCTGGGACGACACACATCTGAAACCTACTTGCCAAGCTGGCTGATTCAGGAAGGAAGCAACTAAATAATGCAGGCTTGTTTTCTATTTCCCACTCCAGTCACAGCACGTGACTTAGGAGGAAAGGTTAGAATGTAGATTGTCACTTGCCTTTCACAGAAACTGCCGTGGTTGCTTGGGTAGGCATGTCTTTAAGGAAAGCTCAGGAGTTTGGTTGATGGAAATGTGTGTGGGGGCGTGTGTGTGTATTTACCCATCAGCTGGCGTTAACTACATAATTTACCCTTTAAAATGAGACATTTTTTTTTTTTAAACTGAAAGGGACACTAGTAATTAACACTCAGGAACAAGTGCAATCAAATCTATTAATAGTATAACTTGGATAGTGATTTTTATTCAACCTGCCAGCTTCCCTGGTGGCGCCAGTGATAAAGAACACTCCAGCCAACGCAGGAGGTGCAAGAGACATGGGTTCAATTCCTGGGTTGGGAAGATCCCCTAGAGAAGGAAATGGCAACCCACTCCAGTATTTTTGCCTGGAAAATTCCATAGACAGTGGAGCTTGGCAGGCTACAGTTCACCTGGTCACAAAGAGTTGGACACGACTGAAGTGTCCAACAGACACATGATTTAACAGACACACGATAATGCTTTTTTATTCAACTTGTTAGTCAAACTTGATGTCACCTACTAAACTGTGAGCCCCTTAAGGACAAGGCTCAGCTCTTCTTCACGTTTCTAGGGGCAGTAGAGTGATGCAGGTGCCCGGTGACTGCTGAGTATTGCAGAAAACAGCGTGACCGAGGAGATGGCTGTGGCTAACACACAAGAAAACGACGGACCTTTTCATCTTTTCAGGTGGTGTGTGGCCACCCATGCTTCCTGAGCAGACCGCTCAGAAGACTATACAGATACACAGTCAAACTGCAGAGCAGAAGAGGCCTGACAAGTCACCTGACACATGCGTGTGCAGAGTCGTCACTGTCCTGCCGGTTGCTGGGCAGACATGGGGGCACAACTTGCATGAGACTTAGGGTCACCTCTATCAGAGGCAGGTGAAAGACAGCAAGAATTGCTCTGAGACTTCCTCAGGGACCCACACCCAGATCCTGGTGTGTGTGTGTGTGTGTGTGTGAGGGGAAAGGTTGTCTGACACCTCGGTGTTACTAGTAGGCATAGGGAATTTTCTAGGTTTTTTTCAGGCAAGTCGCTGTCTTCCTTCCTCCCCCTCCCTGTGAGATGTCCTTCTTTACGGAAGGAAAGCAACATCTCAGAATCAGGTGCTCCAGACATCACAGCCGCCACACAAGGAGGGATGAGAAGCATGGCGGACCCATTCCCATCACATCGCTGTCAGGGAGGGACTCTGGCTTTGGAGGACCCCCCCTCTTCCTGTCCCTCCCTTCTCTTCCCTTCTTTCACAAAATTTCCTCACCTTAGTCCATGGGCCTCTGAGTCTCTAGCAAGATTGTTGTTTAGTCACTAACTCATGTCTGACTCTTTGTGACCCCCATAGACTGTAGCCTGTCCTCTGTTCATGGAATTTCCCAGGCAAGAGTACTGGAGTGGGTTGCCATTTCCTCCTCCAGGGGATCTTCCCAACCCAGGGACCGAACCTGGGTGTACTGCATTGCAGGCGGATTCTTTACCACTGAGCTACCTGTGATGCCCAAGAATACTGGAGTGGATTGCCATTTCCTTCTCATTCTAGGAAGATTAATTTATTTTTATATTGTTTCCTTTTGTCTCCTTTTCTCTTTATTTTCCTTCCCTAAGGAGGTGGAAAGCTGAGGTGAGAAGGAACAGGAGCAGAGAGTGTGGTGGAAGTTTTGGGAGGACACCCCCTGACCAAACCCTGATGCTGCTGGAGCAATGATGGGGGTGGGGTTGAAAAGAAGAGTTGACTAATGTGTCTGAAGCCCCGGGTGCCTCATTCTTGGCAGGGTTTCCTGAGCTGGAGTGTGGTGGGGAGCACTCCCCATCCCAGAAAGAGAATTCATGAGAGGTAGATGAGACAGTGAACTCTAGAGGGCCAGCAGGGGGCCAGATGGGAGACCCTCCAACTGAAGGGTGAGCCCAGCAGTGTTGGCAGAGGAACTCCAAGGGGCTGGAGAGGGGAGGGTGGGCACAGAGGTCATGAGACCAAAATTTCAGAGTCAGTGAAAATGGAATTAAGACACTACTAAGAGGCAGCATTGAAGGAGGGGTCTGGGTCTTGGCCCCTGGCTCTTGGGTGCTTTACCCCTGCAGGCCAGGAGGGTAGTTAGTCTCTAGGCCAGCACTGAACAGACAGCACTGAGAGGGATGGGAGTGGGATGAAGGAAGCACAGTTCAGAGGTAGGTGATATTCTTGCATAAAGCCTTCACCTCCACATTTGGAGACCCCCTTGATCAACTATCTAGGCATCATTTTTTGTTTAATTGTGGCTCAGTCAGGTCTGACTCTTTGCGACCCCATGGACTATAGCCTGCCAGGCTCCTCTCTCCATGGAATTCTCTAGGCAGAAATACTGGGGTGGGTTGCCATTCCCTTCTCCAGGTTCTTCCCAACCCAGGGATTGAACCCCAGTCTCCTGCATTGCAGGAAGATTCTTTTACTGTCCGAGCTGTATCATAACCATAGGCGACAAATGTCCCCAAGTCCTACCTAGGCCTGCCCTTCTAGGAGGGGATCTTGCTCCAAGCTCCTCTCTCAGGCCCACTTCTCTTTACTCCCCTTCTTTCAGTCAATGTCATGTGGTGGTGGCAAAAGTTATTCAAGTTAATTTATTTATTTTCCAGTGTTTTTTAATTTGTTAACATCTAGCCCTCAAAATGTTATTATCTGAAACATGAAGACACTTGATACTGACCAACAATATGTGTACTGGAGGCCAGTTGACGTGGGTTCAGACTCACGTGCTTGCTGCATGGCCCTGGACACATTATCCAGCTTCCCAGATTCTGCATCTGTACACCTGAGAAACATGTCTATTTCACTCAGGATTGTATATAAACTGTGCAGCCAATGCCTGGGTGCCAGGTAGTTGCTAAGTAATTAGCCTTCCCTTTACTCTTTTCAAATTCTTCAAAATCGTGGATCAATTTTCCCCATTTAGTGATTAGTAGATAGTTTTCATTTGACTAGAGTCTGCTAAAAGAAATGAGGTCAAGTAAACTTAGATATCAGATTAATTTTAAAAATTAATTTATTGTCAATAAAGTTAAAGTGAAGTCACTCAGTCATGTCCGACTCTTTGCCACCCCATGGACTGTAGCCTGCCAAACTCCTCCACCCATGGGATTTTCCAGGCAAGAATACTGGAGTGGGTTGCCATTTCCTTCTCCAGGGGATCTTCCTGACCCAGGGATTGAACCCTGGTCTCCGTACCACAGGCAGACTCTTTACCACCTGAGCCATTGTCAACAAGTTGTTGCCAAAAAGTTTGAACTTATTGCTTCAAATTATATTGTTTTGATTATTTGGAGTAAAACAACTAATATTTAGACTTCCACTTATAGAGTGAAAAATGAAATATTTTATCTGTTTCTAGTCATTGTTTAAACCGCAAAAACGGTAATTAACTCTGCCTCATCATTACAAAAGGCCCATCTGGCTGCTCTGTAGCAGAAGCAGCCAAGAAAATAAGGGCAGAGTGGATTTTTATGGCAGTGCACTTTAGAGAAAGGAAGAAGATCATAAACAGTTGTGATTCACAGTTTAAGACATTTAGAAAATTAAAGAAAGGAATAAAAAGAGAATTGAATAAAGGTAGTCAAAAATTTATAATATAAATAAGTACTAGGAATATAGCTACAACAGGAAGACTGTAGTTGTACTGCCATATGGTATATTTGAAAGTTCTTCAGAGAGAGTAGATCCTAAGAATTCTCATCACAAGGGAAAAAACCTTTTTTGAGGGTTATCTACATGAGATGATGGATGTTAACTAAACTTTTGTGTTAATCATTTCACACTGTATATAAGTAAACTAAAAACAAACAAACAAACAAACAGTGGTGTATGTTAACTATATCTCAATAAAACTAGGGAAAAAAGAAATTTTAAGTTATTTATTCATACATGGAAAATCATAGTCCTTCAGCCACGTGGTAACAAACTTAGGTCTATGAGATCTGAATCTATAGGCCCAAAGCACCTTTCTTGTAGAGTTTGGCAGAACTTGATTTGTTGGTACTCTTTCTATAAACAGTCCACATAATTGTGGTATATGAATTCACTGTAGTAATAAGTAGACTGGAAGTGTTAGCCACTCAGTCGTGTCCAGCTCTTTGTGACCCTATGGACTGTAGCCTTCAAGGCTCTTCTGTTCATGGGGTTCTCCAGGCAAGAATACTGGAGTGGGTAGCCATTTCCTTCTCCAGGGGAATCTTCCCAACAGGGATCGAACTTGGATCTCCCACATTGCAGGCAGATTCTTTACCATCTGAGCCTAATAAAAGCAGGGGTAAATAATCATTCTCCTAGAGAATTGGTCAGTGGTTTTGTTTTTGTTGGGTTGATTGGTTCACATCTGAGAGTTGAGGGGATACAAAGAAAGAAAGCATGCAGAAAAGGTTCTAGAGGGTTTGCGGGAGAGGCTTTCCCCTTGTCTTTCTGCTGCAGCCCTCCCCACATGAGGAGCAGAGAAAAGCCAATTCAATGACAGGGAAAGGTTTAATGAACTTCTCAGAATACCCCCACCACTGCCTGAATCAACCAAATGTGCACCAAGCTGATAATAGAAAAAATACCAGGTTCGACTTTGAGAGGCCTTGGTTCTTGGCCCCCCCGAGTGTAAAACAGGTCCTTTTCCCCACAACACAATTTCTTTCCTGAGAATGTTTTCAGTGGGAGATAATGCAGAGAAGGTGTACAATACCACGGGCTGTCAAAGAAGCGAAGCCCGGGTCTCTTCTAGTGGGTGGTAGGTAAGAATTACTAATCCAATCTGCTTGAGTTAACTCAAAACAAGGATTAGTGTAAAGTTCCAGAATATGTTAATCTTCCTTTATAGAAGTAAACTTCAGGCTGCCACCAACCCCCTGGTTTATAGTTCCTGGGAACAATGAGCCAATTAAACTTGAGAGGGAAAAAGGATCTTGCCCAAGTTTACTGATTGTTACCTAATACTTTGAGTCGCTTTGATTCTTGATTATTTGGCTTTGTGTCTCAGACACAGGAAATAAAACATCATTTATTATTCATTAGAATGTCCCTAAGTACAGTATACCTCCTAATTAAACACATACTATTGTGAGCTGGTATTTTTCATCTCCTGCCTTATTAAAGAGGCAGTTTAAAATAGCTTTTCTATATAGCTGATATTGCTTTGCCAAATACATCCGTCAATATTAACACACTTTTTTTCAAAAACATATTTAGAGCTTACATGATTAGTGAGTGGAACAAATTGTAAGTTATTTGGATTCAGACCCACTTGGTAGAGATTTTCAAATAGACTCTTATTTTCAGATTAAAAACATCATATGAAAGACTAGAAAATTATCACCCCTTCTCCCTAACATTCTGACACTCTTACGTGGAGGGATTTTTTGCATCTAAACTAAAATTGTTGACACTAAATTAATTTTAAAAAGGTTTTGATATCCAAAAATATTTTGAAAATATTTACTTTTATTTGTTTGTTTTCTGTAAGTAATGATTGGCTTATTTTATTGAAACACAGGATAGGGAATAGATACTGTAAAATATCAATTACTTTGATTATTAGCAGTCAGATAGTTGTCTAGAAACTACTCCAATAACTAAGTAATGACAACCAATACTTGCTAGATGCTTGCTAGGTTCAAAGCACTTTACATGTGTTTCCATTCTTACATGATTTATATTAATCTTACAGTTTAAAATTACTTTGAAGTTTGAACTGTATGTACTCACATCATTTCTCAAGTGCTCTTCAGTTAGAGAATGTGTTAATATATCTTTATAACAAGTTTTTTAAAAAGCTTAAAACTAATTTCTTAACTAATGAAATTTGCAAGCAGGCAGTTTTAGAATTCTATACCTTTCAAAAGATATTTTCATTAGGAATCAAATTTTAGGTGTCAGAATCATTTAAAACTCATTGTATTTAAACTGATTTATATTATTCAGGTTAAATAATGACTTAATATCATTTCTTGAATTTTATTTTCTATAACTAGCTTTATTGTTTTGATTTTCAGCATCAGAAATTTAGAGAGATAAAACTAAAAAAAAAAACAAAAACCCTTAAGTTTAAAAATCTCAATTCTCTTTTCTCATCAGTGCTCATGTGTGAACTCCCCACATGTCAACAGCAGCAAAGTCTCCCACGACTAGGCTGACGTGAATTTGTGTCAAGAACTTGGGCTTTGTGGTTCAGACAGCCTAGTAATATTCTCAAAGAACTAGAAATTGTTTACCTTTCAAGTACATGAAAACTTGTGGGTTTGTTTTTTAATTTTTGGATTTTATTTGCAGTATCAATATGCAAATTTATTTATTATAAATTGAATCTCATTGAAATGAAAATGAAAAAGGCAATACTATTTCTTTAATATGGTTCACTAACCCTGTTCACATTGAGTTACTGATGCTCAGTAGGAGTTTGCCAACAGCAGTTCTACTCAACCCTTGATGATTATGGAGGATTTAATTATAATTGAAAATGTAAAAAGAAAAAAAAAAGAACAAAATCTAATCCAAAAATCAATTTTGCATAGAATTTAATAACAGATAAAGGCTTAAAATTCTATAACTAACAAATGAAAAATGTCAGCACTAGGAAATAAGACTCTCTCAGCATCAGTCCTACACCTGTGTAGATGCTTCCCGACCTGGCTTCTTTCATACACTTCATGACAAAGGAATTGGTCTCACACTGAGGCATGGCAAATACATTGTGAAATAAAGGCAGGCATTATAAACAATACAAACCATGTGAGATAACGGCAAAACCAGGGCTGCAAATAGACACAATTTCTTCCTCTCTCACATTAAAGCAGAGATTCCTTGCATCTGTGGTCTCTAGTTTTTCGATTCCTCATCTTGGGCCTGCTGTGAAATGTATGGAGAATAGCTGTCAGTGATTGCCCACAAAGTTAAAATAGCTTGGTAATGGTTTATCTCTCGGATGGTTCTTCTGTATCTGCCATCACACCAACAGAAATATCTCAGGAGAGAGTAAGTGAGGTTTCCTTGTTTAGCTTGAATGCCTTTAGGAGGGGCCCAGGAGTGTGGGCCTGCTCTCTGTTTCATACATTATATAAACCTCTTGATTCATTACATTAAAAAGTTAGCATTTATTGTTTGAAGTGTGGTGTGTATTTCTATTTTTTTGATGCGATAATCCATTATCTGAGAAAGTTGATGGTTTGGTTGTTTTTCAAAAGTGGACAGTGATAAAATATGGAGATTTATGAAATGGTGTCACTTAACTCAGATTAAAAAAAGTCACTGCTAATGTTTGAAAGGAAGGATTTCCAAGTTGCTGGTGTGTCCTACATATGGAACCCAGTTTTCCCGTTAGGACTCCATCAGGATTTTGTTGGGAATGAACAGCTTGACGGTTCCCCAGCCAAGCCCCATCACTAGGTTCCACAGCAAATAAATAACAGCCCCCTCCCCAGTGTTGGGGCTGTCCCCAGGGGAAGGGCAGGGGCCCCTGGGCCTGGGCAGCTGAATGTCACCCAGAGTCACACTAGTAATAATGAAACTGTACTATGGTGCTGCGCTGACCTTTTAATTTAAGCAAAAGGCTTGAAAAAATAAAAGTGAGTTGTAAAGGCAGTTTAATCAGTCAGGCAAGAGATGTCTAATGAAGCTGCCAGGCAGGTCCGTAGTCAGGGTGTCACTCCGGCCATCATCTTTACAGCTCCAGGAGTGAGATTAGCTCTGTATCTGAAGACACAAACTTGGTAAAAATTCCTTGTGTCTGGCATGGCTGTAAATTTTAAGAATTTGACTAATTATTTTGTTGTCGTGATGACAGTTTGGAAAACTTGACATGTAAGAATTAAGTTCCTTGAGATCTCCCTTCTTTCCACTGGACCTAGAGAACATTGTATCAGTGCAATTATAGACATATAATTGTTTTAAAATTATGTTTATATAATAAAAAGAGAAAATATGTGTATATATCTATATAAATATATCTATGTCTATCAAAAAATTGCTAAACAGATTTTCACATTTTCTTCATATGTAATTTCATCCAATACTTTCAAGGAAAAATTGTCATTTTGGCCTGTTCTTCACTAAAAGTTCAGTCCAAAGATTTTTTGATTGAGGAAAACTCTCTTATATGTCAGTGTGACCATATCATGTCACAGTTATGAGTTAGTTTGTCTATAATTTGAATTGTCATTACATTGTAACTTTTGCTACCAGGGAAGATTTGAGTGTAACTTTTGAAAAGGCCTTCCTCTGTCAGTCATATTTGCTTAATACTAGGGAATTTCAATAAGTCAGCCTTCTGCTGCACTGGTATTCTTCGCATTGTTAAATCTTAATTCTCTTTTGAAATAAATCTTCACTGAGTGTTTAGTTGAAGACATGCAACATAAACT
The DNA here is from genome assembly GCA_007570785.1 of Antilocapra americana. Lineage (NCBI taxonomy): Eukaryota > Metazoa > Chordata > Mammalia > Artiodactyla > Antilocapridae > Antilocapra > Antilocapra americana. The sequence goes on from ML664174.1 coordinate 16,281,382, forward strand.
TTTTATTATTGGTTTTCACCAATCTTATTGAAAAAATAATTACAGGAAAGGGAATATCTCACCCTGAAAAAAAAAATAACGGTTGTGAGGTTTTTTTTTAATTCGTTGTATTTATTTGCTGAAAACGGCATGCAGTTGTGCATAAGCACTAATATTATCCACTTTGTTTTCTGTTAATAATCTAGGGAAGCCTCAGCCTAATCTCTCACTGATTTCATGCCAAAAGCACAAATGTATTGCTTTTGTTTTACTACATGTTTCATTCCATCTGTTGGAAGCCTAGTAAGTCAATATTTATCACATTTATAAATTGTGAATCACTAGGGGAAACATGATATGGGGGAAAAGCTTGAGCATCATTTTTTCTTGACTGTTTTAAAGTGCTGTCTCCCTGATGTTAATTTATTTCTTTTGAGCTAAAATAATGCCATTTGCATGATTTTTCATTAAGAAAACTTTTTAAAAAAACTATGTGTTTTTCAAAGTTGTTCATTTGCCCCCAACCTCTCTATAATTGCCTTGTCATGATTATCATTTTCCTTTCACTGTGGCTCTCTATGGAAGCCCCAGGAAAGAGTTCCTAAAAATTAAATTTCATGCTTGCATGTGTTTCTGTGATCTGCAGCGTGTATGATCTCTGAGTGGAAAACTTCTCTAAAAATAAATGGATTACCCTTTTTACTACACTGTCTGATGTCTCTTCAACAGAGAGCACTGCTCCCTGTGATCTCTAACCCACCACAATTGAAATGACAAGCGTTGAAATGGGAGCCTCACGGTGGCGCCCTCTACCTTTGCCGGCCACTTCTGCAGTAGGGAGCCAGAGGTTCACGCTGCAGAGCGCCGGTTCTCAAACTTGAATGAGGCCCGGACCCCTTTTAAATGTGGAAAAGCATCTTCGTGCGCTCCACAATATATCAGTGGAGTCCACTCTGGAAAACCCCGACTTAAAATTAAGGATCTTATTCTACATCAATGCCTTTCAGTGGAGAATTTTAACGGCGAAGTTAAGTTCTGTCTTGATAACTGCTAAAAAGTTAATTTTTTACATCTTTCCTGTTATTTAAATAAAACAATGAAAAACATTTACAACATTTTGAAAAGTAAAAGTCTCAGAACCCTGGGAACATGTCCATGGACCACTATTCAAACACCTCCTTTTCCTTTTGCAAGGATATGCATCACTTGCGGACAGAAGAAGGGCATTTGACCTTTCATAAACTGCTCTGTAAATATCATCACTGCTTAGTTTGTGAAAGACTAACGTGTTTCCACTAACAAAACTGTCTTTCCAGGGTTGCTGCTTCCTAGAATACCGCTTGTTTTCCTATTGCACTTTCTATTGCTGGTAATTTTTTTAAAGGCAACTAAATTTGTCTAAGGGATTGCCCTTTGAGGCAATCCAAGGAATTTTAATCACGAACCAATGAGAAAGTCAAAGTCTCTAACGGGAAAAACAATGTGACACAGTAGCAGACCTCAAAAATACTGACCAAGTAGATTTTCTAATATTTGATACTTTAACAAGAGAATCAACTGTATTTGTTTATAAAAAAGTTTGCAAGCAAATGTTAAAAATAAGTATTTCTTATGTGATAACAGTTCCTATCTTAAGTAATATTGACAAGTAATAGTTGGCTTTTCTCTCCTCATGGCAATCAACAAGTTGGACTTTCTTACATCAGACTAAATGATCTAACTCATCTGCTTTTGTTTGTAGTAGAGGAAGGAGACAAACCAGTTAACAGATCTCCTAATAAATGAGTTGTGAATCACCGTCTTAGGGCCATATTGCTCAAAGGTCCTAGGAACTCCTTGGGTCCTTCACAGTTCTTGGAATTCTACAGTAATAAGCTCACAGCCACAGGTGTGGCTAGCACTGTTGTGTATCTCTGAGCCAACTCACTCACCTCAAAAACAAATACTTACGGTGACTCATGTGTCACTGTGGGAACGAACAATGAAACCAACAGAAAGAAAAATAGTAAACATGTCATATGATAAGAACATGCTATGATGCATAGCTTCAGCTTTCAATAGCTGGGCTTTATGACAGTAACCACAACATGAATCGCTTTGGGAAAGAGAACAAATAAGGTCAATATGGAGACTGAAAGAATCCATCAGTCAAATGGTCTTCTTTTCAAAGCATAGCAATCTGTGTGGGGCTAGAGTTAAGAACTTGGCACCAGAAGACTGCTCATCCTAGTAGCTTCAAAGATAAAAATCACACTATTAAGTCTGGGTTGAAGCTCATGATGATTGGCCAATGAAGTTTTGTAAGTGAATTCTTTGTTGTGAAACTTAGGAAAGATATTTTAATTAACCTGGTATTTAATCAGGCTGTATGTTATAGATGACCCCAAGTAACCTGTCATAAATGCCTAAAAATTAGGAGCCTCATTTCCTAAGAGACTCAATATGCCCCTTGTGAAAGAGCAAGTACTGATTCTTTTATGCAGTTATTTGCTGGGCTTAAAATACTACATCAAAAATATTTTAAAGTTTTTATATGAGATTACAATTATCTCCTCAATTTACCAGAGTGTTATTATTAGTTTTACATACTCAGCAATTCTCAAAAAAAAAATTTACCCTTTAGCCATTTCTTTCAGTTTAAAAGTATAATGCCATTGAGCTAGTATTATTTTATTAAACCAGAATGTGGTAGCTGAGGATAGGTATTTTGTTTTGTCTTCTCATGTATTCTCAGCAGCACCTGACATACAGGAGATCAATAAATAGCTGTTGAATGAATGAGTGAATTCCCTGCTAAGTTGATAAAATATTATATTTTAGTTATATAATAATGTGAAGACTATAATTATGGTTGTCACAATAAAAACAGGACTTGCCTTTTGATGTTTATATCCCCCTGAATATGAACAGGGAGTCCCTAGCCCATCTTTTTAAAATATTTATTTATCTATTTAGGTTGTGTCGGGTCTTAGTTGCAGAGCCTGGTGGTGTGCATGCTTCTCTCTAGTTGTGGAGTGCAGGCTCCAGCATGTGTGGGCTCTGTAGCTGAGGCCTGGCACACGGGCTTAGTTGCCACATAGTGTGTGGAATCTTCCCAGACTAGGGATCAAACCAACGTCCCCTGCATTGCAAGGCAGATTCTTAACCACTGGACCATCAGGGAGGTCCCCTAGCCTTTTAATGTTGTTGCATCTAACAGAAAATTGATTCTTTTCCTGCCTTGGATAGCTTTCAAAAATGATCTTATTCAAATGAATGCTCCTCAGGGACATGTCTGTTTTTAAGTAATTCTTAAGGAATTCCTTTAGTTTTTATGATTGCTGCTTTGGATCCTTTCCATAATATGTATGTTTGCATGTGAAATTGGGAGTATAGTTCTACCTACGATCTACAGGAGCAAAGCGCAGTATATATTTGATGTGGAAGAGCTCTGGCTTGTATGTAATGTGCTGTCTACATAACATTAGCCTGTAGGTACATGTGGAAGTAAGCTGGCAAAAATTAAAAGCTCTACAAGATGTCTAGGGAGGAATCATCTTAATTCTTTCAGAAATTCACTCAATGAAATCTTAGCACTCAGATATTTCCAATTGTTCATTTTTCTGTCAAGTAGAGAAGCACATATACTAGGGGCAAAAGATTTATTGTCAGTGCGAAAAATTTTTGACAGTGCAGTCCAGGTAGAGGAGATATATTTCATTGACAAATTTTTTAAGTGTACACTGTGCCAAGATCTGTGCTAGGTACTTTAGAAATTCAAAACAGAGGGAAATTAAAAGATCTGACTTAAGACACCTGTAGTCAAGGGACAAGTGAAGCACACGTGTGTGTGTGTGTACACGCAGACACACACAAATTAATGAGAATAATTAAAAACAACACATGAATAATAATAATTACAAGATGGCAAGATTAAAAGCTTATATAGAAATCCACGAGTACAAAGTGCTTTCTGAGAGTGGAATTCGTCAGGAAAAGCCCTCTGAAGTAGTGGGATTTGAAGAGCTCTTGATAAATGCAATATTTTATTGTTGCTTTTTATTCAACAAACATTTGTGAAGTAAGTGCCTCTGTGGGCTGGGTCCTGTGTCTGTGAACATCTAGGATGACAGGATGAATGAGACAAGGTCATAGTCCCAAGTTTTAATGTTCATTTTGACCCTAGTGTTTTCTGTGTTCTGTATTATATTAGAATTTTCACTTGACAATTTCTAGATCTAGGGAATGATGTTGACTTTCCTGTCACTGCATGAGCAGGGGGAATTAAAAGAGCAACAAAGTCTATTATCTAAGGTGTATCATCAGAGCTAATGTAGAATAGACAGCCCAAAATTCTGTACCAACAAGGAGCACGGTGAACATCTCAAGCCCACATGGACTTCTCAAACTCATCCAGCAGTTAGGTCTATTCTGTCAAAAAAGTATTCAGATCAGCCGTTTGCCATTTTGCTTACAAAAGAGTTCCTACATCTCCGGGCCAGACCCTCAACTCAAAGTGTTCAAAACTGTATTCATCACTTCTCCCCAGAGTGACCCTCTCCTCACTCACCACGTGTACCTTCTGTGTTCGTTCAGTGAGTGTGACCTCTCCTACCTGGCCGTCCATGACCGAAGTCTGGGGGTCACCCTCGATTCTTTCCACACTCAGTCAGTCCTGTCCATTCAAGCGCCTTAATGCCTCAGGAGAATCTGTCCTTATTCCCACCCCTATTTACCTTCTCTAAGGCCCTTATCCATTTTCATCTGGATTTTAACATGCCATCTTAGTTAATACTCAGTCCCATTTTCCAGAAGAAAAAACTGAAGCTTAGTTAGATTAAGTCACTGGTACTTGTGGTGACAGTTGTTCGTACCAGGATTTGAACCACATGTTGTACTTTGCTACACAAAATGAAGTCTATTCTCTGAAAGCATGGTCCAGAGACCTGCAACATTGCATTACAGGAGGCCTTGCTAGAAATGCTGAATCTCGAATCTCGGGGCCAGAGATGCTGATCAGAATCTGCATGTAGCACAATGCTCGGGTGATCCATGAAAGCCTTGCTTTTGAAGCCCTGAGGAAGGCCAGCTGCTGAGCATGGTGTGCAGATCACTAACCCCGAGGCTTACCTTCAAGTCCCTGTTCTTTAATTCCCTCTCAGATGGATGTATCCGTAGTTTGAGGTTAGAATTTTTCCCTTAAGACAGGAGCACTTCTAACCAATGGCAATGCATCTGGCACAGCTCAAGAAATCTTTGGGGACACATGAAAAGAGAAGTGGGGACCTGGCATCACAGCTGTGACTATCTGCTCACTCTAGGATTCCAGCTCCATGCCTGGGCACAGGCTCTACCTATTTGAACAGGAGAAGCTATACATCAGGAGGTTTCTGAGAGGCTCACTGATGTGGAGGGAAAACATCTTCCCTCCTGGTGCTGCCTGGTGCCTGAGCCATGCTCATTTACAGTCATGAAGATCAGAGGTGGAGAAGAGCGAAGGCTACGGTGCGTAGATGTGATCACAAGACCCAAGAATTCCTAGCTCTTATGCCCTGGCTCTAGCAACGGGACCACACACGTGAAATCATCTTTTGTAGTGATTATTGAGTCCGCCTTTACAAAAACCTTGCCTTGGGAACCCTTGTCTCCATTGCTGAGGCCGTGCACGTGGAGGAAATCATGAATGCCACCTCGTCTGCTCATGGATGGGAGATTTGCCTTCTGTATTTGCACTGACATCTATAGCCTGAGTTACTCTTCTTTGATGCCTCAGAACTATATCCAAAGACAGCGATTGTCTTACTGCTTATGTAAGAAAATCCTTATCTTGGCTTTGAAATCAACACAGAAGTGCTAAATAGCAATATTGATGAGTCTGGGGAGAGAACCAGAAGTCTGGAGAAAATGTGAATGAGTTTCTTTCTTTTTTTTTTTTTTTAAAGGCAGACTTAGTGGAAATTTATAGCACTGAATCCAATCCCATTAAAACGGGTTGTAAAAAAAATAAAGTTTCCATGCTGCTAAGCTGCTTTTATGTGGCAGTGGCGTCTCGGCAGGCGGCGTATATGTTTGTGATGCTTCGGTTCCAAATCAAGCTGGTGCAAAGGTAGTCCTCAGATCTGCGGTCTGCAGTTAGGAGTCTTCCGAGAGAAACACCCGCCAACTCAATCTCTCTCTGACTAAGAGACACTGGAGCCCTCGGACGGGGAGAAAGGAAAAGTTTAATCAAGCACAGTTTCATAAATACCTGCGATTCATTGTGAAGCCCACGCTGCAGAAAACTGACAGCAGGGAATACATGATGCTGACCTAGTTTGCCAGAACAAAGACAGGATTTACTTTTTTGGTTGTTGGGAATTTCTCTTCTTTATTAAGGGAGAGGAATTTAATGAACATTAGCTCTTAAGGAAACCAGAGGCAGATAAGGGAGGGTGGAGCTGGCTCTCCTTTATCCTCTATCTTCCCTGCCTGGCCTTGCCACCAGGCTTCAGCCGCAACCTTCAAAACCCTTATCTGTCCACTGAAGTGGCAGACTTCTTTAACCTCTGACCTAAATTGTGTTTGAACCTTCATCTTGAGGAAGCAAAGTTTTGAACATTAAGCCACTAAGGACTTCAAAAGCCCCTGGATTTCTGTCCTGTTCTTCAGCAAGAATCTCAATATCCTTGTCTTTGACCAGCAAATAGCGTGGAACCTGCTCATCCCCGTTCTAGTAGGGATATGCTTGGTGAAGCGTTAGCGTCAGGAGGGGGTATTTATTTTCTTTGTTTGTTTGGTTGGTTTCTTATTTCTGGTCACAGAATAAATGTGAACGTAGCTTAAGGAAGACTTTCATTTCTACCTCCCTGCAAGAACCGATAGTCATATAGAAAATAAGTTCTCTTAGTATGTTAGGACCTAAATTTTAGAAAGTCCAAAAGTTAAAATATATCATACTCTCTTTAGAACAGCTTGCATTGAAAACAACAATGCCTACTTTCATGGACTGCCCTCTATATTCCCAGTGAAATTCATGGGAGATTTGCACTTAACCATAAGCAACATCCCAATGAAGATATGCCTCAAAGAGAATATCAGAAGGCAAAGTAAATCTGAGAGGATTAACAGCAGAATAAAGCCCAGATTAAATCAAATAACCAAAGAAAAATTAGTAGAAGAACAAGAAAGGTTTTAATGTTTGTAAGAGGGAAATGCCGACCTCGGAGCATTGAAAAAGAAGGGATACCCAGTCATCTTAAATCCAAGTCCAAAACTAACTCTGATTTTTACTTGTAACTCTTCTGACTTGCTCTTTAAAAAAATAATTTACACTAGTTTTATTTGTCCTGTCAGTTAAAGGAACTGAGGCTGCCAAAACACTGTCATTTCTTATAACTGATTACTCCCCCCTTCCCATGGCTGTCATAAGTGTCTCAAGTGCATTTGTCTTTGGAATGTTGTTCCTTTATTGCCTTTTGTGGGACCTGTCTTACTCTGGCATTTTTACCGTGGTAGACACATTGCTATATTACAGTAGGCCAAAGGTCATATACACAGCCATCAGTTCTAAGAATGATTTTTTGGTTAATAAAACTAATTTTCTTAGCTGAGGGCTGCTTGCTGTGAGAAGGATTTGTATCGCCAGGTCATATTTTTTAGAAAGTAGTAGAATGCCAATCACTAAACTATAATTTATGACAGTCTAGTTGTTTGTCCAAAACCAAATTTTCATTTTGGTAACATGCAAATTTTGACTACAATAGGAAACTTGAGGTTATATGTGAAGTGTCATTGATGAAACAAATATGTGGCCTGGGAGAATGCCTAATAAGTATCATTTTCCTTCTGGCTCAGAAAGTACCTAGGCAGAGAGGACAGAGCGGGAAGTGCTGATTAAGAACCAGGATTTGTAGCCACAGAAATGTGGAACAGAAAACTGTCTTAGCCATCTGCACTGATCTTAGAGAAATTCACTTCTCTCAGCCTAGGGATTTCCATCTGTAAAATGGGCATGACAATAATACCCACCTACTAGATTTACTTGGAGAATGAAATAGAATATGCCTCAAAAGTACTTGAGGCTATAAATTGAATCAGTCTAGCTAGGCTGCTTATACTGCATAAGAAACAGCCCCGTGTCATCACAGACTTGAAATAACTAAATATTTCTCATTTATGCTACATGCCCACTGTTGGTTGGTGAGGTGGGGGCTCTGCTCGTGAGAGCCATTCAGATGTCCAGGTGATGCAGTGGTGGCCTTCCTGGACTTTGCTGGTCACCTGCCAAGGGCAAGAGAGCTCTAAGGGTTTCATGGCAGCAATAATGGGCTCAGTGTAGAAGTGACACACATCTCATCACGCTCATTGGTCGGTATCAGTCCTACGACCTTGACTGCTCATAAAGGGGCCAGGAAGGCGTATACTTAAGAGGCAGGGAACTGGAAATATTTAGTGAACGGCACTAATGGCTACCACAAAATGTTTTATGTACATACATACCCATATGTGTGTACACAAAAGCATATATGTATGCATGTGTGTGTGTGTGGAGAGAGAGAGAGAGAAAGCACCCAATTCTCTTTTTCTGCAGGTGAAGCAGGGAGTTACTCCAGGATATCAGTATCCAATTAAGGTGCCATAATCACATCCGGGTCACCAGACAAGCCACGTGTGGGAGGGTCCACCCCACTGAACACCCCAGGCAATGTAAGGAAAGGAGTGGGATCAAAGAGGGCACAATGCATCTGGGCCTCTTTTCAAGGAGAGTTTCCCTAATTTTACAGGGATGAAACCCTCCCATGATTTCTGCTAGATATTCAGAGGAACAGTTTTATGTGAGACCATCTTTTCGCAGTAAGTCTCTGCAGCACACATAAAATAACTCGCAAGAAAGAGAAGAGTTTATATGGATGATCTAATTCAGTGGCCGAAATGCCCCATACAGTGGCAGGTACGGGTAATAGGACACTCAGCTGTCATCAGAGGGCTGGAACAAAACCCATGTCTGGTGTGACACTGGGGAAGTCACTTCAGCTCTAAGAGCCTCTGTGTCCTTACAGGAGAAGCGAGGATAAGACCTGATCAGTAGGAGGTTAGGGCCACACAGCTCAGATGAGCTGATGGGGAGAACTTTGGAAGCACATGGCAGAGCCAGAACCACATAATAGCTATCAATGGTCCTCCCCGCTTCTTTCCTCCCTTTGTTCCATTCCTCTTTCCTTCCTTCCTCTACCCTTCAGGGATCCTAGATCCTTCCTCTCTGTGCTCCTTGGAAAGTCAGCATTCCTCAGTTCTATTCATAACATCATTTTCAGAAGCAGAGTCTCACAAATGAACTGTGCTCTGTGGGTGGCAATGTGCACAGTGGGCTACAATGCCCAGGGCTTCCCTGGCAGGCTCGGGGGAAAGCTCTCTGAGTATTCTTGGACTCTCCCTATGGGTCAGAGTTGCAGCTGGTGGGGCAGAACCATTCAGGGAGGCCCTAGCTAACTGGTAAGACTCCACCCTAAAAACCCGCTGCACTCTCCTTCCCCCAGCACAGCCACTTCCCCTTGAGGCCCAAGGGCCTCCTAGAACTGGGCACTTGGCAGAGTGAGCCTTGGGCTAGAAGGCAAGACCTGGATTCTGGTCCTGCCTTGGCTGCTGAATGACCTCGTTCCATCCACTCAACCTTTCTGGTCCTCAGTTTCCTTTTGTGCAAAATATGGGATCTGAATTCTGTTGGCAGCGTTCAAACTTTTTCCCCTTCTTCTTCAGAACCAAGGGCAATTCTGTAGTCTTCATGGTAAAACAAAGACCAGCAGAGTCACTCCTTCCGATCTTATACCTGTTCTCATTCTTCTCAAAGCCTCCTCAGCCCCCTAACTCCTTCCCATTGGCTTCTAGGGCCTGAAAGTCTGGGAACACTAACCTCCTACGTGGAGACTTACAAGCCCTCATTAGGATGTGAGAGGGCTCGCACATTAATCCATTGTCTTTTTTGTGGGAATTAACTAGTCAGGTTGCCTTCAGCCACCTCTGTGGAACTTGGGGAACAGAAGATAGAAAAGATCAGTTCAGTTCAGTTCAGTTCAGTCACTCAGTCGTGTCCAACTCTTTGCGACCCCATGAACCGCAGCACACCAGGTCTCCCTGTCCATCACCAACTCCCAGAGTCCACCCAAACCCATGCCCATCGAGTCGGTGATGCCATCCAGCCATCTCATCCTCTGTCTTCCCCTTCTCCTCTGCCCCCAATCCTTCCCAGCATCAGGGTCTTTTCCAATGAGTCAACTCTTTGCATGAGTTGGCCAAAGTATTGGAGTTTCAGCTTCAACATCAGTCCTTCCAATGAACACCCAGGCCTGATCTCCTTTAGGATGGACTGGTTGGATCTGCTTGCAGTCCAAGGGACTCTCAAGAGTCTCCTCCTACACCACAGTTCAAAAGCATCAATTCTTTGGCGCTCAGCCTTTTTCAGTGTCCAACTCTCACATCCATACATGACTACTGGAAAAACCATAGCCTTGACTAGACGGACCTTTGTTGGCAACATAATGTCTCTGCTATAGAAAAGATCAGGGAGAAACAACTGCCGCAGCTGCTCCCTGGAGCCTCAGGTAGGGAGCAGGATGAGAGCAGCTTCCCCCAGAGTCTCACTATGTCAGGATGATGTCAAGGCCTCATTCTCATGGACCAGGGAGTTACGAGAGAGGAGGCCCCTGGTGATGTTCACCCACCACAATGTTGCCTGCAGCCAACCCTCCCCTTACCTCTGGGAGGAAGGAAGCAGTTATTTTAGATCCCTAAACATCATTCCTAATAACGTAGGAGGAAAGCAAAAGAAACGTTGCCTAATTTGTTAGCAGAGAACAGGTGACCTCAGTAAATACCAAATGTATACTGAGCAGGGGCCTTCTGAGCAGGAACTGTTACTTCCTCTCCACTCTATAAGGTTGCCTCTTCTTTGCTTTCCTGCAAGAAACAGCCTGAGGAGGTGACATGCAGCTGGATGTCACACAAAGCAACTGAAATTCCTGAACCCATGCTATGAACAGCCAGCCCTGTGCTTGGCCATTGACACACATTATGCAGATGACACCACTTTAATGGCAGAAAATGAAGAGAAACTAAAGAGCTTCTTGATGAAGGTGAAAGAGGAGAATGAAAACACCATCTTAAAACTCAGCACTCAAAAGCTAAGATCACGCAACAACAACAAGGTTTGTCACAGCTTTTCTTCCAAGGAGCAAGCATCTTTCAATTTCATGGCTGCAGTCACCATCTGCAGTGATTTTTGGAGCCCAAGAAAATACAGTCTGTCACTGTTTCCACTGTTTCCCCATCTATTTGCCATGAAGTGATGGGACTGGATGCTATGATCTTAGTTTTTTGAATGTCAAGTTTTAAACCAGCATTTTCACTCTCCTCTTTCACGTTCATCAAGAGGTTCTTTAGTTCCTCTTTATTTTCTGCCATATGGGTGGTGTCATCTGCATATCTGAGGTTATTGATATTTCTCCCGGCAATCTTGATTCCAGCCTGTGCTTCATCCAGCCCGGCATTTCACGTGATGTCCTCTGCATATAAATTAAATAAGGAAGGTGAGAATATATAGCTTTGATGTACTTCTTTCTCAATTTGGAACCAATCTGTTGTTCCGTGTCTGGTTCTAACTGTTGCTTCTTGATCTGTATACAGGTTTCGCAGGAGGTAGGTAAAAGTGAAAGTGAAAGTTGCTCAGTCATGTTGACTTGTTTGCAACCCTTGGAATTCTCCAGGCCAGAATACTGGAGTGGGTAGCTGTCCCTTTCTCCAGGGGATCTTCCCAACTGGGGAATCAAAACCACGTCTCCCACATTGCAGGTAGATTCTTTATCGTCTGAGCCACCAGAGGCAGGTAATGTGGTCTGGCATTCCCATCTCTTTAAGAATTTTCCATAGTTTGTTGTGATCCACATAGTTAAAGGCTTAGCATAGTCAACGAAGCAGAAGTAAATGTTTTTCTGGAATCCTCTTGCTTTTTCAATGATCCAACAGATGTTGGCAATTTGATTTCTAGTTCCTCTGCCTTTCCTAAATCCAGCTTGGACATCTGGAAGTTCTTGGTTCACATACTGTTGAAGTCAAGCTTGGAGGATTTTGAGCATGACCTTGCTAACATATGAAATGAGTGCAATTGTGTGGTAGTTTGAACATTCTTTGGCATTGCCCTTCTTTGGTGTTGGAATGAAAACTGACCTTTTCCAATCCAGTGGCCACCGCAGAATTTTCCAAATTTACTGCCATATTGCTGACAAACCTAAACAAATTTGGTGACAAAACTAGATAGTGTATTAAAAAGCAGAGACATCACTTTGTCAACAAAGTGATAGTCAAATCTATGGTTTTTCCACTAGTCATGTATAGATGTGAGAGTTGGACCATAAAAAAGGTTGAGCGCCAAAGAATTGATGCTTTGTAATTGTGCTGTTGGAGTACACTCTTGAGAGTTGCTTGAACTGCAAGGAGATCAAACCAGTCCATCCTAAAGAAAACCACTGGAATATTTATTGCAAGGACTGATGCTGAGGCTGAAGCTCCAATATTTTGGCCACCTGATGAGTAGAGCCAACTCACTGGAAAAGACCCTGATGCTGGGAAAGGTTGAGGGCAGGAGAAGAAGGGGATGACAAAGGATGAGATGGTTGGATGGCATCGCCAACTCAATGGACATGAGTTTGTGTGAACTCCGGGAGATAGTGAAGGACAGAGAAGCCTGGTGTGCTGCAGTTCATCAGGTCACAAAGAGTCAGACATGACAGAGCAACTGAACAACAAAAACGAGAGGCTAATTACTTTACAATATTGTGATGGCCTTTGCTATACAGCAGCATGAATCATCATTAGGTATACATATGTCCCTGTCCTGTTGAATTCCCATCCCGCCTTCCTCCCACTTCCCTCCCCATCCCACTCCTCTAGGTCATAGCAGAGCACTGGCTTTGGGTTGCCTGTGTCATAAATTGAACTCCCACTGGCTATTTTACATATGGTAATGTACACGTTTCAGTGCTATTCCCCCCCTGTGTCCAAAATGCCTATATCTCCTTTGCTGCTTTTGCTGGTAAAAGAAAACTGAACTCAAACTAACTTAAAATGTAAAATTCAATGATGATTTCAGGCTACTGAAAAAAGGCTAGTATGGACTTTAAGCATGATTTGATCAGGGCTTTGGGTCCAATTCTCTGAGTTCTTTCCTTTGTGTATTGGATTTACCTTCAGACCAATTTCCCTATCTTATTTATTTATTTAACAAATATTTATAGTGTTCCTGCTGCATGCCGGGAGGTAGGTGGGACCACTCAGATAGGCAGGGAGTATGGGGTAAGAGTTTACTGTGGAATGAATGAATTCCTTTTATCGAATTTAAGATTTCTGTGGGTGGACTAAGAGGAGGTGTCTTCTAGGTGATGAAATACATTAGCAAACAAAACTAATTAAATATTCCTGCCTTTGTGGAGCAAACATTCAAATGAGGGAAGATACACATTTGAAACATCTACACACACACACACATATATGCACACATAGTTATAAACGTTTATCTATTTGTGTGTGTATATACACACATGCAAATCATATAACATCTTACATGAAGCCTATGGAAAAAGAGAAGCATAGTACAGGGTAAAGAGGATTGGGTGTGTAGGAAGGGGTTTCATTTTTATAAGGTGGTCAGAGAAGACTTCACTAAGAAAACGGCATTTGAGCAAAGATGTGAGAATACGAGAGTGAGATATGTCATAGTTTGGGGAACAGTGTAAGGAACAACCAGCATAAAGGTCCGCATGGGAGCAGTGTGTTTGCATAGCATTGGAGCGGTCAGTGTGGCTGGAGTGAAACAAGTACAGGATTAGCAGTCAGAGACTGGATCATGGAAGTAAAAGAGGACCAAGTCATGTGGACCCACTGCAAGGGCTTTGTCTTTTCATCTGCAGCCTTTTGAGTCAAAGAGTAAATGATCCAATCCAAGTTTAAGAGCATCTTGCCAGCTGCTGGGTTGAAAGTAGATTGCAAAGGAGCAAGAGTAGAATCCAGAAAACCAGTAAGAACCTCTTCTAGTAATCCAGACACAAGATGATAGTGGCTGGACGAGTAACGGTGGAGGTAATGAGACGTGGTGGGATTCTGGAAAGAGAATGAGTGTAAGGCTAGCAGGATTTCCTAACAGATTGGATGTGGGAGATGACAGAAGTGTCAGGAATGACTCCCAGATTGTTGTTGTAAGCCATTACCTGAGATGGGGAAGGCTATGGATAGACCAGGTAAGGGAAGGAAGATAGAGGCTTGAGTTTCAGACACACTGAATTTTAGAAGTCCACCAACATCCATGTGTAGATGTTGAGTAGGCAGGGGGACCTGAGTCTGCATTTGGAAGAGACTCAAATAGACTGGCGATAAATCTTTCAGCATTGTCAGCATAGAGATAATATTCAAAGATGTAAGATTGTATTGATCTCAAACCCTTTCCTCTTAAAGTACATGTGCACACATCTAATTGCATGTCTAGCCTCACTCCAGTCAGAAGAACAACTTCTTTTTGATCTTTGGAGTTTATCTTGATTTTTCAAATCTAGAGGGACCTAGTAAAGAGGGAAAGATCACTTGGTATAGAATCCTATCCTGAATCGCTGAATCCGGTTGAGGTTTTACAACATCGTTATTTGGTCTTATTTACCAAATATCTTTACCTGCTCTATTATCTGCCTATTCAGATGTGTGCTGTTTTTGATGTTTAAATGCTCTTATTTACCAAATGTCTTACTCATTATATTATCTGGTTTTTCAGATGTGCTCTCTTTTTTATTTCACTGCTAAGAGAGTCTAACCTAACAAAGTTGGTGACTTGCTTAATAATACAATTACTGGGAGCTGGCTGATTCCATGGCAGTGACTGGTGTTTCTGTAAGTCTTCATTCTTACAATCAGTGCTTTTTAGAACTTAAAGAATTTACCTTCAAAAGGAAATTTTAGAGGCTGACAATTTATTTGATAAGGATCAAATATTTGTGGTATCAAATGCTTTCAAATATTCAAAAGGACTGTTTCAGTGGTCCTCTCATCATCTTCTGAAATCAAACAAGCAAACAAATAAATCTTTGGAATCTTTTGTAATTTAAAGAAGTTATGTTAGTGCTTCAATTTCTGACAATACCCATGTGGACAAATATATCCTAATATATCTATGGAGGAAGTAACAGTGGAAAATATTTCCAAAAAGTATATAGTCAATGATTGAGTGCAATATACTCCCAATATACTCAATGGGGACAATATACTTTATAATATTTTAGGTGTTTACATTTGGCTTTTTTATTTTCATTCATATAGTGGACAGAAAAATATTTTGCCTTTTCTATGCTCTTCTAAGAAAGTCCAGACTATTTTACTTGTGGCCAAGCACAGAATTAGCTAGAACTCTATACTAATACTAATTAGCTAGAAATCTATACTTCCCTGGTGGCTCAGATGCTAAAGAATCTGCCTGAAATGCAGAAGAGTCAGGTTTGGTCCTTGGGTCAGGAAGATTCCCTGGAGAGGGAAATGGTAACCCACTCCAGTATTCTTTCTGGGAGAATTTCATGGACAGAGGAGTCTGGTGGGCTACATATAGTCCATGGGGTTGCAAAAGTCAGATATGGCTGAATGACTAACATTTCCATTTTCACTGTACCAATACAGTTCACTGTACAGATTGAGAGATGCTATGAGGCAAATCATATCCAACAAAAAAAAATTAAGAAAAATAGTCTTAAATAGGAGAGCACATACCTATCTATTTGGTTTCCTCCTAAGGCTTTTATTTTCATGATGCACTAGACATTTTTGGCCAACTGTATTATCATTTGAGTTTTAGTCAATACTTATAAACTATATAGATTATATTATATAATGTTTATATAATATATATATAAGATACTGTTTATATGTTAATATATATATAAAATATATCTAAAATGAATAAATGTATATATGTAAAAAGCTGTGTGTATATATTAATATATATAAAATATACCTAAAATGAATTTACAGGTCCTTACAAGTGCTTTAGTCACCTTTCATGAACTCTCAACCATTAGCTGTGTGAATGTGTTTAATTATCAAAGAGATCGTTCTGATTTTTCTGTCTCAAAGCTATTAAAGAACTAACTGCTTTGGAACGACCATCATCAAAAAGTCTATAAACAATAAATGCTGGAGAAGGTGTGGAGAAAAGGGAACCGTCCTTCATTGCTGGTGGGAGTGTAAACTGATACAGCCACTATGGCAGACCATATGGAGATTCCTTAAAAAACTAGGAATAAAACCACCATATAACCCAGCAATCTCACTACTAGGCATATATCCTGAGGAAGCCAAAACTGAAAAAGAAACATGTAACCCAATGTTCATTGCAGCACTGTTTACAAAAAGCTAGAACATGGAATCAACCTAAATGTCCATCAACAAATGAATGGGTAAAGAAGATGTGGTTCATATATACAATGGAATACTAGGAATGCATTTGAGTCAGTTCTAATGAGGTAGATGAACCTAGAGCCTATTACACAGAGTAAAGTAAGTCATAAAGAGACAGATAAATATAGTATACTAATGCGTATATGTGGAATTTAGAAAGATGGGACTGATGAATTTACTTGTAGGGCAGCAGTAGAGAAACAGACATAGTGAACAGACTTACAGACATAGGGAGAAGGGAGGAGGGCGAGGGTGAGATGTATGCAGAGAGTAACATAGGGATCTTCCTTCCCTTACCTGTTCTATCCACAGCCTTCCCCATCTCAGGTAATGGCTTATAACAACAATCTGGGAGTCATTCCTGACACTTCTGTCATCTCCCACATCCAATCTGTTAGGAAATCCTGCTAGCCCTACACTCATTCTCTTTCCAGAATCCCATCACGTCTCATTACCTCCACCGTTACTCGTCCAGCCACTATCATCTTGTGTCTGGATTACTAGAGGAGGTTCTTACTGGTTTTCTTTTTTTTTTCCTTTTTTTCTTACTGGTTTCTTTTTAAGAGGAGACATGGACTTTCCCTTAGCACAGCTAAGGGTCCCTTCCTCTGGTTCTGAGGTGGGGACCCAGTAAAGTTGGAATGGGAAAGCAGAGTTTCTTTGGAGGGGTGTAGGGCAGGGCTACAGGAAGGCATGAATTCTCCCATGAAGTGTTCTCCCTGTTTGGTGCTAGTGATGGTTTTATGTTGTTATTTGCTCACTTGCAGAGCTATCAGCTGTCTCTCCTGTGCCCTTGACAATGGCATTAAACGATTCTGTGTGTGTGCAAAGTCCTATTAATCCGGTGAGCTACTTTGGCAACTTGAAAATGATCAGAGCATGGTTGAGGACCATGCTGGCCAGTTTGTGAAAGCTTTAGAGAAGGGCCAGGAAAGTCACTCCATTTAAGAGATCTTCTTCCCTTCTGTGATCACCCAAACCTCCTCTGCCTGACCACTCAGCAGCCTCCCTGGGGCCACTGTAGTCAGCATTGCCGGACACAGGGTCGTTTCGGGTGGCGATCGTTGCCTTCTTCTCCCTCCAGGGAACAACTTCTCTTCATAAGGATTCTTTTTCCTAGCAAGCAGAGATGACCTGGAAATTTGATAGTGCCAGAGTTACAAACTATACTTTCTCAAGAGAGAAATATTACCTTATAGAAACTAGCTTTTATCCTGCTGAGTAACTGTATTCAGCTGTAGGGATTGTCTCTTATTAGAGCCGTGAGAGCTGAGCGAAACATGTAGGGCTATCTTCCTCACACCAAAAAAGCTGCTGGAATCGCGTGTGACCCTGAAAAGAAACCACAGTGTGACTAAGCGGGGAGCCGAGGGGAGACAAAAATGTCAGCATAAGCCAGCGCATTGCTCGTGCAGAGTGAGTTAGAATACTCTTAAACACACCAGGAGAAACGTTCTCAAGGTTTTGAAACTCCTGGGCGATGGTGGAGTTCTTGGCTAACTTCCTAGAGCATTATTAGGTATTATAAATGTCCTTCACATCCATGCAGTCTCATAAGAATGAAAAAATTGCTCTGGGGACTTTTGTATTTAATCTTCAGTTCTAAAGCCTTTATTTTTCCATTTACCAATAAAAACAAACTTTTATCATATAGAATAAGGTAGAAGAGATTGGGAAGTAATTTTATAACAGAAAAGATAATAAACTTGTTAAATGATATTCATTGAGCACTTACTGTGTGCCAGGCACTGTGGCGGCGTGGGGGGTTGTTCAGTGACTCTGCAGACACAGTCCCTGTCCTCCTGACTCTTCCACTCTAGTGGACAGGACAGGTACAGAGCAAGTGTGATAAGCTAGTCATGCCTAAGGAAAATGTGAGGATAGAATTGACAGTCTCCCAGTTCAGAGAGAACTAAGGGCATCTCCTTGCAGGATTTGGACATCTAGTCTACTAGAGAGAATGCAACTTTAAAAATGTTCATGAGGACTTCCATGGTAGTCCAGTGATTAGGAATCTGCTTGCCAATGCAGGGGGCATGGGTTTGATTCCTGGTTAGAGAATTAAGATCCCACATGTGGTGGGCTAACTAAGCCCGCATACCACAATGAAGATTCAGCAGAGCCAAAATAAATAAAATTTTTAAGAATACTCGTGATTCCTTTTTTCCCCCTTGTTCACTAAGCTGCCCTTTGGACATACAGAACCATGTCCATGGAGACCCTTATTCCTTCTCAGGGACTCTGAAGAGTGTGTTAGTCACTCAGTCGTGTCGGACTCTGCAACCCCTTGGTCTGTAGCCCTCCAGGCTCCTTTGTCCATGGAATTCTCCAGGCAGGAATACTCGAGTGGATAGCCATTCACTTCTCCAGGGACTCTGAAGGTCTTAGTTATTCTTAGGCAATACCTTAGAAAGAACAAACTTACAGCAGTTTTATTTCTTTTTTTGGCTTTTAAGATATATTTCCTTCCACAACAGCTTCTCCAAATCTGTTTTACCCTGTGATTTTCCTTACCATTTTCAAAAACCTACATATATATATGTTAAATAAGATTAAACAGAATTCCCAAATATCTATTTGTTCCAGTTGAGATACCAGATATGAACTTCTAAAGAATAATGATGCTCACATTTGCAAACTTGAACAATGTCCGTTCATACCAAACCATGAGCATAAATATGTTTTCCTCACCTGAAAGTCTGAGATAATAATTTTAGCATTTTAAAAAATTTTAATAAGGAATATTTTTAAATATATACCAAAGTGAAGAGGATAACCTGTTGAATCCCAGTATATTCATTTACGCTTCAAAAGTTTTGTAAATTTTATTTTCTCTATATAGGTTCTCCCATCACACATAGATATCTTTTTAAGAAAATTCTGGAGTACTTAAAATTTAATTTCAAACATTAATAATGTCACTCACAAATATCTCAGTCTTCCTGTCTAACAGATAAGGATGTTTTAAATAAAACTCTCCATCACCACAACTAACAAAATTAATAAACATGCTTTAGTATCATGTGGGTTTCCCAGTTCTCTCTAATTCTTTTTTCCTCTATTCGGTCTAATAGCAATTTATTGTTTTTATAAGATCTTTTTGTTATTGTTTTTTCCTTCTTTCATTTTTGTGTTTCCTATTTTATTAACTATCTTTTGTCTTTATTAATTCCCACTGTATACTCTCTTCAGTTTATCTAAGGATCCTTTTACTAATTCTCAAGATGGATGTATTAATTTTCTCAGACTACCATAACGAACTACCTTGGAGTGTGTGGTTTAAACAACAGAGATTTATCTCTCACAGTTCTGGAGGCTAGAAGTCCAAGATCAAGGTGTGGACAGGTCTGGGTTCTTCTGACACCTCCCTCCTTAACTTGCAGATAACTTTCTTATCCTATGTTCTGACATGATTGTTTCCTGGTCAGTGCGCTGTTTGTGTCCTAATCGCTTCTTATGAGGACACCAGTCATATTGAATCAGAGACCACCTATATGACCTCATTTTACCTAAATTAGCTCTTTAAAGGCCCTATATTCAAATACAGTTACTTTTGGAGATGCTAAGTATTAGGATTTCAACATATGAATTTTGGGTAGACATAATTCAGCCCTAACAATAAATTTAAATTTCTTTATTTTCAAATTTCTTCAAACATGAAAGAATTTGAGGCTATACATTGTTCTCTGAACATAAATTCAGTTTTTTTTAATATTAAGAATGAAATGTTGAATGTTTGTTTTTTCATGCTTTCTAGATAGTATGTAATTTCAGCTTAAAAATTTCTCTCTGAGAGGTTATTTAGGAGAGTGTTTCTTAACTTCCAAAATGTTAAGATGTTTTGGGCGTTAGTTTTTACTTGCTTCTAATTTTGTGATTTCTGAGTATTCTCATTTAAAGTTTTTTTAAAAAAGTGTTTTTTGTAGTTAAATATGCCATCAATTTCTGCATGTTTTATAGTCATACAAAAATTCACTCTCTGAGTTGGTAGGAAACTAAGTATTATATATAATTTTATTATATATATATCTACCTTATTGCTTTTACTAGTCAATTTTTCTATGCCCTTATTCCTTAGTGTACTGAATATTTCTTTGTTCCAAATACCTTTTCAAGAGTTCTTGTATAGCAAAAAGCCTCAGAAGACAAAGACTGTGTCATTTTCCAGCACAAAAAGCAAATTTACTGATTGTCCAATAGAATAAAAATAACCTGTCCCTTTAGGGGCAAAGATCAGGCAGGTTTACTGCTCATTATTCCCATAATGGTAAGCTTTTATTTAAGGGAACTAAAGTGTTACTTAAAGTGTTACTAGTGTTACTTAAGTGTTACTTAAAGTGTTATTAGTTACACTTTAAGTAACATAAATGATTGTTGTCTTCTTATTTATTTGTGTGTCTAGCTATGATTTTAGATACATGAAGGGGTGGAATGCCCACATGATGAAGGCCAATATGAAAGCCATTATTAATAAGTCAAAAAGAGAAATTAAGATTTTTTTTCCTTTCTTTAAGAGTCACAGCTTTTGCCTAAGTACTAAAGTACTAAACTTTCTGCTTGGGAGCCTAAATAAAATCTTAAATTTTTTTTAAAATTTAGAGCTTTAAAATAACTATAAAAATATTCATTTTCCCATTTCTTGGAAAATTATGTTATCAAAAAAATTTGGAAAGATTCTGACATTTTATGCAATTTTAATGTAATGAATAAAAAAATAAATATGCTTTTATAGTGCAACTGACTTTGGCAATGAATAAGGTATATTTCATCCCACAATATGAGTGTTGAGTTTTTATTTCTGTTTCTTGTACTGATTGAATAGTTTGTTTATTATGAGGGAGTTTAATATGATGCTAAGCATCATATTATTTAATAATATGAGGGAGTTTAACTCATATCCTTTAATATGAGTTAAAGAAATATGTGTATATACACTAGTCTTAAATTTAGATTATATTCCATGAAAAAATAAGTACAGCAGAATTTAGAAATATAGAGGAGGGAATGCCATCAGCCAGGCTATTTTTGATTTGCTTATTGGTGTTGGGAAAGCTTAAAGTAAGCCAATTTTAAGAAATAGATGTCAGTGTGCCAAAAGTTGGCTATAGGAATATGTATAGCCTGGCACACTAGGAAATGCTTTGCTATTAGTGTCATGTTTAAATGAGCAAAACTTTTGTCTCAACAAAAATTTATATCAAGGTTCTGCAAGCTTTTCTGTAAAAGCAAAACAGTATATATTTTAGACTTTGTAAGCCATATGAACTCTGTTATAACTACTTAACTGTGTCATTGTGGAAAAGAAACCATAGACAATACATAGATAAATGAGCATGGTTGTATTCCAATTAAACTTTATAAAAATTTAATAAATAAAAACTTATAAAACAAGAAGCAGGCTAGATTTGACCCATGGGCCATAGCTTGCTGATACTTGGCTTGGACGATCATTTGTCAATGTTCAAAACTGAAAAAAGCATTTTGGTTGTTGTTGGTATCTCCTCCTACCATAAAAATTTTAAAAGTCACAGCTTCTGTGATCCATGTAATCCATCACTTCATCAATTTTAATACTATTAATTTTATGTCTACGAAGAGTGTAGACTCATTTCAGCAGCCCTATGGGAATGTACTAGCTTTGGTACTGAAATGTTTAGAAATGTATATAAAAGTTTACTCTGGCTTATTAGAAATCTTTAATGCTGACATAGCACTAAGCAAGCAGTGCTCCTTTCTCCAAGACTGAATTTCATCTTCACAGGACTCCACCTTTAAGTTTCTAAGTTTTATTAATTCAAATTGTTTCCTTTTGTTTTCCCAGCCCTTGCAGGAGTGGTAGCTGCTTCTTGCAGTTGCTATGTCTGAGAGCATGTAGTTACCTTTAAAAACTAGTTATCAAGTTGATAATTTTGTATGTTGTTGTTGTTCATTCACTCAGTTGTGTTACACTCTTCACAACCCCATGGGCTGTAGCATGCCAGGCCTCCCTGTCCTTTGCAAAAGCTAAAATTTTGTATAGCTAACAATTCTTTGAATTAAATTCTCTCTATTCCAATACCAATGTGGTTTTGTCTCCTGAGTGGACCCTAACTGATACATATCCTGAAACAAAACTCAGTTCACTTATTGGAAAATTATCAACTATTTTTGGAACAACTTGGGTATGTTAGTCAACTTTTTTAACTGTAAATTTTGTAAAATCTAAATACAGATCAAATATCCCCACTTAAATTAGTGTCAAATTGAGATGTACTATAAACATAAAAAGAATGTAGAATCTCATTATTAATTTTTAATAGTGATTACATGTCAAAATAATAAAAATTTGAATATATTAGGTTAGATAAAATATACTATTAAAATTGCTTTCACTTGTTTCATGTTTCTAAGTGGGCCTATTTGAAAATTACATAGGCATATTTACATATTTGGCTCCCATGACACTGCAATTGGACAATTGCTGTTCTGTGTTTTTTCCTACATTTTCATCATGTTTTACATGAGAATAAGAATCCAAGGGTGGGCAGAAGGACTGCCAGAAGACTGAGGGAGGAAAAAAGGGAAATTTTTTTCATTTTTAAATATATCTCAGGGTCACAATACTTGAGCTTGGTTTTCAAAGCTAAATTACATTCTAACATATTGTAGAGGGCCATCCAAATTTTCCTTTCACTCAGTAATTTAATTTTATTCTACATTGGCTGTAATATTTGGGCCATTGGCTCGAGTCCCCTTAAATATTTTTCAATTAAATGGATTGATTTCTGCAACAAGATTTGACTGTATAAGCCTTTGGCAAAATATATTTTTTGTTTTAACATTTTTAAAAAGTATATCCTGGTTTGTTAAATAACTAGACTTTCATGCATTTTAAAACTGAAATGTTATATTCAACTTTTAACATGACAAACCCAAACGCATAAATGGTAATAAGTACTGTGATTTTGTTGGATTCATTAGTATTAATTTAACCAGAGAAACGAATTAAAAGTTTTAAAGAGAATTCCACGGACAGAGGACCCTGGTGGGGTACAGTCCATGAGGTCCCAAAGGGTTGGACACGACTGAGCAATTAACACGTTTCACTTTCAATAGCTTTTATACAGGGAAATCAGTTGCGGCAATCAATTTAGAGCATCAAGTGTTAACTCAAAAAGGAAGGATTTGGCCCTAAAAATGGGGCTATAACCAGAACTCAGCATCTTCTCAGGGAACTTGGAAAGGAGATCTAGCCTTGGGGGGATCAAACCAATACAATTTAACTCTATCTTTAAGAAGTATTAGTCCACAACCCTTCCTTCTTTGAGAACTGCTCCTTCTAGCTCTTGTGTGGTCCTGGTGTCAGAGTTGCCAGATAAAATACACAACATCCAGCTAAATTTGAATTTCAGAAAAACAATAAGTAAATAGCCAACTCTGTCTTCCAATCAGAATGTTCACAGACGTGCATGTGACCCAGGACTGGCCAATCACAGTATCCATAACCTCCTGTTCACATTGATTGGTCTAATGCATAATTATTGTTCCAGTAGGGCCAATCATAGCCTTTCCATGATTTGATATAAAGAATCTGGGAAAGAGATGGTCTGTTTTCCTTTTGTGTCTCAAGCGACAAGGATTGCAGCTGGGTGGGCAGCAGTCATTTTTTCTGCCATTTGGAAAGAGCCTTCATACAGTAGTAGGTAAAAAAAAAAAAAAAAAAGCTAAGTGCTGTAGGTTAAAAAAAAAAAAAGTACTGAGCAAAGGACCAGAGATGAAGACAGAGAGAAAGTGTTCTGACCGTTTCTTCTGTTTGGAGGTTATGCCTCCTATTCTGTGCTTAGGTTTGATTGTGATTCAGTACTCTTCCCCTGGGCAATGTCAGGTGAACTCAGTTGCATCATTTCTCTAAAAGTCTACTGAGTAGGGTGGTGTACGGGTGTGATATATCTCACATCTGTTCTTTGATAATAAATCTATGGTGTTGCTGTCATGAACACTTTCAAGGCAGACTGCACGTTTCCCTTCCTTTGAAGAGTACTTATAAGAATGCAGTGTAAATGCATATTTTTAAATTTTTTGCTTCAACTCTATTACCATTCCGTTCATTTTCTAAGACTGTCCCAACATAGGCAGACATTAATTGGTGGGCTTCTATTTTTTAGGATCCTGAAGGCACTGATGCTACTAATGCTGGCTTCAGAGAAAGGAGTAGCCCCCTAACTTCAGCTTGAATTCCACAGTCTTCCAAGTGCAGTGCAGGAAGGGCATGACTAGCTGTTTATTTGGTGGAACCCAATGCAAAAAAAAAAAAAAAAAAGGAAGGAAGAATTTCAAGATGGCAACAGCAAAGCAATAAACCAAGCTTGGGGCCTGTCTAAGCACAAGGTCCTGTGTAATTGCACAGGTCAAAGACCCTGGAGCCAGCCCTACCTGACAGTCGTAGTTAATCTCTTGATATCTTAAGTTCCTTGTCTGTAGAATGAGAGGAAACATTGGCTTTTTAGTGTAACATATTAAATGAGTTATTTGTGAAATTTGTGATGCTCCAGACACACAATGGTTTCTTGGTTAAAAACAGTAACTGCCACCTGACTGCCTTATATGCAGCAGCCAGAAGTAAGGTGTCTGCAGTCAACCAGACATGGACTAAGATCCTAGCTCTGCCACTTCCTCAGGTCAATTATGTAATGTCTCTAAAATTCCAACTTATGACCTATAAAGAGGAATTAGTGCATCTACTCCTGAAAAAATTATTTTGAGGACTCGGGGAAATATTACACTTAAAGCAGTTAGCACAATGCCTGGTACACAGAGTCACTAAATGTTAGCTGTTATGGCTATGTGCCAGGCACTGTGCTAAATGTTTTATGTCTACTAGTTCACTGAATCCTTACAACACCTGGAAATTTAGATGTCATTACTTTCAGTAAATTGAAACTGAGGAAGGTAAGTGCTTTTCCTATTGTCACATTGTTACTATGTGGAGGGGCCATAATTGAGAGTCCAGGTCTCCCTGATTCTAGAACCTCTGGCTCAATGACTGGGCAGACTGTCTTTGGCTATACAGCTTTCCCTTTCCTCACTCATTCCTGAATCCTTATGTCTGTCTGCCTCTCTAACTGCCAGTGGTGAGGGATGGTGTAGCACATACAATATAAGGAAAATTTTTTAAATTGATATATTTGAATAGCCATTGGAAGATTCCTCTCCATGCATCTGTCTGTCTATCTGCCTGTCTATCTTATGAAAAGCAAAGGAGAATTGCTGGCCACAAAAGCAATGACAGATTTCATGAAACTTGAACTCTTGAAGACTGGTTTGAGACTTAAAGATGTTTATCAAACTTCAGTCAGAGCTGGACTTGTTTATCCCTAATTATATGTTCTTAATTTGGGTGTTTCTGAAACAATATTTTGAAGGGCCTTTTATGTTATTTTTCTTTTCACTGAGCAATTATCATTTTTCTTTTGAATGGATGCTGCTAGTTTCTTCCACAAAATTGAGGTAACCCTAGTCACACCCTTGTGTAGGGTCGCAACACAAAGGCAGTTAAAATTGCGTTACAGCTAAGATCAGTCTCTGCTTGTTCAGTCTTTGTTTGCTAACAATCAGGGTGTTTTATTTTGCTTTCATCCTAGCGCTGCAGTTTGGCCTTAGATTTTATGCCTGAAGAAAGTAGGGTCGTGGGGACTTGCTTTGGTTTTGCTGTCTCTGGAACCCTACAGTGCTTCTGTAGCCCTGAAAGCAAACTCTCAGGCTGCTTTTTCCAAGCACATAGTGATCAGTACTTTTTAGGACTTTTTCCAGATCGAAATATTTTTCTTGCTCTGAAACATAAGGTGATAACATATACAAGAGAGTTAAACTTGCCATTTTTTTTTTTTTTTTTGCAGTTGGTATTTTTAATTAAAGAGCAAGCCTTTCTATTAAGTGCCTGCTATAAGCCTGCACTCTACTAGGATTGAAGAGAGGCCTATGCCTGAATTTATCATTGCTAAATTAAACAGAATAATAAACTAAGCAAAGTTACCTTTGTCCATTTCACTTTTTTCTCTTTCAGCATTTCTGGTTTCCTTCGTCTCTTAAACAGCTTTTCTTCCTCCTCATATCCTCCAAAGACTATATTCTGAGAGATGTTAATAGTAATTGCACTTACTAGGCACAGGTCAGAAAGTTTAGAAAAAGTTATACTGATAATAATAACAGCTTTTACTGAGTGCTTTTATGTGCTGGCTAAGTGCTTTATATTCCTCATTCAAGACCTCATTTAATTCTCCCAATAAATCTATAAAATAGGGCTACTCTTATCCTAGTATTATTTTTGTCTAAGTCACCCGACAGGTAGGTGGCAGTCATTATGCTAAACCAGACAGTTTCCTCAATGCCTTGCTCACCTCTGCCAAACCCAACATAAGCAGACTTTGGTAGATTTCTTTATTGCACAACTTTTCAGAGCCTTTAGTATGCTGCAGTGAATCTCCAAGATGAGAACACAATTTACTGAAAGTGAAGAAAAAAACTGAAAGTGTTAGTGCCTCAGGTGTGTCAGACTCTTTGGCACTCGCATGGACTATACCCCGCCAAACTCTTCTGTCCATGGAATTCTCCAGGAAAGAATACTGGACTAGGCAGCCATCTTCTCCAGGGAACGTTCCCTTCCCAACCCAGGGGTCAAACCCAGGTCTTCTACATTGCTGGTGGATTCTTTACAGTCTGAGCCATCAGGGAAGCCCACTCAAGCTGGTACAGATGAAAGAGCAGTCTATTGTAAAGATCCAGTTCTCACAGAATCCAAGCATAGAAAATAAAACTGAGTTTTATTTTAAAATAAAAAATTATTTAAAAATGAAAGTAGTATCTTAGCTCCTGGAAAGACCTCAATAATGAAGTCTTTCTGTCTTTTTTAGGGCTGCAGGATCTCTTGCCTTTATTTCCCTCAGGCATCTTCTCCATTTGCCTGCTCCTCCCTACTGTTTGACTGGCAGTGTCTATTCATCTCACTTGTGGCAAAACCTGGCCATCACACCCATGTCTGCATGACCTTCCAGTGCTGGCAACTACTCTCTTCAGCTCTTGACTCAGATTCACAAGATTGAAAATTTGACTGGCTCCCCTTGATCAGATGTTTTACCCTGGGCGTGAGTTGTGGCTGTGGGGTGGGCTCATGTAATTTGTGGCCCCTCCCAGCAGGGACTATGCCAGAAGAAACAATGATAGATATGTCTTCTACTTAAAGAATCAGGCAATAAAACTGAGAATTATTGAATGATAAGTCTAATCTTTTTTTTTCATTTCATTTTTATGAGTCTTCATAAGAAATAGCATTTTAGTACATCTAGAGTACACTTAAAAGAATAGTACACCTATTCTTTTAAAAGAAAGGTAAGACTTCATAAAATTAGTAGTTACTTGTCACTCTGGGATCTTCAAGGCACATCCCTCACCCTAGATTCACAGCTTGTTTAGGATATATATATCTGTATTGTGGAACTGAGTTCAACCCCTAACTAGACAATGAATGAGTCTCTTTGGAGTCCTCCGTTAAAGGCTCAGAAATCTAGGATATTGGAAAGAATTTAAGAAATGTCTAACTGAATTGTTCTTCTAAGGACCATATCTTTAAGGATAGTTGTATGACAAGGTATTTTCCAGAAGTTGTTAGTAAATGTTCAGGGAAGGCAAAAAGATTAGACAGCCCAGGACTGCCTAAAACTACCAGAGCAGGAAGGGTGGTAGCTGTAACCTAGCCTAGTTATAACCAACTGGTCTACCCCATATTCCTATGTGATATGAGGGAAACTAAAGGCTAAGTGATTCAATTTTTTATAAATTTTGGCTGTCCTTTTTCATTAATGTAATAAAAATCATTATTAACAAAACATTAGTAGAGAAGTGGGTAGCATTTTGCTGCTTGATAACACCTTTGATCCTAGTTCCTTTGTGGCATCCAAGGGGTCATTCTAAAGTGGAAAATGGAAAACCACAGTGAGACTTTGTTCTAACTTTCTGGAGGGGAGAGTGACTTTCATAATAGTTCTATTTGAAATGGACTTAAAAATTTGCCTCCATTGCTTCCTGCTCAACCTTGGGTGGAGTTGATAAGCTAAGAGAAAGAAGCCTGGTGCTGTATGGAACGTGTAGGGCAAAAGGACAGTCAAAGAATAGAAAGACCAGCAGTATCAGAGGACATTTTTTGCTGTTAGGGCAGCAAACTTCTGTACTATGATGACATAGCAGAGTTCACAAAGGAGTCAGTGAAGCTCTGTGACCTCTGGGCAACTGCAGGCAGTACCCCAACTCTACCCCAAGAAGATGTCTACTGCTCACCCAGGACAGGATGGGACCTAGGAAGAGAGTGTCTCAGGTCAGGACAGAAAAGCACAAAGCAGAAAAGAAGCAGAAAAACATCAGAACAAGACTCAGTTTTCTGTGGCTATAGATCCACTCTCTAGGAAAGGAGAACTTGTATTGAAATAAGACCATTGTACATCTAAGTTAATAGTGAGTAATTCTGAATATGTAAATTCCCCTCTAGTATAATTCAGATAATTTGCAAAGTAACGCCAAAGTCGCTCAGTCATGTCCGACTCTTTGCAACCCCATGGCATACGCAGTCCATGGAATTCTGTAGGCCAGAATACTGCAGTAGCTTTTCACTTCTCCAGGGGGTCCTCTCAACTCAGGAATTGAGCCCAGGTCTCCTGCTTTGTAGGCAGATGCTTTACCAGCTGAGCCACAAGGGAAGCCCAAGAATACTGGAGTGGGAAGCCTATCCCTTCTCCAGCAGATCTTCCTGACCCAGGAATCAAACAGGGGTCTCCTACATTGCAGGTGGATTCTTTACCAAATGAGCTATCAGAGAAGCCCTAATTTCCAAAAGTGTATTTTAAAAGCACCTCATTCAGATTTGTTACAGTAAGACATCTGGACTGGGGCAAACCTTAATTGTGCCCACTGAGGCACAGCTTAAATAAGGCATCCTATCAGAAATGAAATTATAATGCAAACTACTGCTGCCCTGAATCGATTTGTGAATATTCACACTTTATGTTCTTAATATTGATATATGTTATAAACTCATTTTTGGTAATTAAGCCTCTTAATATAAAAAAATGCCAACTACTCTCTTGATTAGAGGAGGGGCTCTAGAGTTATAGAACACCCTGTTATACAGATATCAGAAGATGACAGGATGACAAGAATGTTCCAAAAAAATTAAAGAGGGAAGATAACAGATTAAGATCCCACTTAAACATAAAGGGCAATTCTTAACACAATATTAGTAAATAATATTCAACAATATTTTTAAACATTTATGCATTTTGACCAGGGAGAGTTTATCTTAGAACTAACTGGAAGGTAGTTTTAATATATAAAATCAATCATATAAGCACAATCACTATATTAATACAACAAAAAAGAAAAACTATATAATAACTTCCATATGATCAGAAAAACATGATTAACATCAATTTATAATTTAAAAATTATCATCAAAATATGAAAAAGATTGGGAAATTGCACAGATGCTTGCTCTCTATTCAGCATTGTACTAGGAGGTCCTAGCCATTGCAATAAGGTAAGACAAAAGTTATAAATACTGGAGAGAAAAAGAAATCATTTATTTGCTGAAGACATGACTATAGAGAAAATGCTAAGGAACCTAAAACAAAATTACTAGAACTAATAAGTAAGTTTAGTAAGAGCATAAGATACAAGGTTAGTATAACAAAATTAGTTATGTATCTATATACTGGCCACAAGAAATCAGAAAATTAAATTCAAAAAATAAAATCCATTTATAACAGTATCCAAAAACAAAACCTACTTACAAATAAAATAATCAGAAATTGTATACAAGACCCCTAGAGTAAAAACTGCTAGACATTACCAGGAAAATAAAATTTAAGTCCTAAATTAGTGGAAACATTCTATTGTCATGAATTGGAAGACAGTATTCTTAGGAAGTCAGTTATCCACAAATTGATTAATAAACTAAAAACTGAAAACACCAAAATCTCAGTAGGCAATCACAGAAATTGACAAGCTGAAATTGAAATATATGCCAAAATGTGAGTGCCTTGGAATAACTAATGCAATTTTTAAAGAATAAAATTAGAAGATATCATTACCTTATTTCTATAAAATTATAAAAATCAATTCAGTGTTGATGAAAGGATAGACCAGCAGAACAGAGTCAGAAATAGACATCTATAGTTAATTGATGTTTCAACAAAGGTGCCAGGAAAATTCACCAAGGAAAGGAAAAGTCTTTTTGAAGAAATAGTCTTGGGATTGGCTATACTCTAATACAAAATAAAAAGTGTTTTTTTAAAAAAATAAAGTCATCCTGATAAAAATAGTGCTAGAATAATTGGATATCTTACAAGGAACACAGGCTTTTATCCTATCATACACTAAAATTAACCCCAAATGGGTCACAGATGTAAAAGCAAAACATAAAACTTCTAAAACAATGTGTAAAAGAAAATAATCTTTGAAAACTTTGAACAGTTAAATATTCCTTAGTCACAAAAAGGTGTATGCCATAAAAGAGAATTGATAAATTGAACTTCATTAAAATTAAAACCTTTTGTTCAAAATATACCTTTAAATAAACAAAAGGCAAGTCACAGAATGAAAGAAAATATTCAATAGATAGATGAATATTGATAGATGATAGGTAGATCTGACAAAAGATTGTATCCAGGATACATAAAAACTCTTCCAAGTCAATAAAAAAAGAAAACAAATTTTTAAATGAGCAAAAATGTGAACAAACACTTCATGAAACAAAATATAAGAATGGTAAATAAGCATGTCATTCGACACAGGGAAATACAAATTAAAACCACAGTGAAATACTACTACATATTCTGCTCTGGAGCCCGCAGGTCGCAGCCACTGAGCCCAGGCACCACAGCTACTGAGGCTGCATGCTGCAAATACTGAAGCTCCTGCCCCTAGAGCCCATGCTCCACAGCAAGAGGAGCCACTGCAATGAGAAGCCTGGGCACCGCAACTAGAGAAAAGCCCATGTGTAGCAACAAAGACCCAGCACGGCCAAAAATAAATTAAAAAAATAAAATTAAAACAATATATACTGACAATACCAAGTGTTGAAGAGGCTATGAGACAACTGAATCACTCATACGCTACTGGTGGGAACATAAAATGATATAAACATACACCTACCAAATGACCAAGCATTTTCACTACTAGGTACTTACCCAAAAGTAATGAAAGCATATGTCCATGCAAAGAGTTTCATGTGGATGTTCATTGCATCTTTATTTACAAAGCCCAAACCTGGAAACAATCCAAATGTCCAGTAACTGGGGGGTCAGTAGACAAAAGGTGGTCTATCTAAAGGATGCCTACTTAGTAATAAACACAAGTGAGCTACTGGCAAACACAGCACAGTGAATAAATCTCAAAATTCTTCAGTCAGTTCAGTTCAGTCGCTCAGCTGTGTCTGACTCTTTGCAACCCCGTGAATTGCAGCACACCAGGCCTCCCTGTCCATCACCATCTCCCAGAGTTTACCCAAACTCATGTCCATTGAGCAGGTGATGCCATCCAACCATTTCATCCTCTGTTGTCCCCTTCTTCTCCCACTTTCAATCTTTCTCAGCATCAGGGTCTTTTCCAGTGAGTCAACTCTTTGCATCAGGTGGCCAAAGTATTGGAGTTTCAGCTACAGCATCAGTCCTTCCAATGAATATTCAGGACTGATTTCCTTTAGGATGGACTGGTTGGGTCTCCTTGCAGTCCAAGGGACTCTCAAGAGTCTTCTCCAACACCACATTCAAAAGCATCAATTCTTAGCACTCAGCCTTCGTTATAGTCCAACTCTCACATTATACATGACTACCAGAAAAACCATAGCCTTGACTACTTTGTTGGCAAACTAATGTTTCTGCTTTTTAATATGCTGTCTAGGTTGGTCGTAGCTTTTCTTCCAAGAAGCAAGCATCTTTTAATTTCATGGCTGAAGTCCCCATCTGCAGTGATTTTGGAGCCCAAAAAAATAGTCTGCCACTGATTCCACTGTTTCTCCATCTATTTGCCATGAAGTGATGGGACAAGATGCCATGATCTTAGTTTTCTGAATGTTGAGCTTTAAGTCAACTTTTTCACTCTCTTCTTTCACTTTCATCAAGAGGCTCTTTAGCTCTTCTTCACTTTCTGCCATGAGGGTGATGTCATCTGCATATCTGAGGTTACTGATATTTCTCCCAGCAATCTTGATTCCAGCTTGTCCTTTATCCAGCCCAGCATTTCTCATGACATACCCTGCATATAAGTTAAATAAGCAGGGTGACAATATACAGCCTTGACGTACTCCTTTTCCTATTTGGAACCAGTCTGTTATTCCATGTCCAGTTCTAACTCTTGCTTTCTGACCTGCATACATATTTCTCAGGAGGCAGGTCAGGTGGTCTGGTATTCCCATCTCTTTCAGAATTTTCCAGAGTTTATTGTGATCCACACAGTCAAAGACTTTGGTATAGTCAATAAAGCAGAAATAGTTGTTTTGCTGGAACTCTCTTGCTTTTTCGATGATCCAGTGGATGTTGGCAATTTGATCTCTGGTTCCTCTGCTTTTTCTAAAACAAGCCATTCCCTTCTCCAGGGAATCTTCCCAACCCAAGAATCGAACCCAGGTCTCCCACATTGCAGGTGGATACTTTACCAACTGAGCTATCAGTTCAGTGCAGTGCAGTTCAGTTCATTCATTCAGTCATGTTCGACTCTTTGCAACCCCATGAACCACAGCATGCCAGGCCTCCCTGTCCATCACCAACTCCTGGAGTCCACTCAAACCCATGTCCATTGAGTCAGTGATGCCATCCAACTGTCTCATCCTCTGTCGTCCTCTTCTCCTCCTACCCTCAATCTTTCCTAGCATCAGGGTCTTTTCCAATGAGTCAGCTCTTCGCATGAGGTGACTAAAGTATTGGAGTTTCGTCGTCAACATCAGTCCTTCCAATGAACACCCAGCTATCAGGGAAGCCCTCAGAATTCTTATGCTAAGTCAAGAAAGTCAGATCAAAAACTGTTTATAAGGTATGAGTCTATTTAGATAAAATTCTAGAAAATGCAAAGTATGTTTTAGTGACACAAACCACATCAGTAGTTGTCTCCAATAATTTGCCCAGGGCCAGGTGTAGAAGAAGGGATCATTTCCAAAAGGTCACAAAGAATAACTTGAGGTTGATGGAAGTTGTCTGTATCTTGCTTGCGGTGATGGTTTCACAAATGTGTGTGTGTGTGCACGTGCATGCACGCATGCACTAATCACTCAGTTGTGTCTGACTCTTTGTGACGCCATGGACTGTAGCCTGCCAGGCTCCTCTGTCCATGGAATTCTCCAGCCAAGAATACGTAGTTGGTAGCCATTCCCTTCTCCAGTGGATCTTCCCAAACCAGGGACTGAAGCTGGGTCTCCTGCATTGTAGGCAAATTCTTTACCATCTAAACCACCAGGGAAGCCCTATATATCACACACACACATACATATACACAAGTCAAAACTCACTGATTTGTACACTTTAAATGAATGCAATTTACTTTCTATAAATTATTCCTCAAACTTGAAAAATAAAGAAATAAAAGTACTATTTGGTTCTTACAAACCTGCTTTATGATTTCTGATAGTCTCTTATTGTTGACTCACTTTAGTGATTCCAAATTTAATTTTTAAAAACATTATATACTTGTTTATTTTGTATTCTGTATCTGGTAAATTCTGATCATTTAGTCCTTGAAGATCTAAAGGTATTGATTGTTTCCACTGACTCTCACTTAAAGAGGATTATTTTCTTGTGTCACTGGTGATCTTCAATTAAAAGTTTGTATTTTGTTTATCTAAATCCTGTGAAAACCTGGGATTGGGGAGGTCTTACCTGATGATGCTTTTCTACAGACAGTATTCAGGTTTGCTCTTACAGGGAGCCGCAGTACTACTGAGTTGATAGCACACCAGCTTTGTTCCAGGTCTTCCAGCTTAATGTTGGGATGTAGGTCCAGCCACATCCCTTGTCTCCAGACCAAAGTTGAATCCATGCCAGCCCTGCCCTCAGAGAAATCTCACATGCTCTTTCTACTCAAATGTTCAAGTTCCAACTCATGGATTTCTCCCCTTACCCCCACCTAGAGGTTTCAGTTACTTCCTACAAGCTCAGCCACATGAACTTAAAGTAGGGTACCGTGGAATTTGTTGCTTTGCAGCAAAAGGAACCTTCAGTGTATACTGCTGGAAGGGTATGGGACGTTTGCACTCCTCTTTCTGAGTCTCAGAGAAAACGGAAATAAGCCTTAAACAGTAAAATGATAGCTGTGCCTTTTAAGGGTTTTGAGCTAAAACTTGGTGACAAAATATGTATATCCCCAAATCTAGGATCTTTCTCTAAATCTGATTATGGGCAGCCAAGCTAGGTGTTACTTATGTATATAGCTTTCCATTTTGCACTAAGATCAAGGAGAGAAGTGTTTGGGGCAAAGATAATAAAACAACTCTACAGAGAGCATCAGACAGAACAACTGAATGTAAAAATCTCCAGTATCATGTCAAACCTAACAAAAATAACTTAGAAAGGGGATGACTATGGCCTTTCTCAATAGTCAACAATTCTTTTTTTTCCCCTCTGAATTTTTATCCAGACTTTATTTTAGTTATCCTTAGGAATTAAATTATAGTAATTTTAATTATTTGGATCGTGAATATTCACTCTATTTTGAATGTAATGGACTACTTAAAATGACTGGCTCCCCCACGGGGGTTTTGAGGTTGATAGTGGTGGAGAGCTGTGTCTAATTCAAGATTCCAGTTCCCGTCTCTCTTTACATAAGAAATAGTGTAAAAAGTTCATTGAATGTTTTAATTAGCATGCAAGCTGAGTATTAAATCCAAAGGAGACCCTAATAACTACTTTTAATTGCATCCTACACAAGGTAATAAAAGAATACAATTTTGGAATAGCACAAGGTAAAAGATTTTTATTATTGTTATTTGCAATAATAATATAATCATTTATTAGAAACCCAGGAGCTGCCAGGAGCGGAAGAAACATTTTCTTTGCTCTGATTAACATACTGCCGCAGTGGAGGATTGTAGCAGTTTATTGTTCTGGTTTATGATCTTGGTCTGAATTCAGAATAAAGCGGCAACGTGCCAACTTCAGACCCTCATATACTTTCTTTAAAACCTGAATGGTTGCAAGTCCATTTTTCCCCCCTTAGTTTGAAATCTGTAACTAACCTCAAAAACACTGATTTGGTTAGCCAATCAGGAAAGAGAAATTAAGGGAATGCCTCGTCCTGCTCTGTTTTACTGAATGAACTTGATGGAATCACTTGGAGTCCGAATTCTCCCTGGTTACAGTCTGCATCACACACAAATGTTATCTGGTGGGTTTCCTTGGCTGGGGAACCAGGGGGTGGCTAATGACGAGAGGCATATCCAAACCCCAGCAAGGCTCCTTGGGATTTGAACTAAACTTTGGGAAGTGACAGGACCTGGCGAAAATGGAAATACCTCCCCTGACATTTTTGCTCATGTTTTCTAAATTCACTTTCAGATAAGGGCAGTGAGTTTGCTAGAGTGGGAAGTGCTGACAGACAAAGTGTAGTCTACTACAAAATTCTTCCTGGCCCTCTAATTATCCTTTCCTTCTCTACTTCAGTATCACATGTAGCCATGTGTAGAATCATAAAATAATTATGCAGTGTACAAGCTTTCTGGGAGCATGTACCACTGTTTTCCTAATTCTTTATCTCTCCCATTGATCGTGGCGTGTGTGCATTGATCCAAGTCGGCCATCTGGTTAGGCAAGATAAGCGTGCTAGTGTCTTTGCATTGCACTATCACTCGGGGAGGGGGCACATTTTGGCTGTAGGGAATTACGGGGGCAGGATTAGCCCTCTTCCTATGAGGAAACTGAATTTTAAATGCAATGTTGCAGCTGCATGGACCATGTTGCTAACTTCTGTTTTTGCCATGAACTGGGTAGATTTTTCGTCTTGTTCATATTGTCTCCAAAGGTATAGAGATGCCTTGTATTAAACGGGGGTGGGGGGCAGGACTGGAGAGACGATTCATTTTTAGCACATGTTAGACTTGTGAGTGACTGATACGTTATAGGATTTCTAAATGGTAAAACTGCTTTCAAATGACTACAAAAGGCCGCTGGATAAAAAGGGTTTTAAACCAAGACTCGTCAGTTTCCCCCACCCTCGACCCCAAACAAAATTATTTTAGAAAGGGAAGAAATATTTGTATGAGTCTTTGCAAAAGAAACATACAAAGGAAATTGGAAAAAAAAAAAAATTACATGTGTATCATAGGAGAAGGAATTGCTGCTTGAAGCCCAGAACAGGGCTGTGGGGTATCCCCCGTGTTTATCTCTCTCTTTCACGTATTGAGATGAATGTTTGCCCCCAAGTTTATGACCACTGGGACTGACTGAATGTACTATTTAACTCAAAGAGACTTCTTTCCAGCCCCTTTGGCCACTGTTGTTTTTAAAATTTGATTGCCGCTATTGTTGTCTCATATTCTGCAAATGTGTGGAAGACTCAAAAGCTTTTCCTCTAAAATTGAACAATTCTGTCAAAAAAGATTAGTTCTATTTTGTCTGCTGGGTGCTGACTATTCATGAACGTGAAGAGAGAGGGCTTGGGTGTCATACTAAGTTGCTAAGGTGGCTGGATTTCGGCTATTGACTTAAGGATAGCAAACTGCAGTCTACAAAAGAGCAGCCAGAAGGAGAGGGGAGAGCAGCCTGCCATGTGTTTGAGCTATACCTTCTTTAGCTGCCCATTTATTTCTTTTGTTGCCAGAACTTTTATTGTCATACAGTTGAAAAAAATGTTAGACACAAGCTTCAGGCAGCACCAAGCAGAAAAAGGGATTAGCATATCACTAGGATCATCTTACACTGAACCAAATTCTTTTCAGGATGTATAATTAGCGAATACAGTCTTTTTTTTTGGGGGGGGGGTGTGGATAGCCTATGGACAGAAAAAATTGAGCTCAGATCTTTGGCTAGAATATTAGAAGAAATAAAAGACAATCGCCAATTTCAGAGAGATATATACATACATATTAACTGTTTCTTTGCAGAGCCTTTGCAGTTTGCTAAAGAAATGTCTGGTTGAATGGGAAAACTTACTATGAATTCCTACCATTGTCTCAGATTTTCTAAGAGGGAAATACGGTGTTGTTGAACATACGTTCAAAATTTTAGACTGATGAAATCAGATTCAGGAGTCAGTAAATGAGGAACTTTTTCTGAGCGGGGGCAACTAAAAAGAAAATGTGTGGTTTTCACACGATGACTTTTTAACTCTGCAGAAGGTACTTTGTAATTAAACATGCCACTAGGAAATAGAAGGCAGTAAAATGTACATTCTGGGTCTATTAGTCCATAATTCTGTGGGGCTTGCTAAAAGCCGTCTAAAACTTCACTTATAATTCGTGGGTGTTGAATAGGTTTATCTGAGAGTAAGAAAATGGAAGTCTGGGATTGCTCCCTTTTATCTTCTCTCTGAGTTGTGCATGTAAGCAGTTTATACTTGAGCATACAGGGGAAAACAGATTGGTCTAATTAAGTCATATTTCACTGGGTGGATGTCTACTTATATTTCCAAATATACAGGCTTTTTAAAGAGGCACTTATGAAGTGAGGTAGGCAAGAACCTTTTTTCTAGAAGTACATTTAAAAGAATTAATAGAATATTCATTTAAAGAACTCATCTGCATGTATCTCAGTTTAAATTTCTTGAGATAGCTGGTGTTTTTGTTTAACAGATGAGGTATCCTTACATCAGTTTGTGTTCTTCTGGGATTCTTGGTTTTGAATAGTGTATACTGCATATTTTTCACTCTCCTGTGGATTGTATCACTCTGTCCCACAGCCCTTCTCCAAACAAAACACCCACAAAATATGCCTTCCCGGTCTTGATTCTGGTTCAATTTTATTGCATATTTTCTGAGGACACCTTTAGCTCATCTTTGCGGTAAGAATTATTTTTAATTTTTTTAAATTTAACTTAAAAATTTTTTTTAACTATTAAGAGGCAATGGCACCTGCCTAGAAAGCAGTTATTTCAAGATGCAGAACTCTTAAGATAAGGGAAGAAGTATCCTTTGAGCTTCTTCTTGGAATTAGAGACCTTA
This sequence comes from Antilocapra americana, assembly GCA_007570785.1. Lineage (NCBI taxonomy): Eukaryota > Metazoa > Chordata > Mammalia > Artiodactyla > Antilocapridae > Antilocapra > Antilocapra americana. The sequence continues at coordinate 16,319,963 of ML664174.1, forward strand.
GTCCTGGCTCTTTATTTTCATATTTCTTCTGGCTTGGAATTTTGGGTCAAATGTCTCTCTCTTGGCGAGAAACAAACCATGGATCAAGGACTCAATTGTGTTGTCTTCATTTAAAGAAAATCATTTTAGTTTGCATGGGTTATGTTTCCATGGAAAATTTTGTGTGGAATTAACAACATGACAAGGAGGAAAGAGTAAAATAAAACTGTTGTAAAAATGTTAACTAGAGATATCATTCTTCAATTATTTTCTTCACTTATCCTAGTGATACTTTTAAAAAGCCATTCTTTTCTATTTCAGTAATTATATATATATATTTTTAATTTATAATATCCATGTTGTTCTATGCCATTTACTTGTGGTTAGAAATGTCAGGGCCTACAAGAAATTGGCTATACACATGGCTGCTTATGATTTAAGACAGTCTTAACTCACTAATACTATTGGTAATTTTCTAAAGACATGGTTTAATGAAACTTGTGATATATTGTCATCAAATCATTGACTATTTAATTATTCACAGAAATTTCCTTAGGGCACACAGCCTTGGATCTTGTGTGCACACACACTCATACCCTCACAGATTGGAAACTCAGACGTACTTTCAAAGGACCAACCCCAGAAACATGACTCTTGGCCATCTAAACGATAAGAGAAGGATGTTTACATCTAAAAAGTTCAAGTGTGATGTCAAGCAAACACAGAATATCCACTGCTTGGTAACCTAAAAGTGAATTCAAGAGTTGTTTTTTGGTTGTTGTTGTTGTTTTTTTTTATTTTAAAGCACTTGAGAGCAAAGGCATCGAAGGACTCTGAGTAAAGCAACATTTGGATTACTCTGGATTCTGAAATAGCTCAAGCAGTGGGCAGGGAAAGAAAGAGTGTGACCCATAGTTAAATCTCAGCACTGGACAAAGAATTCATAAAGGTTAATGAAGGGAAGGGAAAGGAAGGTGATGACAAGCTTTCTATTTTAAGTTTTGTGAACACCAAAAACAGAGAAACAACCAGAATCTCTAAATATCAGGTTTGAGCCTTTTTTAAAAAAGTACTTTGTGATTAATCAAAATATATTGATTGCTAATATGAACAAAGTCTTTGATATGCTTAGCTCATCAGTGTATCACTAGCAAACATATAGTGTTTTACATTGTGTACATGTAAACCCACTTGACCTTTCTGTGACATACTAATAGTGTCCCTTCTAAAGTTTAGCATCCTTAATGGCAGGAGCCATTTAATATAACACGCCATCAAGTCAGCACCACACATTCATTAAATACCATTAACTAAATAATTTTGGATTACTATAATGATGTAGGCTTTCAGAGACATAAATAAGATTCTCCAAAATATGAGTATGTTGAATACAACTCTAGCCTAACAAATCTCATGCCTCCTATTAAAGAGGACCAAAGAGTCTTAGCATTTTAAACTTACAATAATGCCACACTTCCCATTTTAGAAATATTTGTTCATTTTAATAAATATGCATATATATGATTAGAATATTTTAATTGCTCTTGAAGCTAGACCCAAAGATAATATAAATTATCTTTCATTTTTCTAAATGGATCATTTACTCAATGAACTTACAGCCTATTATAGAATGAAGTGAGTCAGAAAGAGAAAGACATATTGCATATTAATGCATATATATGGAATCTAGAAATATCGTACTGGTGAAGCTATCTGCAGGGTGGCAATGGAGATGCAGACATAGAGAAAAGACTTATGGACAAGGGCAGGAAGGAGAGGGTGGGATGAGTTGAGAGAGTAGCACTAAACCATATATATTACCATATGTAAACATTAGATAGCCAGTGGAAATTTGCTCTATGATGCAGGGAGCTCAATCCATTGCTCTGTGACAACATAGAGAGATGGGATGGGGTGGGAGGTGGGAGGTGGGAGGGAGGTTCAAGAGGGAAGGGACCTATGTATACCTATGGCTGATTCATATTGATGTACGGCAGAAAGCAATGCAATATGTAAAGTAATCATCCTCCAATTAAAAATAGATGAAAATTTTTTTAAAGTTTAAAAAATACTTTATGTAATTAAAGGTTTTTCAACACTGGGTTTTTCAACACTGTATATGTACACAGCTATCAAGAGCAGATCCTCCACTCTTACAGGTAGAAACTGTTATGGCAAAAATAAGCAAGTGCAAATTTTCTATGAAATGATAAAAACATAGTTCCTTATCAGACGTAGCTCTAAAGGCAGGTGTGATTTGTTGTTGTTCAGTTGCTTAGCCACATCTGATTCTCTGAGACCCCATTGACTGTAGCATGCCAGGCCTCTCAGGTGTTGTAGCTAATGTTAAAAGAAGATAATATTATGAGCCATTTGTGTCTAGTACATTCTTGTACATTTTACTTGTTGATCTAGAATCTGAAAAAGAAGTTATTTCATTTCAATGGCTAACATTTGCTAAGTCCTAACCAAGGTCTGGGCATTTTAGACCTTGTAACTCTATGAAATGCTATTATTATTGTACCCTTTTTATGGATGAGGAAACTGAGATTCAGGGAGGTCAAATAACATGCTCCCAGTTAAATAGCTGATAAACAGTGAAGCTGGCTTCAAAAGCAGGTAATCTGACTGAAATTTGTCTTAATCACACTACACTAGCCTTCCACATATTCAATAGAATTGAAAATATCAAGTTACCCTTCGGCTTATAGGGTTATTCCAGTGGGAAACACATCTGCCCAGGGAAACAGAGCAAGGTATAGATGGAGTCAACAAGACTAGCAATGGACACCACTTCTCATGAGACTCTAAATTCCTGTTTAGGAGTTTTCATCTAGACCTGTGGATGCACAGGGTGTGAGACTCTGGAGAGGAGCTAATAGCTCCTTTTATTTTACAAATTGGGGAACTGAGGCCCAGACAGGTAAAATGACTTGACAGTGTCAGAGACAAAAGGAGAACAAGAACGCCCAGTTCTCCCAACCCCCGCACTAGAGCTCTTCTCAGTGTCCGGAGTCAATAAGCTACCTCAGGGTTCTTAGGGAAAGAGCAAAATGGGCAGAAAGATATGTATGAAGATGATGCCTGCTTCTGCTTGTAGGCATAAAACTCGCTGGAATGTCTAAAGATGTAAAGCCTGTAGGACTGGACTGCCTAACAGTTGATATGAACAATAGAGGGAAAAGAAGACTTCAAATTCAATTTTAAGGCAATGGTGAAGTTGGGAAGGAAGACAAGGACAGAAAATAAAATGTTAAATATTAAAAAAGTTACTTTTTAAAAAATGTTTTATTTTTACTTATTTATTTGGCTGCATCTTTGTTGCAGCATGCAGGCTCTTCGTTGCATTGCACGTGTGGAATCTTCATTTTCCCTGACCAGGGATCAGCCCTGCGTCCCCTGCATTGGAAGGCAGAGTCTTAACCACTGAACCACCAGAGAAGTCCCCACATACTTGCTTTTAATTGGAAACTGAATCCCCAAGTGGAGATACCCTGTTGCCATTAAAAGGCAGGAAACAGAAAGGGAGAAAAGATCTGGACCGAAATGCAGAGCTGAAGGTCAGTGGGACACAAAAACGGGCATCAGGAAGTCCAATTCATCTTCACACACATACACATACAGGTCCTCACCCCTTTATCTTTTTTTTAAAAAATTCTTGTTGAAAGATATCTTTTAGGGATGGGAAAATGCCACCTTTGTTCTCAGTGAGGTTCACAATCACAGGAGTAAATTTGGTCTGGAAAAATCTTCATAACCCTCCCACTGGAATGGGTGAGCAAATGGTACACTGCATGACAAAGCAGAAGGCAGAGCTTTGGAGATGAGTCAGGCATTTTTTTTTTTCCCTTTTAAAAGTTCTCATCGCCATTTCTCAAGGTCATATTTTGGGGTTAATGAGTGTTGCAGGATATTTATTTAAGCAGTGTTCTGGACTGGCATTCACAGAACCTTTAACTCTAAATCTGCTGTCACTAAATTAGATCTTGTTCAAATAAAGAAGGTTAATTGCAGTACACGTTTGTTCCCCATGTTGTCTGTTTTAATTATTACAAAGCTTGTCAAGACAAACAACTGTGTGGCAATTTTTGCAAAAGATATACCTGAATTATAAAATGGTTAGATCAGGCCTGTGTCTATGACTTTCTATCCCAACCATTCCCACATTAGTTTAGTGACAAAAGTTAACGTTTGCAGACGAGGAAAGTGGTTTGGTCACCAAAGAAGGAGTTCTATTTTCACTATGGGGAGAATGTAGTCTTAATTAGGTAAACAAAGAGGTTTTTCATTACACAGTAAACACATTTCACAAAAGGACTCATTTAAGTTTCTTTTTAAAGAAGCTGGAAAATATTAAGAAAGTTAATTGGAGGGCACTCAAATGACAATTAATGAACAGGCACAGTTATCTTCTGACTAGTGTGTGGCTTAGGGATGTTTTTATCATTTACTTGTGGCAATGTTTTAAAATGTGGGAATGCCAACCCAAGTAGAAGCAAGCACAGTATTAAGCGACACATTTCTCTATTTATATTTAAATAACCATCTGCACGAAATTATGCACAAATCATGGAATAATTCCTAGCAGAAATTACTATTTAGAAAATTAAAAAAATCTGAGACATGGTGTCCTTTTCATATTAAATTGCCCATTTCCAGAACATCGTGTACATTTGTACAATGTAAAGATGCTGCCATGCAGGCCAATACAAATTGCTCACAATGTTAATGAAGATGGATGGGGAAAGCTGAAAACATTCATTTATACACCAGGGAGGAAAAGAGAGCAGCAGTGTTCACAATCTCTACCTTAATTTTTTTTGCCTTGATAATATCCAACCGAATGATGGTAACTTTCATAATAGAGCTCTCAGAAAGGTTTTGTGATTAATTTTCATTTTCAGAGTTGAATATGGCCTGTTTTTTCCCATTTGGAGTGAAAATTGTGTGTCTGAAGTTTGGAGGCTTACTGCTAAGCTAGGAAAAGGAATCTAACCTTATGAAGAATGATGAACAGGGTAGACTGACTACACAATTTAAATAACCTTAAAAATTGAAAAGAAAAAAAAAATTGCTTCCTCATCTTGAAATGACTTTCCAACTGAAAAAGGGTCCAGCCTCCCCACCCCCCAACCCAGACAAATGATCCACTCTTCTCAAAGCTCCTTGGACAAGGGGCACCTATGGTTGAGTCCATGAAGAGGAGGCCACACTCTAAGATAGGGAATCTAACCTAGGACTATAGCCCCAGGACCTATCTCAGTCCACCACCGTTGCCTGAACAGTAAGAGGTTGGGGAATGGACATCCATGGAGTATCAGGAGGAGTGGGGTGCCCTTCACCAGTGAGCAAAGAAAAGTGAGTACGGGAGGGTTTGAGTCTCACTATGATTCCATCTCCACCATCCTCACCAACTCTCTCAGACCATCGCATATCTTACATCCTTCCTCAGTCATCCAGAACTCCTTGACATCGCCGGTCTGCTACTGGACAGTAGTTTGCTTCGGAGGTAGTATTTACACTTTGCAACTTATCTCAGGAGGGAAGGTAATAAATAAAGGCAGAGAGCCACTCAATCAAATATATTAAAAGGCTACCATTCCTCAGGCTCCAAGCCAATTCTTTCTTCTTGAGCTTTCCTATTCAAGAACCCATTTTGCTTGTTTATTTATTCATTTGTTCAATAAATATTTATTGAGGTCAGTCCTATGCTAAATGGACTTCCCTGGTAGCTCAGACAGTAAAGAATCTGCCTGAAATGTGGAGACCTGGGTTCAATTCCTAGGTTGGCAAGATCCCCTGGAGAAAGGAATGGCAATCCACTTCAGTATCCTTGCCTGGAGAATTCCATGGGCAGAGGAGCCCAGCAGGCTATATCCCATGGTGTCACAAAGAGTGGGACATGACTGAGTGACTAATTCAGTTCAGTTCAGTTCAGTTCAGTTGTGTCTGACTCTGCGACCCCATGGATTGCAGCATACCAGGCTTCCCTGTCCATCACCAACTCCCAGAGCTTGCTCAAACTCACGTCCATCAAGTTAGTGATGCCATCCAACTATCTCATCCTCTGTCATCCCTTTTTCCTCCTGGCTTCAATCTTTCCCAGCATCAAGGTCTTCTCCAATGAGTCAGTTCTTTGCATCAGGTGGCCAAAGTATTGGAGTTTCAACATCAGTCCTTCCAATGAATATTCAGTACTAATTTCCTTTAGGATTGACTGGTTGCATCTCCTTGCAGTCCAAGGGACTCTCAAGAGTCGCCTCCAACCTCACAGTTCAAAAGCATCATTTCTTCAGCACTCAGTTTTCTTTATGGTCCAAATTTCACACCTATACACGACTACTGGAAAAAATATATATAGCTTTAACTAGACAGATGGTTGCCGGCCAAAATGATGTCTCTGCTTCTTAGTATGCTATCTAGGCTGGTCATAGCTTGTCTTCCAAGGAGCAAGCATCTTTTAATTTCATGATTGCAGTCACCATCTGCAATGATTTTGGAGCCCCAAAAAATAAAGTCTCTCACTGTTTCCATTGTTTCCCCATCTATTTGCCATGAAGCGATGGGACCGGATGCCATGACTTTAGTTTTGGAATGCTGAGTTTTAAGCCAGCTTTTTCACGTTCCTCTTTCACTTCCATCAAGATGCTCTTTAGTTTTTCTTTGCTTTCTGCCATAACAGTGGTATCATCTACATGTCTGAGGTTACTGATATTTCTCCTGGCAGTCTTGATTCCAGCTTGTACTTCATCCAGCCTGGCATTTTGAATGATGTACTCTGCATATAAATTAAATAAGCATGGTGACAATATACAGCCTTGACATACTCCTTTCCCAATTTGGAACCAGTCTGTTGTTCCATGTCCAGTTCTAACTGTTGCTTCTTGACCTGCATATAGATTTCTCAGTAGGCAGGTCAGGTGGTCTGGTATTCCCATCTCTTGAAGAGTTTTCCACAGTTTGTTGTAATCTACACAGTCAAAGGCTTTGGCGTCATCAATAAAGCAGAAGTAGATGTTTTTCTGTTATTCTCTTACTTTTTCTATGATCCAGAAGATGTTGGCAATTTTATCTCTGGTTCCTCTGCCATGTCTAACTTCCAGCTTGAACATCTGGAAGTTCACAGTTCACATACCATTGAAGCCTGGCTTGGAGAATTTTGAGCATTACCTTGCTCTTGTGTGTGATGAGCGCAATTGTGTGGTAGCTTGAACATTCTTTGGCATTGCCTTTCTTTGGGATTGGAATGAAAACTGACCTTTTCCAGCCCTGTGGCCACTGCCAAGTTTTCCAAATTTGCTAGCATATTGAGTGAAGCACTTTCACAGCATCATCTTTAGGATTTGAAATAGTTCAACTGGAATTCCATCCCCTCCAGTAGCTTTGTTTGTAGTGATGCTTCCTGAGACCTACTTGGGCTTCGCACTCCAAGATGTCTGGCTCTAGGTGAGTTATCACACCATCATGGTTATTTGGATTATTAAGATCTTCTTTGTACAATTATTCTGTAATATGTTCTTAATATCTTCTGTAATACCTCTTCTTAATATCTTCTTCTTCTGTTAGGTCCATACTGTTTCTGTCCTTTATTGTGCCTATCTTTGTGTGAAATATTCCCTTGGTATCTCTAATTTTCTTGAAGAGATCTCTAGTCTTTCCCATTCTATTATTTTCCTCTATTTCTTTGCACTGAAATAGTGACTAACACTATGCTAAATACTGAGAATACCACTGTGGACATGAGAAATATAATCCCAGCCATCCCAAAGATGATGGACCAACGAGCAACACAAGGCATGAAAGGTGAGCAAAGGGACTTGGAACTCAGACTAAAGAGCACTCCTTTAAGAGATTTCTATATTGTTTATAGTGTTGGTTGAAGCCCTGTAAGTAGTTAAAATTGCCCAGGAATAGTGCATGAAGTCCATAACTTTAGTGTCGAGACAAAGCCCTGGACAACACCAGTGTTTAATGGGTGACTTCTGAGAAGGAGCAGCTTCATCTTAGAGTTGGAGGGACTGCAACAGGGACTGAAGACAACTATAATCATGAAGATAATGTGATTCCAGCCATAAGACTTGTGTCATAGACATCCACAAACTTACCTCTATAGAGTTATCTGGATAACAGCACAGGTCTTAGAATGCTAAATATTTTGCAAAAATTGAAAAAGATGAAATACGGAAATCACATTTCATAGATTTATAGACTTCTTTAAGAATTAGGACTATACTTGCTCTTGGTTCCCCTAATCTCTAGGCACACCAAGATGCTCATTTAGTTTCCAAATCCTATCCTGTTTCTCTGGGGTTTTGCAAGTGTTGTCATTATTGTTGTTATCCTGAGATGTTCCTCTCCTCATCACACCTTTCGTCCCTAAAGCTCCCTACCCTCAATTTGCTCCCCACCCTTCAACACCCATCTAAACCACCCTCTCCTTTGCAGCCTTCATCCTTAACACCCAGCCTGCCCACTCCTGGATGACTTAGTTGCCTCTGCTCTGGGCTTCCCCTCTGTCCCAAAGCAGCTTAAGACTCTATGTAGACACAACTGATGTTTCTGGTCTCTTTGCCCTCTGAGACTTGGATAGGAAAAATATATCCTGCCACACCCGCCAGCACTTAGTGCTATGAAACACAATGTAGAGTAGCATTTGCTAAATATTGTTGAGATGTGAAAGTAATCTATCACTCTCTCACCTTTCTTGCTCTCTTTCTGCCTCTTAATTTGTATACCTTTTAATGTGATAGAGATTGAGAAAGGAGTTTCAAAATTTCCTACCAGCTACATCAACTTCTCCACTTTCAGCCTTCCTCCTTACTCCCTTTGTTTACAAGCCCAACCTCAGTTGGCCAGAATACCACGCTGTTACTGCAACCCTGTTCTATTCAGCAAGGCTGGACAGCATGCTTGAGAGAGTCTGAATATCACGTGTGTGATGTTTCAGGGGGATGTGGTAGGTTCAGGGAAACAACTGGTGTTTGTTGTTTGCAAAGTAGGAGATTTGAGCTCACATTTAAAAGATCGCTATGTGAAAAGCCCCTAAAGTGGAGCCTGGATCCCTTGGGGAATCTCTTTAATCCTGGAATCATATGAAGATCTTGAGGGAAAGAATACTCTCCTTTGTTATTGTTTGTAAGTCGTGGGTGGGCAATGGGGGTGGTGGAGAGAGCAAGATGATGGAGAAGCAGTAAGTTGTTGGCTCATTCTTGTAGCATAATTGACAAATACAGAAACACTAGCTGGGAAGATTATACACAAGGATGTATCTACGGATTAAAGCACCCCAGAATGCCTTCAAAGTGAAGTTAGGTACTTCAAGAGCAGAATTAACCACTTGTGAATATGCTCTAATGAGACTTGTGGAATCATTTCTGTCCATGAGGAGATCTGTTTATGCACATCCTGCTTTTCTCTCCAAGCACAACAGATGAAACTAGAAGTCAGGACATCCCTGACCTTACTCAAAGGATGTGTCCCACAGGACACCAAGTGGGGTCCTTGAGAAAGAAATCCAGTGTAGGCAAACACCACTTTTCAGCTTTTACCAAAGCTTGATCCTGCAAGAAATAATGAGTGGTTTATCTTCATGATCACGTGGGTCCTCCATGGCCAGTCAGAGGAGAGTGAAGTTAGCAAGACAAGTCTAATCAGCATATCACAGGATGGTGGGAGGGAGATGCATTTTAAGTAGCAATGGGGTTGCAGAAAGGAGGCAACTCTGGCCTGGACCAGTTTCACAGCCTCTGAAGACAAAATGGCTTGAGGCTTAGTCATTGTTTAAAAGTCATTCCTCAAATTCCTTGTTTACTGTCAGCACAGTGAGTTGTGGACTCTGTGACTTTAGCTGTTAATGGGACTAAACACTTCTGCCAACAGATTAAGCCTTGCTGAAACATTAGGAAAACTGGCCCAAACAGAGTTGGGATGGACTGTTGTTTAGTGTTTGTTTCTTTTTTTTCGGGGGTTGGGGGGTGGTAGGGAGGGTGACTGTCCCAGCACAATGGTTTTTTGATACCTGTGAAACAGTGGCAATTGGTGAGAGCCGCTGGGTAGATTTTCTACTATGGAAAGGATTGTTTAAAAAAAAAAAAAAAGCAAACATTTAATTTCAATCATTTGGACTGACTACACAGAATATAAATGAGATTTTTCTGAAACTAAAACTGACAAATACTTTGAGGCCCACCAAAAGTCTTAAAAAGGGTTTTTGGTTTTTTTTCTTAAAGTTATAATCAATTTCTAAGAGAAATGAAAAAAAAAACACTATTTTCTTTCATTGTAAAAGGATCCTTCAGGCAGCTGGATGATATTGAAGGTGGAAAAACTTTTCTTTGTTACACTTGAACCTTTTAAGATTTGTCAAACCTATTTCTTCTTGTGGAGAAGAGGAGCAGCGCTTGCACACTAAATGTATTAAACTTCAAAAATAGTTTTTCAAGTCTTTCAGACACCATAACCCCCTTCATGTAAATTCATATCTTTACTTGACATGTCTTCTTAAGCAAGGGTTTTTTTAGGTGGCTTTTATAAATCTTCTTCCAGGAAAGAAGCGAGAACAATTAAATGTTCCATTTTGATTCCAGGTCTTAAACCTACAGTTGGGAAAGGATTTTATATTCAGAACTAGAACATTGTCCCATTCTTGCTATAATCAGAAAAATATATATATCGAAATTTTTCAGATGAAGACTTCAGGGTCAAAATTGAATGCAAAATTGATTTTGAGTTTGGAAATTAAAATTTCATATTCTATTACAATAACTTTTTGTGTACATACATCATGAAAATACACTATTTATATTTGTGTTTTAGGAAGAAGTAGACCGGATGATGAATGATTACATTGTTCATCTCTTTAACATTTCGTTACATTTTCTTCCATGGCCAAGTTGCTTATTCCATATTTGTTGTCATGAGTAACAAATTTCTCTTTGCTAGTAAATTTTTCAATAGTCATTAAAAGAGAGGAAAAAAAGGATGGCAGGGAGGTAGGGAGGGAGAGAGAGGGGAGGAAAAGGGAAGAGAAAAGAGAAGAAAGAAAAAGAATCTTCAGTGCTCCCTCTAAATGCTCATATTCAGAGAGTTGCTACGATTTCTGATTCCATGTCTTTGGAAACTTCAAACTTGACTTTGATTAACCATGCTAATAACCAGGGTGCTTCTTTTTAGTTTTACTCCTAATGTCACTTACCAGAGCTGTAAAGACATGCTCATAATATTTGCTTTTCATCTGAATCAAGAAGGCAATGCTAAGCAAAAAAAAAAAAAGTATTTAGCAGTGCCTATAGGATTGAAGCAATGATAATCAGGGACCCTGGTAATTGAAGCTCTTGGGGAGGGGAAGAGAACCTTTCTTCTGGATCCTTCAGTCTGTTTAATAGGATAAAATTAGCTTGAGTGGTTTGGTGTTTGAAGAGGATATGATGTAATTGGAAGTGCCTCCTGGGTTTGCTGCTGGACAAAGCAATCAGGTAGAGACAGGGAGGGCATGGGAAGCTCTGAAGTAACGGAGCTCGGCTTCTGCCATCCTAATTAGCCTAAATTAGCTATGCCAGTTTTCTGCTTGCTTTGGACTTTCCCTGCTAATGCTTCTTTCAGGGCTGAGAGAAAAGAAATATGAAATGCCCACTAACTTCCTATCTAACAGACGAATGACTGAATCTAAAACTGGAGGATCAGGCTTTGTTGTTAAGGCCTTAAAAAGTGAGCCCCTTCCAGGGAATACAAATGGCCGATGGGGTGGGTGGATACTGTCACTTGTCCTGTGTGGCGAGAAAGTTTACAAAGCGTCTGCAAGAAATTGATTATTTCAAGAATTTTCCACATGTCACTTAGAGGTCTCACCTGAGAGCACTCACACTGACTCTTCAACTTGAGGTGAACTAGGCAGGCCTTCACATAGCAGACTTGTTTCTTCTCAGATTGAATTTCAAAGTCCAGATGCCAGGAGCATTTCTGTGTGTGTGTGCCTGCAAGTTACTGCCAGTTGAAATTTTTCCCTTTTGACCCCAATTAATCAACTTTCTGCAAAGAGCTTTGCAGCACATTCAAAGTAGTTTGTACAGAAATAAATTGAAGTCAATATTTGGGTAGAAATAAATAATATCTTGATCTCAAAACCATAGATTTTAATTTTGCCAATGAATAAAACAAAACATAATGGTATATATGATGAATAATAAAAACCAATAGGACCTAAACAGACATTTCTCCAAAGAAGATATACAGATGGCTAACAAATACATGAAAAGGTGTTCACCATTGCGCATTATTAGAGAAATGCAAACCAAAGCCACAATGAGTATCACCTCACACCAGTCAGAATGGCCATCATCAAAAAGTCTACAAACAATAAATGCTGGAGAGGGTGTAGAGAAAAGGGAACACTCTTGCACTGTTGGTGGGAATGTAAATTGATACAGCCACTATGGAAGACGGTATGGAGATTCCTTAAAAATCTAGAACTAAAACCATCATATGACCCAGCAATCCCACTCCAAGGCATATACCCTGAGGAAACCAAAATTGAAAAACACACATGTACCCCAATGTTCATTGCAGCACTATTTACAATAGCTGTAACATGGAAGCAACCTAGATGTCCATCGACAGAGGAATGGATAATGAAGTTGTGGCACATATACACAATGGAATATTACTCAGCTATAAAAAGGAACGCATTTGGGTCAGTTCTAATGAGATGGATGAAACTAGAACCTATTATACCAAGTGAAGTGAGTCAGAAAGAGAAAGATAAATATTTTATTCCAACGCACATATATGGGATCTAGAAAACTGGTACTGAAGAATTTATTTACAGGGCAGCAATGGAGAAATAGATATAGAGAATGTCTATTCTCTATATCTTATTGGACATGGGGAGAGGGGAGGAGAGGGTGAGATATATGGAAAGAGTAACATGGAAACTTATATTACCATATGTAAAATAGGTAGCCATCGGGAATTTGCTGTATGACTCAGGAAACTCAAATGGGCTCTTTATCAACCTAGAGGGGTGGGGTAGGGAGGGAGATGGGAGGGAGGTTCAAAAGGGAGGGGACATATGTCTACCTATGGCTGATTCATGTTGAGGTTTGACAGAAAACAACAAAATTCTGTAAAGCAATTATCCTTCAATAAAAAAATAAATTCAAAAGAAATGACTGCTACTCAACATTGAAACATATACATTACCATATGTAAAATAGATATCCAGCGGGAATTTGCTGTGTGACGCAGGGAACTTAAATCTTGTGCTCTGTGGCAACCTAGAGGAGTGGGATGGGGTAGGAGGTGAAGGGAGGTTCAGGAGGGAGAGGACATATGTATACTTATGGCTGATTCGTGTTGATGTATGGCAGAAACCAACCCAAGACTGTAAAGCAATTATCCTTCAATTAAAAATAAATGAGTTTATAAGAAAAAAAGACGATAGAAAATTATTTTATTAGCCATTGTTCACAGTCACCGAACAAAAGCACAGAGCCTCAGTCCCTTATCATTGGTCCTCATAGATAAGCTTTCAGTTACTCCTACACAAGCCTTTGGGGTACAATGCCATTTTTTTTTTTTTTTCACTTTTTGGTAAACTCTGAGCATCTTGGAAAAGACCCTGATGCTGGAAAAGATTGAAGGCAGGAGGAGAAGGGGGCGACAGAGAATGAGATGGTTGGATGGCATCACTGACTCAATGGACATGAGTTTGAGCAAGCTCAGGGTCGTAGTGAAGGACAGAGATGCCTGGTGTACTGCAGTTCATGGGGTAACAAGGAGTCAGACACCACTGAGCAAGTGAACAGGGAACAACAAGTGAACATCTAGAGCTAAACATTCAAGATGAGTATTAGAAACACACACCACACACATCCCACGTGTTTTGTTTGATCTGTTTTATTTGCTATAGCAAATGCATACTGAGTCCTGCAGTATGGAAGCCTCTGTGCGGGGCCCTGCTGGGATGCCTAAATCCTCCCTGGTGTCTGTCAAGGGTTTTCTTTAGAAAATGGCTAACAAAAGCATCTTCAAAAATTTCAGAGAAAGGCTAGAGAAAACAGGCTGGGTGGATTCAGGTTTTGGAGCACCTGAAGCATACACAATCTGGGAGCTTTTTTAGGAAAAAGAATACACAATGACAACAAAATTGCCCCCTTGGAAGGCACGGTGCAGGTTGAGTGTTCCAAAGCTCCACCTTCAGTAGCTTTAGGGCAAATCTGCTCTCCCTAGGACGGCTGCCTTCAGATGTGTCTTCTGTCCTCTTTTCAAACTCAGGAGCCCGTCCAATTCCTCCCTCCATTTCCTTTACAGAAATAATTTTGACGGTTTACTAAAATGCCCTGTGGGGCCTTCAGAGACACAAGCTTCATAATTTCAAAATACGCATATTATGCAAGTTGGCTTAGTAACTCAGAGTGGGATCAGGAACAACTGTGGACTACACAATTGACATGATTTGGTTTAAGTTTGCAACATTAGCAAACAGATCATACAAAACTGGGTGGTGCCCAGGAGGGCAGCTATGATTGACGTGACTGTGTGCTTTGCAATTCGCCATGGGGGCAATGTCACCCACACTTCCTGGTGGCTGGATCTCCTCAGGCATTTCCAGGATCAGGGACCGGCTTGCGGCAGACGGAATGGAATTGTCGGAAGCTTTCAGTTGTGAAATTGTGTGTTTATAAAACGCGCAGAAGCCAGGTGCTGAGTTAAGATCATATATTGTTCTGAATGACTCAGTAATTTTCAGGCTTCAGTTTAAGAGATGGAATTTTGTTTTCCCTAGGTTTAAAAGGAGTGTTGAGCAGCACCATGACTTTCTTATCAACCCAACTTGAGTCAGTAAGTTAGCAATTTAGGACTTGGGTTTCTCTGACAGAGCTCCTCCCCATCCCCCAGTGCAATATTTCACTCCATTTACTCTTGACACAAAGCAACTTTGGTGTTGGGCAGCTTGAAAACGGGGCAGTGTACAGTTTTCCATGCAGGGTTTGTGAAAATTTTTTATGATTCACTTTGAATTGCAATTCTAATTACTGAAGTTGATGTATTTCTTTTATGACACATCTTTTCATTTAGATTGTGTTTGGTCTTCACTTTTAGAAGTCCTAAAGTAGTGGTATCCAATGGTTCAAGGATTTTTCTGATGCTGGATACAAATAACTGTAGACTCATTATCTAGTTCCTGTGCTGTTGTTTAAGCACTGATCTTAGGACAAACAGATTAACAGTGATAGTCATATAGTCCTTCAAGGAAAACATTTGTGCATTCATTTATTCAACAGATGCATACATGAGACAGGAACAGTTTTGGATGCTGGAAAATATAGAAGTGAACATACCGGACGTGGCCCTGCCTTCATGGATTTCCAGGCTAGCAACCAAGTGGAAAAGAAATACACAAGTTCATTTATATAATGTTAAAACTATTAAAAGATCAGCTAAATCACAATGAGCTACTATTTCACACCTATTAGAATGGCTATAATATTTTTTAAAGCAAGATTTATTTATTTATTTATTTTTCATCATGCCATATGGCTTGTGAGAGCTTAGCTCCCCAATCAGGGATTGAGCCCATGCTCTCAGCAGTGGATCTAACCACTGGATAGCAAAGGAATTCCCTGGACCGTTATAGTTTTTTTTTTTTTTTAAAGAAAATAACAAGTGTTGGCAAGTATATGGAGAAATTAGAACTCTCATACATTGCTAGTGAGAATACAAAGTGGTACAACTGCTGTTGGAAACAGTTTAGTAGTTTCCCAAAAAGTTAAACATAAAACTAGAATATGATCCAGAAATTCCACACCTAGGTTTATACCCAAAAGACTTTAATAAATAATTGTACACCAACGTTCACAGCAACATTATAGTATCTGAAAGGTGGAAACGACTCAAATCAGATGAATGGATAAACAAAATATGGTATATGCCTACAGTGCAATATTATTCAGCCATTAAAGAAAGAATGACACTTTGATATATGCTATAACATGAACGGACCTAGAAAACATCATGCTTAGTGAAATAAACTAAACACATAGAGGGAAATAGTATGTATTTCCACTTATTTGAGGTACTCAACATGGGTGAATACATACAGACAGAAAGTAAAATAGAGATTACCCAGAACTGGGAGGAGAGAGGAGTTGAGGGAATTATTGTTTAATGGCTACAAACTTCATGTTGCTAAAAAAGTTTTGGATATAGATAGTGCTGATGGCTGCACAACTGTGAATGTATTAATGTTCAGTGCCGCCAAGCAGTACACTTACGAATCGTCAAATGATCCATTGTATGTACATTTTACCACAATTTAGAAAAATAATCAGAGAGCTGTGACAGAGAATGACTGATGTGGGTCAGAGGAGTGCTTACGAAAGCACTACACAGGAGTGCATTACTTAATAATCCACAAAACCCAGATCTGCTCTTGGGGATAATGATGTAAAAATGAACATGAGCATTAGAATATGCTGGGTATCATCATTCCCATATTGGTGCTTGGGAAATTAAATTGATGTGCAAAATATCAACAACCTCAGATATGCAGATGACACCACCCTATTGACACAAAGTGAAGAGGACCTGAAGAGCCTCTTGATGAAGGTGAAGAAGAGAGTGAAAAATCTGGCTTGAAACTCAGCATCCCAAAAATGAAGTTCATATCATCTAGTCCCATCACTTCATGGCAAATAGAAGGGAAAAATTGGAGGCAGTGACAGATTTTATTCTCTTGATTCCCAAAATCACTGCAGATGGTGACTGCAGCCATGAAATTAAAAAACCCTTGCTTCCTGGAAGGAAAGCTATGATCAACCTACACAGCAGAGATATCACTTTGCCGACAAAGGTCTGTATAGTCAAAGCTATGCTTTTTCCAGTAGTCATATATGTATGTGAGAGGTGGACCATAAAGAAAACTGAGCGCTGAAGAATTGATGCTCTCAAATTGTGGTGTTGGAGAAGACTCTTGAGAGTCCCTTGGAGAGCAAGGAGACCAAACTAGTTTATCTTTAAGGAAATCAACCCTGAATATTCGTTCAGCGTTTGTTCACGTTTCAGAAAGACTGATGCTGAAACTGAAGCTCCAGTACTTTGGCCCCCTGATGCAAAGAATCAACTCATTGGAAAAGACCCTGATGATGGGAAAGATTGAAGGCAAGAGGAGAAGGGGGTGGCAGAGAATTAGATGGTTAGATAGCATCACCAACTCAATGGACATTGATTTGAGCAATTTCCAGGAGGCAGAGGAGCCTGGTGTGTACAGTCCATGGGGTTACAAAGAGTTGGACATGACTTAGCAGCTGAACAACAACAATTCATATACTCACCCATTATGTTATTCATTCACTTATGTAAGAAATATTTAAGAGGCTCCTAACATACATACCTTGTGTCAAGCTGCAGAGAGGATACAAATAACACATCCACAGCCTCCAGTTTCAAGATTTAGTGGAGAGAAAACACACCAAATCAATTACAATCTAGGGTTTAAAAACATTTCTAAGTATTGAATCTGTCTCATCATCCTAGTGGATTGTAAGTTGTTGGAAGACAGGACATCGTATTTTATGGCTATATGAGACCTAAAGGATCATCTTGGCTTCCCTGGTGACTCAGGCATTAAAGAATCTATCCTCAGTGCTGGAGACCTCGTTCAATTCCTGGGTTAGGAAGATCCCCTGGAGAAGGAAATGGCAACCCACTCCAGTATTCTTGCCTGAAAACTCCCATGGACAGAGGAGCCTGGAGGGCTGCAGTCCATGGGATGGCAAAGAGTCAGACATGACTGAGCAACTAACACACACACACACACACACACACACACACACACACACACACGTGGAACCGCTCAACTTATATTTAATAAACTCAAGCTAAGTGAAGCTAGATAGGTTGTCTAAGGCCAAAGAAATAATATCTAAGACCCAAGACTAGAAGGCAGGTGTGCCTGATTACCAGGTTGGTCTTGTCCCATCATTCTACACCACCACCCTTCCTTGGGTTCCTTCCATGTCTCTTTCATCTCTTTCATCATGTAAGCATCTGAATTTAGTGTTCCAAGCATGACGGACATTGGATAAATGGATATTTGATGGTAACAGTCATGTGTACATATAATGACAGTTCCAGACTGGATGGCCTTCAGGAAAGGCCTTCTCATTACTAACACGGAGGTTGTCATGAGAATGTCGTGAGATAATATAGGGTTAGCTCTTAGCACAGAATCAGCTTGCCAATGCAGGAGACGTGGGTTCAAGCCCCAGCTAGGGAAGATCCCTTGGAGAAGGAAATGGTAACCCACTACAGTATTCTTGCCTGAGAAATCCCATGGGCAAAAGAGCCTGGCAGGCTCACAAGAGTCAGACTCAACTTAGCACAGTTCTAGGCACATAATCAGTACACAATCGATGTGAGGTTTTGTTATTAGCGTCATTATCATTAATGCTGACACATTCTTATGAGCTTCTGTAGGATGTTTGTATTATAGTCAATTTTCTAATGCTAAGAAGTTGAGTTCAGGAATTCAGTTCTCTAAAATCTAAAAGGTATGTACAAATTGAAATGTCACGCCAACTAATTAAGAAAACTTACAAATAAATACTGACCTTCACTCTACCCACCCTACCATTTAAAATCCACTCAAAATCATCACTCCATTAGGGTCACCCAAAAAGGAGAGTAACTGAAAACCGCATTCCCAAGCTGGCCTTTCATAAATTGCTATTTGCCCCAGGCTATTTTCAAGGCTGTAAACAGATGTTAAAGAGGAAACAGTGACTGAGGTGTAGACAAGAGATAGGATAATCAGAAGCTTGAAGATGATTAAGGCTTTGCAGTCAAGAAGAGAACTTTGAGCAATTTGCATTTCTATCTTCAACACCCACCAACTGGTTCATTTCTGTTTATGTGGACAGTTATAATGCTACTCACTTCACAAATTTAAACTTTTACTCAATGAAAACCAAATATTTCTTCTCATACATATGTTTTTTCCCCTTAAAGTAATAGATTTAGGTGCACAGAAGTTCTAAGATGGTGAACTTTATGGGAACATAGAAACACTTGGCTTTATTTCTTGTTGAGAGAAGGAAAGTTATGCTGAATCATGTTACCTTCCTCTAGTTCATACCATTGCTGGCTCTGCAAGTCAGTGTTTGCCCCTGGATTATAGGTGAAACTTGAGAAACATCACTGTCTCGATGCAGTAGAGAGAATATTGGTGGAAATGTTAACTGCACCTTGACTGGACTTGAGATGATTACAGGCACTATGCAGAGCAACCAACATATCTGAGCTTTTCTTCTCTAAATATTTTCAGACTTCTCCTCTATTCATTTAAATTTGCAGCGAAGCATCAACCTGTATGAATCTCATTTGCAAAAATTACAGGTGCCTTCTTTTTTAAACAAAAGAATAAGGTGTGAGTTGCCTGAACAATTACTAAATTTATACGATCCACACTTAGTCAAGCTTATTAAGTAAGTAATTGAGTAGAACCAATCAAGAAATGAAAATCAGGAGGCAAGAACAGCAAGGTAATGAAACTCAAACTTCTTTTTGGTAAATTTCACTTTTCATTGTTTTTAGATAATTTACATTTAATTTGAAATTTGCTTCTGAAGATGACATGTAACTTAGGGTCAGTGGAGGTTTCTAACACATAAGATATTAAATTCATGGTGATATCTATTACACCATCCTGTTCCACATTCTTTACAGCATTTAACACCATCTGATTCTTTTTGGTTTATTGGTTGGTTCATTGTCTGTCTCCCCACCCTAGAACGGAAGTGCCATGAAATACAAGAGACTTGCCTATCTTCCTCATTTTTATGTCCCCATGAGTGCCTGGCTCAAAATGGGCCCTCTACAGATGCTCCTTGACAGAATCGCGGGCTGTGCTCAGTAGAGCCATGTATCTCAAATCATACTCAAGAGAACCAGAGCATGGGGGTTTCAGGAACAGAGTGAGATTTGTTTTGTTGCTACAGTTGAACAGTCCTACGTCTCCATTTCTAGAAAAACAAAATGGGTAATGAATAATGTTTCACAATTTACAATTTCCTCCTTTAAATTTCTCATACCTTAAGTTTTTGCTACCTCATCTCTTTACAGTCAACATAATGGTAAGCAAGTAGCAAGCTAATATTTTCAGAGAAATTTGGAAAAATATAATAGCACTAAATTGAACAGGCTCTTAATATATTTGTATATATGTTTGACCACAATAAAAAATGATTAATATATATATTTATATATATATATATTATGTGTATATATATATATATATATATATATATATATTGTAAACACTCTGGAGCTGGATGTTGGTGATAACTGCATAGCAACATGGATGTACTTAATGACAATGAACTATACACTTAAAAACTGTAAAATTTTTAATGCATATTTTACCACAATTGAAACATGGTTTTAAAAATATACAGCCAGTGACTAGTGAGTACTTGAAATGTGGCTAGTACAACTGAGGAATTGTATTTTTTATTTATTTCAAATTGATTTACATTTAAATTTAAAGAGTCATATGTGCCTGCTGGACTTCCCTTGTGGCTCAGCTGGTAAAGAATCCGCCTACAATGCGGGAGACCTGGGTTTGACTCCTGGGTTGGGAAGATCTCCTGGAGAAGGGAAAGGCTACCCTCTCCAGTATTCTGGCCTGGAGAATTCCATGGACTGTTTAGTACATAGGGTCACAAAGAGTCGGACAGGACTGAGCGATTTCCACATGTGCCTACTGGATGCTGCATTGGACAGTACAGGGCTAAATGTCTGGACCACTTCACTTAAATAAAACCAGTGGGAGCTAATTTTTAAAGGCATTATTTGGATGGATTTCCCCTTTGTTTTCAGATTTTTATTATGAAATTGTCAAATATACAGAAGTAGGGACAATAGTATAATGCATATCAATATGTTCATCACATTGATTACAATTGTTAATGTTTTACTGTATTTGCCACAATGATACTTGAGCTCCAACTATGCTAATGAGTAGCTGCAAAGCTGGGAAGGGCTCAGTCCCACACATACTTCTCCAGGGTCAAAACCAATTCCATTAGCCCTGCCGTTCCCTTTGGCTAACCAGTTATATTTTTCCCCATAGTTTCTAGGGTAATTGTGCCAGAAATTATAAGAATGTAATGACAGTTAGCTGTGAATGTGATAAAATTATAACTTCTAAGCTGTCTCAGATTGGAGCTAGGATTGCTTTGTTATTAAATCATGACTTCTTGTGGTACTTAGGTATTAATAATAAAAAGCCACCAACCACTGAGTGTGTGACACCTCAATGAGACAGAAGAGTTCCAACAGGTATGGCCAAGATGACAGCTTAATTGGCTTTCCAAAATTTAAATTCACAAAAGTGAATTTAAAAACTGGGCTGGGAGGATGACTATGAAGTGATGAGACCTATAAGCCATTCTGACCAATGTTTTACATCATGACGATGCTGTGGTTAGAAGGATTAGCGTGGTCATCAAGAGCAGTAGGCTTCTGAGGCTTCCCTGGTGGTCCAGTGGTTGAGAATCTGCCTCTCGATGCAGGGGACTCAGGCTTGATCCCTGATCAGGGAACTAAGAAGGGCAACTAAACCTGAGAGAGAAGCAGCTACAGAAAAGCCCTTGTGCTCTGGAGCCTGCACACCGAAATGCAGCTAAGACCCAACACAGACAAGTAAGTAAATATTTTATTTTTAAAGAAGGAGCGGTGCTGAAGCTGAAACTCCAATACTTTGGCCACCTGATGCGAAGAGCAGACTTCACTGGAAAAGACCCTGATGTTGGGGAAAATTGAGGGCAAGAAGAGAAGGGGGCGACAGTGGATAAGACGGTTGGATGGCATCAATGGACGTAGGTCTGAGCAAACTCAGGGAGATAGTGAAGAACAGGGCAGCCTGGCATGCTACAGTTCATGCGGTCACAGAGAGTCGGACAAGACTTGGCAACTGATCCACAACAGTGCTAAGTGAAGTCAGTCAGACAAACAAATACTGTATGATGTCACTTATATGTGGAATCTAAAAAACACAACAATTAGTGAATAAACAAAAAAGAAAGAAAAGAAAAAGAAGCAACCTCACAGATATAGAGAACAAACTAGTGGTTATCAGGGGAGAGAAGAAAGTGTGGAGAGGGAAGAAAGGAGAGGGAGAAAGAAGTGTTATTATGGAATTATATAAAATCATGTGTGTGAAACATTTGAAAGTTGTAAAACACCATAGAATTTAAAGAATCTTTCATACAAAAAAAATAAATGAGACTTTTAAAAAAGATAATAGCTCATTGAGGAAAGTAGTAAGTAAGGGCAGTAGAGATTGTCTCTTTAACCACAGTCCTCATGGTAGAAAGAAGCATCCTCTTCCAGGAGGCTGGATGTAGGAAAGAACAGTGAAAGGATGAAGGATATTTGTCAACTGTCTCTACAGTTTTCTAGAAGTTACCATGTAATACATAATTCTAAAATCCAAAAAGATCTGAAAAATTAAACTTTTTCATATATTTTACTTATTTATTTAATAATGAGACATATACAGCTTTATTCCATCATCTGTAAAAAGTCGTACTCCAGCAGAGTGACGCATTCCGGATCTGAGCAGAAAGCGAATGCTACGTCTGAAAAACTTCCTAGGACCGCGATTGTGTAACACTGAGCTTACATCTCTGTGCTGTCACAGTGGGACCCTTACTGGGTAGCAGCTGCTTTCACACTCCTCCCGGAGACACTCTCTGGGGGGCTGTGACCCCCTCACATAGCCGAGGACCGAGGGCCGGGGACAATTCTACCTGGACGGGGTGCCGTTATGGCCCCTTCTCTCTTACAAGATGGAGATCACAGAATTAACCTTCTAAGAAATAGGTTCTATCTTTCATTTAGGCTCCATTAAGCCTGCTGAAGTCAAGGTTATACTTACAAATCATTATATTGTGTTAATGCCTGTTCCTCTCTCTCCAGCCATTTCCTCATCATCTATAATTTTCAGGTATTTTTTAATTGAAGGGAAATTCCTTTACAGTGTTGCTGTACAATGATGAGAATCAGCCATAATTGTACCTGTATCCCCTCCCTCATGAGCCTCCCTCCCCTCCCCCCACCCACCCCTCTAGGTCATCACAGAGCACCAGGCTGGGCGCCCTGTGTTAGATTTCTCACCAGCTATCAGTTTTACACATGGTAGTGTATATATGTCGATTCTACTTTCTCCATTCATCCCACTCTCAACAAAAACTCATTTGAAGGTAAAATTTGACCTGAGTTGACATGAGACTAACGACCTTTATTTATCCCACTTAGAGTAAAGATTATGTTTTGCTGTAGTTGACAGTGATATGCTATCCCTGATTCCAATGGACATATTCCATAATAAGCAGTACATGCACCATAGAACCTTCAAAATCTGAAAAAATCTGAATTCCAAGCCATATCTGGCCCTAGGCATTTGGGATAATTAATTCTGGACCACTAATCTGCTTATATTCCATTGTCCAGAACTTAGTGATGGGTCCACAATTAGCTACAAAGGTGCCTGGGAAACAGCCTTTATTCCAGACAACCGTAAAAATCCAACAAAACTTCTATTACTATGTAATAGGGAAAATTGGACATTAGTACCCAGTCAATAGTCTCTGTCACAATTTCATTTTTCCCCTAAAGTTTTATCCTAAAGCACCCTCTCCTTAGAACCTCCTAAATAAGATCAGAATAGATAGGAATTATACCTTTGGTTCTCTGTAAGCAGCCTGGACTGACTTCAGATGACCCAGGCATGGCTGGCTTCTTACACTCCTATAGAATGCTACCCTGACTTCTCACATGGATCTACAGTTCATAAATCTTCCCCTTACAGAACTACCTCAGTCTCACAGATATTTCTCAGTCTTCTGGTAAATTCAAGATAAAACCTTTGGTTCTGATTGGTCAGAGTCCCTATGAGTTGGGACTCTCATTTGGACTAACTGCTCATGTCTTTCCAACCTTTCCTGACAGAAGAGATGGAACATCTTCATAGGAATGTTCAAGAAACAACTTTCAAAAATGAACATCCAGATTCAAACATTATCTGTTTGAATTTATCAAACTCCATCAAATGCAAATTCTTCTTCTCTCAAAAAAAAATTATTCAAATTCAACAAATTCAGCTCTGGCATAGAAATAGCATTGTGTTCCAGGAAGCATAGAAAATAAAAGATGAATATTTTCCCCTCCTTTTGCAACTGGACACAAAAAGAGGAATTTGGGATGAATGTTGAAAAAAGAAAAACAATTTAAAATTGGATTTTATTTTTAACTCAGAGGCTAAAAAAACATATTTTAAGAAAATGAATATGGATAGTGTTTGGTAATAACTCAAACTTAGTCATTGGTAAAATCTAATTTTTCCTTTAGTATAAATGAAATGCAAGATGAGCAAGAAAGAGTCACAAACAGTAACAAAACAAGGTTCAGCCTCTAGCTTGGGTGCAGTAAACTGTAAATAGATCAGTGTTTTATAGTTGTGTGAGATGCTTCTGGAACCCTATTTTATTTTATGCATTCCTCGTCAGTTCCTATAAGAATGTGCTTTTGAATGCCCAATAGTTATATCATTAAATGGAGATGCCAAACTTTAAGTATTCCATAAGTTCTTATTTAACTTTTTAAAAGGGCAGTTTGTACAACTGCTCCAGGTAACTTTAAATAGATAAGTATTCTGGGGAGTGTCAGTATTATTCAACCTAAAAGCTAAGTGTAACATAAATGGAAAAATAGACTGTACTTCGTGCATTTCATACATTTTAATGGCCAGGTACTATTGATTGTTGTGCTTTTTTTGCAAGCAAGGAAAAATTCACACATCACATTGTGTATGTCCTTGCAGTGGAAAGTTATTTTGATCACACCTCACAAATGATCCATACTGATATTAAGTTTACAGTCTTGGGAGAAGGAGGGAAGAGTGAACTTAATTTGAATTTAGAAAGTCTCTAAATGATAATTGAATCACAAGTCTGGATTATAATTCTAGGAGCAACACTTGACTTGGTCAAAATCACTGTTATGAAGAGATGCAATTTTTACACAGTACTTCACATTGATTAAGTAATGTGTGAAAATGGAAAAAAAAGTATTTGAATCTTAATCACAGTCATTTGCATGAAATAAAAGTCTGTGTCAGGGGAATGCACATTATAATAACTCCTGGGTGTTTTGGTTGCATCAGTGAGCAAAGAAGTTGTATGCATTTTTTTTCGTGCTGATATACAAAAATTCCTTTTATATTTATTGTATCTTTGATTGTACGAAAAATTCAGCAGTATAGGATTCTGGCTGGTGAGAGACGACAACTGATTAACTACCTTAACAATGGCTGTAATTAAAACAGATGTTTGATAATGCATGCACGCGAATTAAACTGGGAACATTCAAAGAGAGAAAAGAGAAATAGGAATTTGATATGAACCTCATTCTCAGTCAGGCTCTCCATTAGATGGAAAGGTAGTAAATGGGAAATGAACTTCAGAAAAATTCTTAATCTCTCTTCTAAATATTCTTACCCCCACCCCCCTGCAGCTGTAAGCTTGCGTGCTAAGTCGCTTCAGTTGTGTCTGACTCTTTGTGACCCTAGGGACTGTTGGCCGCCAAGCTCCTCCCTCCATGGGATTTTCCAGGCAAGAATACTGGAGTGGGTTGCCATTTCCTCTCCCAGAGGATCTTCCTGACCCAGGGGTGGAACCTGAGTCTCTTACCTCTCCTGCATTGGCAGGCATGTTCTTTACTGCCAGTGCCGCCTGAGAAGCCCTGTAAGCATGCGAGCTTGAAAGGCAGAAAACTGAGGGTCATGCCTGTATGCGCTTCTTTCCCCCATTCCTAGCTGGGACTGAGCTGCAAGGCTATGGGTTCTACTTTTCTGCACTGGTGCACACTGTATTAACATTTCCAGCTTCACTGTTTGATGAGACTCTTCAAAGTCCGAATGCCTCCAAATCTGGGCCTAGACTCTCCTCTGTCTTCTTCAGACCCCGAATGATCGATATCATCTGTTAACAACCTGAAATCTCCTGTTTGGGTTGATATACATTTCCTACAATGTTGAATAAATTTGTTATTTTTTTCCCCCCCTATTTTGATTGTCTACTTCTAGTTTAAAGGCAACAGGTCTTAGGAATAGAGATTTCAGCTTCTGAACCTTTCCATCTTCCCTGGTTTGTGGGTGAGAAGGAATCAAAACTCTGTTTTGATTCCCAAAGAGGTTGAAATTTCCAAAAGACAATAATAATTTGCAAAATTGAAAATTTTAATTTGTTCAACCCAGGTCAGAAGAAGACAGTGGCTAGGAAAATATCTGCCAGTGATGGATCCCCAGGAAGTGATACACATGGAGCAGAGATGGGACGGTAATGAATGCAACAGTGTCTTTAATTAGAACTGAATGACAGTAAAAAATAATGATTATAATAGCATTAATAGTGATAAATACATCTTTATATATTTCACTAACTGAAACTGAACAAAAAAATACAAAACAGTAAAAATAAAAGAATGAAAGAAAGAAATTTCAGTGGTAACAGAAAACAACTGTGAACTCAGTCTTATCTTAAAGAGAGAAACACACACTCTCTGAGCAGATGATAGCAGCCATAAAATCTCACAATAAATGTGCTGAGCCAGATGCACTGAAGTTATTACACGCTCAAATCTTAACGGCACTCCAAAATGCAAGCGTTCCTTCTCAACAGCAGCACTCTCTCAACCTGAGCATGTAGGAGTTTGCTTCGATGGTTTCCTCTGTCTTATAGCAGATTTCAGGCACTCCACAATATCTATTGAAAGAAACAATCCGTCTTGCCAATCTCACAAAACCCACTGCTTCCTTGAAAAATACAGTTTTAAGGATGCAGTCCCTCCTTTCTACACCCTCTCCCACCAGCCTTGTCAGACCCTCCCACTTCCAAAGATAATCTCCCTCCTGCTCTTCACCTCTCCGGAACCCATCCATTCTCTGGAGCTAATTCAGATTGCATCTACTGCAAGGCTTCTGTGATGGCTCCAGGCCACTGTGGCTTCTTCCTTCTCTGCACACCCTTGCATCCAGGGACAATGCTCTCTAGTGCAGCACATTATTGTTTTACGTTAGTTTGTAGTATTTCTCCCTCCCCAGCTGTAAGCCTCTCCAAATGAGAACAATGCCTTATCTTCATTTCTCCCTACTTTCCTTCCTTCTTTTCTTCAACAAATACATAGTATTTAGTTCCTACCTGGTGGCTCAGTGGTAAAAGAATCCTCTTGCTAAGGCAGGAGACTTGGGTTCAATCCTTGGGTCGGGAAGATCCCCTGGAGGAGGAAATAGAAACCCACTCCATTATTCTTCCCTAGAGAATCCCATGGACAGAGCAGCCTGGCCATGGCGTCACAAGGACTCGGACATGACTGAGTGACTGAGTGCACACACAGCGTTGAGCAGGGCACTCCTGATTTCCTCCCACTGCATGTGGCAGCAGTTATTATGTAGTAAAGTAGACTTGAATTACATGTGCGTGTTGTTTGAGGACATGTATTCAACAGCTCTCTATTGCCCTGGATGATTTAGCTTAACTCATCTGCTGCTTCCTCCAGCATATATTTAATTCATTCTTTTTGACAAAAGAAAAACCTTCACTATCACCATTCAGCCTATTTGGGTCTGTCTGATAGAGGGAAGCAGAGGTTTAGGCCCCAGCAGCAAAAACCTGTTTCTATAACCGGTTCCATCCAACTTCATGTGTGCTATTGCTCAAGTTTCTTGACTTTCTTGTGCCATCATGTCCCTTCGAGAAAAGAAAGATAATAACATATTCTATGCCACCCTCAACACTCCCTAGGGTGAGGGTTAATAGAATAATGGCTGTAAAATACTTTAAGCTAATCCAAAGAAAGGTGCCACACTGTATAAAAATGCAAAGAGTTATTATGCAACTAATCAGATTCAAAGTACAGGTTGCAGATGGACCTGCGGAGTATTGAAATAAAGCCTCAAGAAAGGATGCTAATGCTTAACTTGCCCCTCAGGCCCAGGCAGTGCTTCTGGAAATTTCTCTTACATAAATTAACTTCAGAAAGTACATTTCAAATTCACTTTTTTTTTTTAAGGGAGGGAAGTTTATGCCTGAAGAACAAAGATGAAGTTGGACAGACAGAATTCAGATCCCTGATGTGTTAGTCCCTCAGTTGTGTCTGACTCTTTACAGCCCCATGGACTGTAGCCAGCCAAGCTTCTTTGTCCATGGGATTTCCCAGGCAAGAATACTGGAATGGGTTGCCATTTTCACTCTCCAGGGGATCTTCCTGACCCAGGGATGGAAGCTGGGTCTCCTGCATTGCAGGCAGAGTCTTTCCTGTCTGAGCCACCAGGGAAGCTCCTGATCCCTGAGACTTGCTCCCGTATGAGGAGGTGTCACATTTGATTTTACAAGCTGCCCTGTGAGGGCAGGAACTGGTTCCTTATTCACAATTATATGGTCAGCACTCAAATAATATGGGACACAGTAGATAAGAACTAGAACTTAATAAATAGTGCATGTTCTCCTTATTGCTTGAAGGAGTCTGCTTGTTGGTTCCTGAAAGGAGAGGAGAGCTAAAATAATTGGGGACCACCAGGCCCAATATTCATTTGTTCAGGCTGACTGTGCGACAGCCATGCTATGTGGGTGTTGCCATGGGCTGCTGGGAGCGTATCGGCTAGGTGGGTGCAGGAACAACGACCATTTTAACCCCACATTTTGCTAGAATGTGCAATTTGGGGCCCACCAGGTGTAAATAAGAAACACACTAATCTCACTTATGAATAAGATGCCAAACACCAAATAAAATACTTAGCATATTTGACTATAAGAATAGTAGAATGAAGTAAGAACATAGTATAACCAATTGGGGGTAATTCCAAATTTCTGAACCTAGTTCAATCATATGAAAATTTTTCAGAGACTTTATCATATAAACAAGTCAGAGAATTAAAACCACACAATTCCATAACAAGGATCTACTGTTACATGGAGCTATATTTAATATAATAACTTTTAATGGAAAATAATCTGAAAAAGAAGAGGTATATAAATGTATATGTATAACTGAATCACTTTGCTGTATACTTGAAACATTGTGCATCAACTGGATTTCAATTTAAAAATTTTTTAAATAATTTTTTAAAAACCTTCCATGATTAGTTCAATATTTGCCATCCCTCCCACCAAAAATGGCTTTTTTAAAGATCTTATTATTATGATAATAGAGTAAAACTTTTTAAGCCATATATTTAAAAAGATAATTCATACATATCTTGTAACAGCCAGTTTTAACGCTTACTGGGAGAACATAGAAGTAGTCTCATAAAAGCCAGATACAAGACAAGGGTACTTGTTATCACCACAATTATTTAATGATTGTTCTTGAAGTGCTCACCAATATAATTAGATGAGAGAATGAGATAAGCACAAATATTGGGTAAGAAGAGGCAGAAGTATCCTTATTTGCAGATTATAAAAATTACAGTCTTGAAAAACCCAAGTGAATCATCTTAAAAACTCCTAGAAACATGAGTGACTTCAATAGATTATCTGGTTTAAAATACAAATATACAGAGTAATAACTTTCTTAGTTGCCTGCAATAATTAATTAAAAAGTTAAATAGCTTTCCATTCACAAAAGAAAAAATAACAGAAATGTGTACAATTTGCATTAAGGAAATTATAAAACTTTACAGAGGACATTGTAAGAGAAAAGAAAAAGAATGTTTTAGAATGTTATTATACACAAAACTAAGTGATAAATACAATTAAAAAATACAAATTGCAGCAGATCATTTTTAAACAAACTTGATAAAAGGGACTCTAAAATTTATTTGTAAAATTAGTATGTGACAATAACCAAAACAGAGCTGAAAATAATGATTAGAAAATTACTTTTTAGTTTATATTGATAATTTTGTTTACAATATATTGTTTGTTATTGTCATTTAGTCACTAAGTCATGTCTGACTCTTTGTGACTCCATGGACTGTAGCCTACCAGGCTTCTTTATCCATGGGACTTTACAGGCAAGAATACTGGCATGGGTTGCCATTTCTTTCTCCAGGGGATCTTCCCTCAAACCCATGTCTCTCGCATCTCCTGCATTGCAGGCATATTCTTTACCATTGAGCTATGAGGGAACCCTTATAACATACTACATAATATATAAATTGATAACACATTAATAATTTTAATTTTAAATTAGGAATTAGAAGAATGTGGTACTGAGCAAAGAAACAGAACAGAAAACCAAGAAATAAATCCACTTACAGAGGAAGTGAATACATGAGAAAGAAAATTTTCTCTTAATAGGCAAAAAGATAAATTGTTTAACAAACTATATTTAGGTATACAGGCTCAGGCTAAACATCTCAATGTCATTTTGATTGCTCTTTTTCCCTTCCTCCCCTCCCCTCCATCCATTGGGAGTACTACTGGCTCTTCCTTCAAAACACACTTGAATCTGGTCACTTCTCACTAACTCCACAGTTACCAGCTCCCTCATCTCTTACCTAGATGTCTATAGTTTCCTAATTGACCTTCTGGTTTCTCTTTTAGAATCTTCCCCCCACTGTAGTCAGGGTGGTCTTTCAAAAACGCAAATCAAATAATGTCATTCCCTTTCTCAAGACTTTGAATGGCTTCCTATCATACTAAAGAAAAATCTTAACTCCTTCCAAATGGTAGACATCCCCTACATGCCTGGTCTCTGCCTGGCTGTCAACTTCATCACTCCCCTCTCACTCACTCCATTCCAGACTCACTGGCCTTCTAAAACACCCTAAATATTTTCCCACCTCACATCTTTGCATTTTCTTTTCTCTCTGCCAGAGTGGCTCTCCACTAAGATCTTCAGATGGCTCACCCTTCACATCCTTCAACTTTTCCTGCACAGATGTCCACTCCACAAACAGGCCATGCCTTACCATCCTGTCTAACATACTCCTGTCCCATAAACCTCTACTTTATCATCATTGAATTTATCACTCCCCAAATCTATTAGATAAGATAGCCTTGTTTATCATCTGTCTCTCCTGCTACATGAGGGCAGAGACTGTTCTGCTCACCACTGTAAAACCCCAGTGGTAGCTGCTTAATAAGTATTTGTTCAATTAATGAATCCCAGAGGAGTAGAGAAAATAGGACAGAACTGGGTTATTTTAGCAGGTAGACTGACTAGATGAGTTATTCAACTGATAAATTTAACAGAGGAAGCCTGAGAGATGATTCTAAATTCTGGACCAGAGAATTGAAGAGATATTGCATTTGTATATTGAGAATTTGAGGATGAGAAACTGCATTCCTTGGAAATATGTTGAATTCAGTTTAGTTCACAGTTCAGAAAATTAGGGTTCTTCGCTATTTTAATGAATTTTTTAAGGCAGTAAAAGAGAAAAAAGGACAGATTTGGAAAAAAAAAAAAAAAAACAACACGCTGGGTAAAGATATCACCAAGAGTGAACTTCTTAAGTTACTTGCACTGTTTGACACAGAGGCAAATGTGCTCCTGCCATGGATAACTGAGATGACGCATCAGTTGTAACTGAGATGAATTCTCTTAACTATGAATAGCCCAATGATGTATCCTAATGATGAAATGAGATGCCAAATGTTAGAACTCTAAATTTAATAAAGGATATGTTCAGTTGAGTGATCAGAGCATCTGTTGAATAACTAATTAATGCTGCTTTTCTCTTTCCGTAGTAAACAAAGTCATCCACTGAGGGCTGATCACCTGTGTAAGAGCTCCTCTTAGATGCAAACTACTAAATACCAGCCCTGCTCTTTATGATGCTAATCATCCAGTGGGGAAAGTAAGTGAAGATGTCATTTTGACCATTTTGCCTGTTTGTTCATGAGAGATATTTTAAACGACTAATTCATTACCAATTTGATGAAGCTCATGGTGCATGAAGCATATTTTTAGTAGAAGACCTTAACTGCTCTTGGTAAAGGGGAATTATCTCAGACAAGGTATGTACTCACCTCTAGGTTTGAGGCCAGACCATCTGATTCTTCAATCCTCCATCAGCTGCTCAATGGAAACCCAGACATTCTGTCTCAGCTGCTCACCAAATTACCTGTTTGCTTTTGTTTTTTACTTTCATCATACAGGTAATACTCTGTAGAAAAAAAATTTAATACAGATAAATATTTTAAAATTTATCTGAATACAATCAGAGGTCATCATTAATAACATTTTGGCAAATACACATCCAGATAGTTTACATATTAATTCATTCTTTAACAATATAGTATAAGCATCTCTCTATATCAGTAAATACACATTTATATTATTTTAAATGGAAATAGCGTTCAATTGATAGATGTCCCAAAATTTATTGAATGAATCCTCTATTCAGTTCAGTTCAGTGGCTCAGTTGTGTCCGACTCTTTTCAACCTCATGAATCACAACACACCAGGCCTCCCTGTCCATCACCAACTCCCACAGTTTACCCAAACTCATGTCCATCAAGTCGGTGATGCCATCCAGCCATCTCATCCTTTGTCGTCCCCTTCTCCTACTGTCCCCAATCCTTCCCAGCATTACGGTCTGTTCCAGTGAGTTGGCTCTGCTCATCAGATGGCCAAAATATTGGAGCTTCAGCTTCAGCATTAGTCCTTCCAATGAACACCCAGGACTGATCTCCTTTAGGATGGACTGATTCGATCTCATTGCAGTCCAAGGGACTCTCAAGAGTCTTCAACACCACAGCTCAAAAGCATCAATTTTTCGGCACTCAACTTTCTTCACTGCCCAACTCTCACATCCATACATGACCACTAGAAAAACCATAGCCTTGACTAGACGGACCTTTGTTGACAATCCTCTGTTATTGGATATTAAATTCATATAATTTGCTAGTAGATTTGCTGTGGCATGATTCACCTTGGTAAATTTCCTTTTACACTGAGTTTTGCCACTTACACAAATTTATTCTCGGAGAGAAGTCTTAGGTGTGAAAGTGCGGGTTAAAGAAGACACACATTTTAAGGTTTTTTTCTCTGTATTGCCACAGTACCACTTACTGAGTTCTTGACTACTCTTCATGATCTTGGTTCCATCAGGCATGTCTGTGGGCTTCACTCTAGTTTCTCTGCCAATGGTATAGTTCACCTAAAACCATAGATATGGATGCATCTTAGGCCAACCAATGAATGCCTAGGAGTTAATCAGCAAAGATTTTCTTTTTAAAGATCTTTTAGGAAATGGAAGGATAATGTCAGTATCCTTCTAAGTTGTTCATTTTTTTTTCTCCAAGAGATATAAAATTTTCTCTCCTCATTTCTCCAATGTCCCATCTCCTATTTGTAGAACTAAATGCTGTTTAACCAGAATTATTGTTTACTGTATTTCTCCAGCTAACTGTAAATCCCAGTGGCTGCTTACGTGCCTGCCTGTGTGGGTGCCAAGCCGCTTCAGTCTTGTCTGACTCTTTGTGACCCTATGGACCATAGCCTGTCAGGCTCCTCTGTCCATGGAATCCTCCAGGCAAGAATACTGGAGTGGGTAGCCATTCCCTACTCCAGGGGACCTATCCTATCCAGGGATTGAACTCACCTCTGTTACATCTAACCTGCATTGGCAAGCAGGTTCTTTACCACTGGCGCCACCCGGGAAGCCCCTCAGTGGCTGATGACTAGTTTACTATTTTCCACATCATACCATCATTGCTACTCCCACTGCTAATCCAAGGAATGCTATCTGCTTAGCACGGGCTTTAAAAAATCACTTTCAGGTGGTCCTGTCCAAAGAAAACTGATTCTCCAAACCGAAACATTTTTGTCAGAGCACAAACCTCAGCAAGTCTCCAAAAATCTCTGAAAAATAAAGATAATGGTTAAATTAAAGAAGAAGGTAGAACGATCTCAAAGGGTGACAGGCTGTAACACATACATTCAGGAACAACTCTTTCCTATCCCTTATAGTTTTAAAAATAGGTAAATCTGAAGTACCCATATCTTTCATTGTGATTATTCTATAAAAAATGATAATCAGTCGGTTCAGTCAGTTAACAGTCGTTGTCCAACTCTTTGTGACAACATAGACTGTGGCACGCCAGGCTTCCCTGTCTGTCACCAGCTCCCAGAGCTTGCTCAAACTCATGTCCATCGAGTCAATGATGCCATCCAAGCATCTTGTCCTCTGTCGTCCCCTTTTGCTCTTCCCTTCAGTCTTGCCCAGCATCAGGGACTTTTCCAATGAGTCAGCTCTTCGCGTCAGGTGGCCAAAGTATTGCAGTTTCAGCTTCAACCTCAGTCCTTCCAATGAATATTCAGGACTGATTTCCTTTAGGAATGACTGGTTTGATCTCCTTGCAGTCCAAGGGACTCTCAAGAGTCTTCTCCAACACCACAGTTTAAAAACATCAATCCTTTGGCGCTCAGCTTTCTTTGGAGTCCAACTCTCACATCTATACATGACTACTGGAAAAAACCACAGCTTTGACTAGATGGACCTTTGTTGACAAAGTAATGTCTCTGCTTCTCCACTAGCTTTGTTCATAGTGATGCTTCCTAAGGCCCACCTGATTTTGCACTCCAGGATCTGTGGCTCTAGGTAAGTGATCACACCATCATGGTTATCTGGGTCATGAAGATCTTTTTTTGCATAGTTCTTCTGTGTATTTTTGCCACCTTTTCCTAATATCTTCTGCTTCTATTAGGTCCATACCATTTCTGTCCTTTATTGTGCCCACCTTTGCATGAAATGTTCCCTTGGTATCTCCAGTTTTCTTGAAGAGGTCTCCAGTCTTTTCCCATTCTATTGTTTCCCTCTATTTCTTTGCACTGATCACTGAAGAAGGCTTTCTTATCTCTCCTTGCTATTCTTTGGAACTTTGCATTCAGATGGGTATGTCTTTCCTTTTCTCCTTTACCTTTCACTTCTCTTCTTTTCTCAGCTATTTGTAAGGCCTCCTCAGACAACCATTTTGACCCTTTTTGCATTTCTTTTTCTTGGGGATGGCCTTGATCACTGCCTCCTGTACAATGTCATGAACCTCTGTCCATAGTTCTTCAGGCACTCTGCCTATCAGATGTAATCCCTTGAATCTACTTGTCACTTCCACTGTGAATGGTCTAGTGATTTTTCCCTACTTTCTTCAACTTAAGTCTGAATTTGGCAATAAGGAGTTCATGATCTGAGCCACAGTCATCTCCCGGCCTTGTTTTTGCTGGCTGTGTAGAGATTCTCCATCTTCGGCTGCAAAAAATACAATCAGTCTGATTTCAGTATTGACCATCTTGTGATGTCTATGTGTAGAGTCGTCTCTTGTATTGTTGGAAGAGAGTGTTTGCTATGATCAGTGTGTTCTCTTGGCAAAACTCTGTGAGCCTTTGCCCTGCTTCATTGTGTACTCCAAGGCCAAATTTGCCTGCAGGTATCTCTTGACTTCCTACTTTTGCATTCCCGTCCCCTATGAAGAAAAGGACATCTTTTTCTGGTGTTAATACTAGAAGGCCTTGTAGGTCTTTATAGAACTGTTCACCTTCAGCTCCTTCAGCATTACTGGTCAGGGCATAGACTTGGATTACCATGATATTGAATAGTTTGCCTTGGAAATGAACAGAGATCATTCTGTCATTTTTGAGCATGCATATACATACTATTTTGAGTATACATATATATGTTATACATACATACTTTACTTATGTTATACATACATATACACAAAGTATGTGTGTGTGTATATATATACTTTATATATATATAGTATATATAATATATACACTTTCTACTATGCTTGATAAAGGTTTAAGAAAGAACATCAAAAAAGAAAGAAGGGATGGAGAAATTGGAGAACATAAACTAAATGAAACGGTAGAATTGAATATGAAATAGAAAAAGCTAAACAAACTAGATAAAAGTAAAAGATCAACATGTAGTCCAGTTGTTTTTAAACATGGCTGCTCATTAGAATGGAAAAGGCAATGGCACCCCACTTCAGTACTCTTGCCTGGAAAATCCCGTGGACAGAGAAGCCTGGTAGGCTGCAGTCCATGGGGTCACTGAGAGTCGGACACAACTGAGCGATTTCACTTTCACTTTTCACTTTCATGCATTGGAGAAGGAAATGGCAACCCACTCCAGTGTTCTTGCCTGGAGAATCCCAGGGACGGGGGAGCCTGCTGGGCTGCCATCTATGGGGTCGCACAGAGTCGGACACGACTGAAGCGACTTAGCAGCAGCAGCTCATTAGAAACATATCTGGAGCTTTGGAGAAGAAGAGCACCACCAGGCATTTCTATTTTTCAAAACATTCCAAGATAATTCTGATATGCATCTGGATTTTAAAAAGTGATTACAGATTTTTCTATTAAATGGTAGTTTTGGTGATATATAATTCTATTATTTTCTGTTGACTAATCATGATACAATGATACTAAGTGAATAATAGTTACATAATCACAATAGTAAGAGATGTTTATCCATTTTCACAATCAATAGCCAGGCAGAAAGTAAAAGATAACTTTAATTGCAAGCCCACAATGGAAACATGATTAACCTAATAATATAAAATAATTACATATAATTGGGGGTTAAGTAGAGTGACGTAGTAAGTGGAAGTGCATGCATACACATGTTTTCATCTGCCCAGCCAGTCTATGTCTTTTGTTTCGTGCATTTCATCTATTTACATTTAAGGTACTTGCCAATATGTATGATCCTATTACCATTTTCTTAATTTTGGGGGGTTTATTTTGTGTAGATCTTGTCTTTCTTTTGTATTTCCTAGCATTTGTTGTAAAGCTGATTCGGTGGTGCTGAATTCTCTTAACTTTTGCTTGTCTGGAAAGCTTTTGATTTCTCCATCAAATCTGAATGAGAGTCTTGCTAACTAGATTATTCTTGATTGTAGGTTCTTCCCTTTCATCACTTTAAATATATTGTGCCATTCCCTTCTGACTTGTAGAGTTTCTATTGAGAAATCAGCTGATAACCTTATGGGAGTTCCCTTGTATGTTATTTGTCATTCTTCACTTGTTGTTTTTAACATTTGATTTTTGTCTTTGATTTTTGTCAGTTTGATTACTGTGTGTCTCAGTGTATTCCTCCTTGTGTTAACCCTGCCTGGGACTCACTGTGCTTCCTGGACTTGGCTGACTATCTCCTTTCCCATGTTAGGGAAGCTTTGTGAGCTAAGCATTATACTAAGCATTTTAATATAATAACTCTATCTTCACTTAAAACAAACAAACAAAAAACCCTTACTATTATTGTTTCCAGGTGGGAAAAATGTTATAGACAGTTTCAATAATTTTCCCTAGAACCTACAGCTAGCAAGTAATAGTGCTAAACTGAAAATGAAGGTCCCCTCAAAGAAGTTATATTAATATAATTTCAAATCATATTTGCCTAGTTTGGTTGAAGCATTTAAAAAAGAGGTAAGGTCTCCCATCCAAGGGAGAATGGCATTGAAACATGTTAATTATCATATGTCTAATCAATCGCCAACCCAGGATTGATGCTCGGGGCTGGTGCATCGAGATTTCCCAGAGGGAGGGAGGAGGGAGGGAGGGGGGAGGGGGGTTCTGGAGGGGGAGCATATGTAAACCCATGG
Organism: Antilocapra americana; assembly: GCA_007570785.1. Lineage (NCBI taxonomy): Eukaryota > Metazoa > Chordata > Mammalia > Artiodactyla > Antilocapridae > Antilocapra > Antilocapra americana. The sequence continues at coordinate 16,357,552 of ML664174.1, forward strand.
CTATATCATGTCATTGTATGGCAAAACTAATAATAAAAAAAAAAAGAGGTAAGGTCAATATTTTATCTATTTACAGTACTTAATACAAGTATTTTTCATTTATTCAAAAGCATTTAAGGACTACATATTAAATTGCAACTATTATGCCTAATTGAAAAAGGCAATGGCACCCCACTCCAGTACTCTTGCCTGGAAAATCCAATGGATGGAGGGGCCTGGTAGGCTGCAGTCCATGGGGTCGCTAAGAGTCGGATACGACTGAGTGACTTCGCTTTCACTTTTCACTTTCATGCATTGGAGAAGGAGATGGCAACCCACTCCAGTGTTCTTGCCTGGAGAATCCCAGGGACAGTGGAGCCTGGTGGGCTGCCATCTATGGGGTTGCACAGAGTCAGACACAACTATAGTGACTTAACAGCAGCAGCAACAGCATGCCTAATACTGTAAGAAATGCAAAAGGGAGCCTGTTTAATTCATTTAACAGGTATTTATGGGGCAATTTCTATCTCCCCTGCCCTTGGATGGGCTCAGGGAATACATCTGCGATCTTCTTCCTGGAAGAGTTTATAGAGAAATTCAAGGACAAGTAAATATTGGAGGGTGTGTAATGCTCCCACAAGGGGAGAGTTTGTAATTCTACATTAAGAAATAGGGTCATTAAGTGGATTATAATAATTATCATGGGGAGGAAAAAATGAGTGCTATTATTCAAAGAAGGGTGAGATGACTTATACAGAGTTCAGTGTAAATAGTTCATACCAGGTCAGATTTTCAGCTCTGAATTAGAGTTATTGATAAATATTCTATTTCTTCACAGAGAAGCCATATTTTAGGAGCTGATGGAACAAATGAGCATGATCATGGATCTGGAATGGCATATATGAAATCAAGTTTTAGGAGGGCTAGCCTTGCAGTAGTGTGCATAATGGACTCAATGGAAGGCTGAAGTTGAGGGGGCGTAGGGTGACAAGTCAGACATGAGCCAGATGTGGGGAAAGTGGCACCAGGGATGAAAGGGAAGTGAAGATAAAAAGAACATTGAGAAAGAAGACATAACTGTTCTGGGAGAAATGCAGTGAAAAAGCAGAAGATTTGGAATCAACTAGAATCTGATGTGTCACTTCCTAGTTATGTGACCTTGGACAAGTCTCTCTGCCTTTGGTCAATAAATGGGTAAAATAATATGAACATCACAGGTATCACTTTCATGAGATTTCAGTGAGCTGGTAGTAGTTATAATTATTATTGATGACTCACCTCAAACCTGTCACCCTCTGTCTCCTTCCTCCATCTCTTGTTGTCAAAGCTCAAGGCATCCTTGGGGAAAAAGTCATAAATAAGGACATTTGTAAAGGGTTAAAGGTAATCTCTAACTTCCCATGAACTTGGTTGATGAGCTCCCTGAAAATATCACTTTCTTTCTCCTCATTCATTCTGAACCAACTGAAATAGATAAAATAGTAAAGCAGACATAGACCAAAATGCCACCTTTATCACTGGCAAAGCAGATGTTGGAGAACCTGGCTTTTATTGGGGGACGATGCTTTCTAGTTCTGAACATAGAGATAATCAGACCTCCACCTACAGCCACCCACAGGCACAGACTGCACTGGATAGCCAGAAGCCTTCTGCATGGGATAGGCCTCCTGTGGCACATCCTGCCAAGAGAAGGATGGGAGAGTGCTGTGTCTCATGGCTCACTCCTACAAGAAAAAGAGGGGAAGGATGAGTTTCACAGATTCATTAATCAACCATCACTGATTCTGTGAGTGAGAGTCCAGGAGACCCAGAAAGTGACACCAGTGCGAGTCCCTCTGATTAAGGAAACATTGGGCTTAGTTGAGGGGGAGTGGCTTCAACTCGCACCCACACCATCCTGTTCCCTCTTTCATCTCCTCTCCCTCCGCCTCTCACCTTCTGCTTGGCTCTTGGTGCCTTATTCACAGAACTGCTTTCTTCCCCATGGGGCTGGACCCTTAACAGGAATTCAAATCCCTTAAATGAGAGGAATGAAGGCCCCACGGGGAGTTGGGGTGGTAATCTGTGCAGTCAGTAAATCCTTTGCAGGGCTTCTGAAAACAACACTCCCTTGGGTGATAAGCTGCTGGCCAAAACTCCCAAGATATTTCACTTTGTCAACCAGGGGCCCAGGGTATAGATTATTTGTCTTCCCTGAAGCAACTTTTCTGGCAGAGCAGAACTCTCACTTATAGGGAAATGTATGACTCTGCTGGGGCTAGCTCCTCTAGAAGCATCCATTTTGCCCAGTGAAAATGCACCTGGACCACTTAAGAAGGAAGAGAAGACAAGTAGTCTGACCAAATAAGTCCCCCAGTGTACACTGTTACCTGCTGCCCACCCCAGGTTTTCCCTAATGCTCTGCAAGCAGCTGTCATGGAGGAGGAAATCTCTAGACTTGGACCAGAAGGTCTGGCTCTATCCCTTTCTAGCTTTGAGAACGCAGACACAGGATAACTTCTCTTTTTTAAAAACCGTTTATTTATTTGGCTGCACAGCGTCTCGGTTGCGGCACACAGGACCTTTGCTGCACCACGCAGGGTCTTTCGTCGCGGCACACGGCTCCGTAGCTGTGGCACGCGGGCTCAGCTGCTCTGCGGCAGGTGGGGTCTTAGCGCTCTAACCAGGGATCGCACCTGCGTCCCCTGCATTGCAAGGTGGATTCTTAACCACTGGACCGAGAGAGCAGTCCCAACGATAACTTCTCTGAGTTTTCATTTCCACATTCAAAAAATATGCTTTGCAACCAAGATGTTCTTCAGCGGGGAAGTGGATAAGCTAACTGTTGTATACCCATACAATGGAATACTATTCTGTGATGAAAATAAATGAGCTCTTAGGTTTTAAGAAGACATGGAGGAACCTGAGTTGCACATTGCTAAATGAAAGTAGTCAATCTGAAAAGGCTACGTACAGTGTGATTCCAAGTACATGGCATTCTGGAAAAGGCAAAACTATAGAGATAGCTAAAAAAAAAAAAGTCAGTTGATGTGGGGAGGAAGAAAGAAAAGGATGAATGAGTAGAGCACAGAGGATTTTTCAGGGCAGCAAACTATTCTGTATGATACTGCTTTTGTAGATACACGACACCATGCATTAGACTTGCAAAACGGGGCAAAACAAAGATTGAGCCTAGCATAAATGGTGGGTTTCAGTTAATAAGAGTGTAGCATATCTACTCATCAATTGTAAGAAAGGTATCACATTCATGTAAGATATTAATAATGAAGGAAACTTGGGGAGGGGTATATGGGAACTATGGGAATTCTATACTGTCTGCACAATTTTTCTGTACACATGAAAATTTTCTAATAAACAAAATCTATTCAATTTTTTAAAATGAGGCTTTAACATAGACCTCTCAATATTGTCAAGAACACTAAAGATGCTCTGGAGCAGGCCTGGCACCTAGCAACTACACTGTAGTGTTCAGCCTGTCCAGCATCACTGAGATGCCCATGGCTCCAGCTGCCCCCGCTTCTCCTTCCTTATCACTTAAGGGGTTGGGGGTGGCTGTCCTGGTAGTGATCACACTTAGAACTCTTCACTTTCACTGACTGGACATCATGACCATTTCCCCCATAAACACAGCTACTTTTCAAAAAGCTCACGTTCTAGTTGTTATTTTTTTCCCATTACATCAATCTTGTTTATTTTTAGCTAGCAGGTCTGCTGACCTTAGGAGTCTTCCTGGCAGCTGTGGTATAGCAGTGATGTGCACCAGTGCCAGAACCAATGGCACTTGTATCCCAGCTGTACCATCTAAAGGATTCAATCCCTGGGTCAGAAAGATCCCTTAGAGGGCATGGCAACCCACTCCAGTATTCTTGCCCGAGAAGCCCCATGGACAGAGGAGCCTGGAAGGATACAGTCAATGGGGTTGCAAAAGAGTCAGACATGACTTAGCAACTAAACACACACCATCTACCAAGGGTCAGGGCAATCTTGTGCAAGTCATCGGACCTTTCTCTACCTCTGCCTCCTCATCTGTTAATTATTTTTAAAAGTCTGTTAATTAGAGTGATAAATACCTCCTGCATATTTTGTGAGATGATTAAATGAGATGACCCATGGAAAGCACTTAGAACAGTGACTAGCATATAATAAAAAATTAATGTTATTTTCCTAAATGAACATTTATATGTCAAAGATTTTTGTCTTTATGTCCGTTGGTTCTCTTCATATGGCTTTTCCCACATTCATGCTGTGTCATTGGGAACGAGAAGGTGTGTTCTTCCATCCACTTCCTGGGTAAACCTTGGAATTTAATCAAGTAGACAGTGAAGAATTCAGTGAGTTTTTCAGATCCATGTTAGACTGACCTGATGGCCAGATCCACTGTTAGGATAAGATCTGGATGAGGAAAACATGAGAATAACTTGGAGCTCTAGAACTCCTAGTTTAACTAATAAATGATTATCTATCTATTTTAAAATAAAGCATGTGCCTATTTAACAGATAATGTCTGTTAAGGACATAGACAGGTAATAACCATCCCTTTACCAGATCTGCATTTTCAGCTTCTTATTCAGCAATGCAACATCCTTCTGCATGTCAGAAATGTACTCTGCTCTCTCTCTTTCAAGAAGGAAACACAGATCTTTCAGATGGACAGTGGGGTCACATCTCCCTGTCCGCTTCCCTCTCCACACCCTGTCCACAGCCTATGAGCTCTGCTGAATCAAATAGAACCACCATCCTCAAGAAGCAGGCTCCATGAGAAAACGCATGCTCATTATATTTACATTCAGCACGTCTAGATCAGCAGCTTCATCTGGGACTTAGACCCACAATGTTGATGATGCAGAGAGCCAGATATTTAGTCACATCAAAGCAATTTGCTAATTGCAGATGCTTCCTTTCTGTTTAATGTTTCATGTGCAAGATTAGGTGGTTGATTTAACTGGTTCATAGTGCCTGTTTTTATCTCATTAGCTATCTTTAAAGGAAATCAAATCATGTCAAATATAGACAGAGGACATTAATTATCTGGAAAACATAATAGTATAATCTGTGTATGAGTACATAAGAGAGATGATTTAAGTCCCTGTGAATTTTCTAACATCTTAAGTATGTGAGAACTCATATATAGATAAACATGTTAACCTGCAGGACCGTCACATATATGAATTAGGTATCTGTGCATGTCAATTAGGACATAGGCATTCAACACACAATCATCAACTATATACACACAAGCTTTATTTTAGCTCAGATAGATAATCATTTATAAACTAAGCTAGGAGTTCTAGAGCTCCAGGTTATCTGGTGCTTTCCTCACCTCTTTTATCTTTAGCACATTTTTAGACTACAGTTCTAGCAAAATGTGCAGATAGCTTTAACGTTGCCCCAACCATGCTCCTGGTCTAAGCTTCATTTTCATAGACTCTAAATAACCTTTATTCTAGTCTAATTATGCAACTGAAACATTTCAACCTGAGACAAAGCAGCATTAACATATCTCAGAGAAGAAAAAAAGTCACAAAATTTCCAGAGGAAAAAGATCGTACAAAATCTATACTTTAAAAAGCTGGCTTAAAACTCAGCATTCAAAAAACTAAGATCATGGCATCTGGTCCCATCACTTCCTGGCAAATAGATTGGGAAACAGTGGAAACAGTGAGAGATTTTTATTTTCTTAGGCTCCAAAATCACTGCAGATGGTGACTGCAGCCATGAAATTAAAAGATGCTTGCTCCTTGGAAGAAAAGCTATCACCAACCTAGACAGCATATTAAAAAGCAGAGACATTACTTTGCCTACAAAGGTCCATCTAATCAAAGTTATGGTTTTTTCAGTAGTCACATATAGATGTGAGAGTTGGACCAGAAAGAAGGCTGAATACCAAAGAATTGATGCTTTTGAACTGTGGTGTTGGAGAACATTCTTGAGAGTCCCTTGTACTGAAAGGAGATTAAACCAGTTAATCCTAAAGGAAATCAACGCTGAGTAGTCATTGGAAGGACTGGTGCTGAAGCTGAAGCTCCAATCCTTCGGCCACCTGATGTGAAGAGCTGACTTATTAGAAAAGACCCTGATGCTAGGAAAGAGTAAAGGCAGGAGGTGGAGGGGATGACAGAGGACAAGATGGTTGGATGGCATTACCGATTGAATGGACATGAGTTTGAGCACTCTGGGAGATAGTGAAGGACAAGGAAGCCTGGCATGCGGCAGTCTGTAGGGTCACAAAGAGTTGGACACAACTGAGCAACTGAAAACAACAAGAAAAAGCATTCCTTTGGTGGAGGATGTCTTAGTGGCAAAGGCTGTGCACGTGCGGAGAAGGGGGCCTACAGGAACTCTCTGGACCTCCTGTTCAATTTTGCTGTGAACCTGAAACTGGTCTAAAAACTAGTCTACTTCAAAGAAAAAATTCTCTTGTGATATTAGTATCAAAAAACAAATGTGGCAGGAATAGAGACGCAGATGTAGAGAACGGACTTATGGACACAGATGAGGAAGGGGAGTGTGAGACAAATTGAGAAAATAGTATTGACATATATACACTCTATCTTGTGTAAAATATATAGTTAATGAGAAGCTGCTGGATAGCACAGGGAGCTCAGCTGAGTGTTATGTGATGACCTAGAGGGGTAGGATGGGGGGAGTGGGTGGGAGGCTCAAGGGGGAAGGAATATATGTATACATACAGCTGATTGACTTTGTTGCACAGCAGAAACTAACACAACATTCTAAAACAATTATACTCCAATTTAAAAGTGTTCTATATAGTAAACCAGAACATAAGTTTGGCCTGTAATAAGGACTAATGTTGTACTGTTTATACTGTGGTGCCATCAGCATAGAGATATCACAGTAGCCAATAACGACCTCTTAGGGAATGGTTATCATGTCACTGAGCTTTGAATTCACAAGGGTTTACCAAGCAAGCGCATCAGCCACTGAGGATTATCAAGGAAGGAATTCTTCATTTAAATGCTCCCCACTATTTTACATGATAGAGTATAGCAATCTCTATATCATATTGATTTATTTTAGTCTCTGAAAATAAACGAAGACAAGTACAGACAACAGCACCATGAGACTCTGCTCTCCCCCTACGTTTCCCACTAATACACCAAAAGAGTGAGTTATTTCTACAAACTTTCAGGACCTGTTCTGATCCCAGGGCTTGTATGTGGATGGGATGGGACTACTCACACTTCCCTGTCTTTACCTAAGCAATGCCTAGAGAATCCTGTGGACACAGGAGCCTGGTGGGCTGCTGTCCAAAGGGTCACACAGAGTCAGACACGACTGAAGCGACTTAGCATGCATGCATGCATTGGAGGAGATGGCAACCCACTCCAGTGTTCTTGCCTGGAGAATCCCAGGGACAGAGGAGCCTGGTGGGCTGCCGTCTATGGGGTCGCACAGAGTCAGACACGACTGAAGTGACTTAGCAGCAGCAGCAGCAGCACTACATGGACATTAGCAAGGCTTTGGTCCAACTGGATGGATCTTGTCCACTTTGGTTCAAGTTCTCACCACAGATAATGATATTTTAAATTAGTTCCTGAATAAGTAAGAGAGACTAGTATACATTTTTAAATGTTTGTCTCTTATAATAATATTTTTAAATGCAACTAAATAACTTCCTTTCAGAGATTATAGTACCCTTGGAAGCCACTCTTTAACAAGGCCAAGATGCTGATCCTCAGATAGGATAAAGCAGTATAAAGTAAGTGATGCTCCAACTCGTTTAATTATAGAACTTGTTGAAGTAAAAAGTGAAAAAGTATACTTCCCAGAGTACAAAGGTAAGAGCTATATGGTAGATTTGTCTTTTTAATGGAGTTTTTCTTTCCACCCAAGGAACTGTGCATTCGGCCCATAAACAATGTCCAAGCAATCACAGCATCATTAATCACCTTTGGCTCAGGCCCCATCTAATGTAAGGATTCTCATTGCACCATACATGGCAGAGCAGACTCTGAAGACCCTAACCACTTGAAGAGGAAAATGATTTCTTAAATGCACTGCCACTACATAACTCTCCCAGCTGTTTTCTGCACCACAATTTTTCTCATTTTGCTTCCTTTGTGTTCCATTCAAGGTTTTCCTGCACTGAGACAATCTTTTACATTTTTTTCTTCTTCTGCCTGCATCAAAGTTAGGACTTTGTTAGGGATGCTTTGCTATCGGCATCTGTTACCTCTTTTTCTTAGGGGCTAAGGAGGAGGCTGCTGTGTGGCTGAAAAAGACTCTCATTCAGTTTGGAATTGCCTCCCTTTGCTTTCCTGTCACACTGTCAAGCTCAATCAGAACGCAATGAAAGTGATACAGAGACGAGGCTTTGCTGGCGAGACTTAGAACAAAGACAGCTCCATAGCCTAGTACAGATTTCACATCCAATTTAACTCTTTGGAAAAGGATTTCAGGAAATACATAGTCAAGAGTTGAAAAAATGGAGTTGGGTCTACTATAAAGGCTAAAAGTATTATCCTGGCTTAGATAAGCTACAAAGATAGGTTGATACTATTTTCTAGCATAAACCACATTAGCTGGCATTACACATTGAGCTTTCTTTACTCGTTAAGTTGCAAGGAGATTTGAGAGGAATTTAGCAGCTACATAAAATGACTCTTTCATGATTCTAGCTTTACCAGTCATTTTAGTTGTACAAGGTGCATGAATAGCAAGGACCTAAATCATGTTGTTTAACAAATCTGGTATTAGAGGGTTAGTCTCAGTTTACTTATTAAGAATTTAGTTGAGTAAAGGATTTTAGGACTCAGTTCTTTGTGTAGATGACAATGAACAGGCCAATACTTGTATTTTTGGGGGGGAAAACATACGTCAACTACACATGTTTTGAACTGTGCTGTTGGGCCCATAACTAATGTTTTTCATTCAATATATTTTTCCACAGGGAACTAACTGTAAAGAAGAAAATTCACTGAGAAGGACATAGGTCAATGGTGACCTCAGTGGACTCTACCATGACTTTGTTTCTGAAACGTACTTTCCACTTGTTCTTTATCTTAAAAGAGACTTGGCTTAATTCTCTGAATTTTTCAAATTCAGATCATGACAGGAAAGAAATGCTGTTAGATTAGTGATTTGATTTTAAAGAATGATGGCCTTTTTTTCCCAATGGATTTGAAGCATGCTGAAAACTGGTCAACACAACACACACCAGTGGTGAATCAAACATTCTATACAGCAGCAATAACACTAAGGCAATAGTGAGGAGAATATCCTATAGGTTAAAGGAAATATTTTTATAAACTATTCTTTAAAACTGTTATGATCATAGATATCATTGTAAAAATGCCAATTAATGTTTGTTATTTATGCATTGATAGGCATTTTTTGCATGTACTTTTATCTTACTGAAAATATAAAATTTTAAATAATATATATATATACACACATACACATGTTTATATACACTCAGAGAGAGAGACATTGAAATTATTTTACAGACACAATTGCATTTAAGAAAACAATCATATAACTGGTACCACATCACCATATTAAAGAAGATATCTCTTTGGACAATTTTCCATGAACAAGAGATGATTAGAAACAAGCATATGATAGACACCAACATTTCATCTCTGCATGCAATTATGATACAAATTAGAAATGCTATTATGTTGGTGCTCCATAATTAAGTAAGCAATTAAAAACAAAACTAGTTCATTAACAAATTGTCATAGCTAGGCCGACAAGTGCCCAAAGAGGTCACGGTCACGGCAATTGCACAAGATGATGACTAAGTCTTTCTGAAAGTAAAAATCCCAACCAACAGCACTGGCTCCATATCTAATTCATGTGTTATATAAATAGCAATTTCATGGTGGCAAAATGGAAATAAATATTGCAGGCAAGTGTGGGGAAGAGGAGAGCTCTTTGTGGTAAGTCACCTGTGCCATGTGTTAGAGTGGCATGGTTAGAGTATGGTGAGATGCTAAAATGAAATGTTAAGTTTATTCAAAAATTAAAGTAAAATGTCCTTTGATATTTGATATAGCTTTGGTTACTTTCTCATAAAACTCTGGCTGTTTGGCTCTTTCAGTCTTTTGCTTTAGGGGAATCTGTGCTTCTATCTTAATGACGATGGTGACTAGTAATGAGCAGTTACTAGCGGAAGCTGTGAGACCCAGATATTTGTATGTATTTTTTTAAGTGGTCATCAGTTTGTAAGTATTTTCATTAAAAGAAAAAAAAGGTTTCCCATTATTTCCGGTGGAACTAGATAGTGTCACAGAAAAAAATATTATATCAACAATGAACACGTTTAATAAATAAGAATGAAAAAAAAGTAAAATGGTTAATCCCTATACTAATTATTTGTCCTATTTTTGTTAATACAAATTAAATGTTTCACTTGGTTAATGACAAGTTTGATCAAACAGTTCATAAACTGATGGATTGACTTTGAAATGAATTCAGGGGAAAAAAAACCGACATGATGTGGAGCTGGCAAAGGGCCGCCTCTAGTGGGAACAGATGCCCAACAAATTTGGCGAGTAGTTTTGTTCTCTTCTATCTGTTGCAGTTCACAATCCTAATGAATGTTATGTTTAAATAACATGAATAAAGATAAAGTGAAAATGAATTCAACTCCAGTTTGAGCAGCAGAATAAAAATGAGCAAACTGTATTATCTTCTGCCACCTAATCTGGGTTGAATTTCCTCTGTATCTTTTTTGTTTGTTGAAGAATCCTTTTCTTGAGTCTCCTTGGCCATTGACAAGGTCTTTTGAGATGAATATGAAAAGATAGATTTAAAGGTTAAGGCCAGGGTCAGATGGTTGCAGATGTTTTGTGAGAGATTGTTCGGTTCAGTTTGTGGTACTTCTCCTGACTAAGGTATTTCAAACAGGCAGACTCATGGCCAGCAACTGTCAATGAATGCTGTTTGTCTCACAATTGATCCATGCAAACAAACACACAGTAGAAGGAGTGTTTGTTTTTCTTAGGCAGATAATTTTCCCCCAGCCCGAAGATATTATCCGAAGCCAGAGAAGAAGATGTGGTTTTTATTTCTAGAAAGTAGGATGTTTTAGGTTTGGCTCTTCAGATGACCATCTAAGACCATTTTTCAAGGGATGAATAAAGGCACCACCATGTGACAGAAACTGATTAATCTGTAAAAGGTTGCAAAATTTTTCAAGAGGAAGAGAAAGGAAGTGGTGCTTGGACATCAAAAAATAAATAAATGATAAATGAACTAATCTTATCTTTTGACTTTAAATTCTACTTAACAGACAATGTGAACATAAAGGGGTAGAATTCATGGAGGTCATACTGATTACCATTGGGATATTTCATTATTTGATTTAGCTCAAACTCTGTCTCCTCACAAGGAAGGTTAGAATAAATAAGTTGTATACAGACATGTACACACACATACAATATGTAAATACAAATAATGTGTATATATAAAATTTATGTGTGTAAGAATTGTCATATACTATTTGCTCAAGTTTATAAACATGATTAAAATATCCCCATGGGCCATTTCCCACTCCTCCCTTGAGTATTTTAACATTTAGTATGACCTCTGAAATCTTACAGTTAATTGACTAAGGCCAATGGTTTCTTTCTATAATGCACAATTTAGAACCCACTAGGTTGGGATAGTTCCTTTCTTAGATCTTGTAAAGAAGGCTTTTGATTAAAGCACATTTTGGAAAATTCTATGTAAAAATATCCAGGATCTTGAAGATTAAAAAAAAAAAAAACTAAGAATTTTTCAATCAACGTACTGATAGGAAGCTTTTATAGTTCTTACTTTCCTATCATCTATTCAACATTAGTCACTCTTCACATTTACATTCTTCTGAATTTTATCCTGCCTAATGCTACTGGGAAGACCGTGTTTATTATTCTGACTTGATTCTTTGTAAAATAGGTGCTTGATAAGGATTATTTTTAAAAGACCAAAAGCCCCTCAAGTGATTACCCTCTCAAACTTCTTATAAAAGAGGACAGTTAGTGATCCTCATCATCACCAAAGGCAAATCTAGAATTTTCCAATGTTTTACATACTTGAATATCATACAATATAATCAAAGGGTTTTGGGGTTTTGTTTGCTAAGGTGAAAGTCTAGAATTTTTTCTTCTTGAGGCCTGTTGCCTCTGTCGAACATTTAGTCACATTTCAAAAAACAGCAAATTTTCTGTCATTCCTATATACTGAATACAGTAGTCTCCACTTTGCAACTTCGTCCAACTAAACCCTTTCAGTGTAGCACCTGAGAATGTTATAGGTTTGCAAAGATTATGAACAAAGTAATTCTTATACTTCTTCCTGTAATAGCAAAAGTATTTGGAAATACAAATGAAAATTTAATTTTCAGATCTACTTCATGCCATCAACATATGCGTAGGAGGTATAAAACAGTCTCTTTATAAGGATTCACCAATGTGAGTTTTACACTTTCAGATTGTAAAGTGAAATGATTACCTTTTTGCACAATACAATATTCTCCATTTTGCAAGTTCATCAAACTAAACCCTTTCAGTATAGGACATAAAATTTTTAAGATTGTGATTTTGGTAGTGAGAGTGTTATCTGTACAGCTTTCCAAAGTAAGTGGAATGCTATTTGAAATACACATTTCACTTTTTTTTTTTTTCAGCTCTTCTGAAGGCAAAAGAAAAAACATTCAAGGAGCCAAAAAGAAAATTCCATAATAAAAACAACAAAAGGTATATAACAGTTATGGGTTTTGCAAGTGCTGGTTTTAAATGCTTTATGACAAACAAGAATCAATATAATGTATTCATATCACAATTTTCTAAAGCATATTTGAGTTTTTTTCCTAATTCACACTCTGCCATTATCCTGTTTTTATATATATTCATTTAAAAAGATTTACAGAACATAAATAAGAACAATTACAGAATTACAGAGTAGGATTACTTCTGAAAAAAAAATTATCATCAGTCGTATTCTCATCAGCTATCCTATTTGACTTCATCATTAAGAAAAGTATTTAGGATGTCTAGTGGGTGAAGAGAGCAGAAGTGTGTTTTCATTTTGATATGATAGCTGCATTCAAGTTATTCTTCTCTTTACAATAGATTTTACCTAGCTTTATCTTCATAGGAAGCTGTTTTCAGTTGAAAAGCAGAAGTGAATAGAAGTGTCATGACATGGGATTAACAGTACAACCGGTTAGTAAATCAAATGTTTGAGGTGAAGAAAGTAGAATGTGACATGCATCAACAGGACAGACTGGCAGGATTTTATGGACACAAGTGAAAAGAAAATTTGAATCATTGGTCGATGCTCCTGATATCTGTACTATTTGAAAGCACGTGGTCCATTTCACCGGTCAGTCATTGTAATGGATCTGAGTGCAAAGAGACACTCTCTGTAATGTTAGTTCATGTCGAATTGATAAGCAGAGAAGAAACTAGCCCAAGTTCTGTTTCCAGCTACTAAAAAAAGAAAAATGTTCTTCAGGCTGAAAAACTAGCTGGTATGGTTCACTTTTGAGATGCCAAACCTCACTGTAGGTTCATGTCACAACATTCACATTATTCACTAAAGAATTAACTTATTTCAAAAAATCCTGCATGCTGCCACTTATATAGATTTTATAAAGTCCTCAAGAGTTAAGACTTGAAAATTTTGAGTGTTTACCTCAAGTTTTAAACAGATATGAGCAATCTATTGGGGATACTTTAAAATGCATGCTTAAGCACACGCATAGATTTCTTTCCTCCTTCTGGTAAGTATTCACACAAATACATCAAAACTTAAATTGAAATTGGTAATGCTTAAAGATTTATCTGAGTAGCTTTGGAGATTATCTAAAAGGTTAATTTAAAGGCTTAATAAGAGATACTTCATGTCATCATCAGTGTCTTCACATGGAAGATTCTTAAAACTCCACATACTTCGGCATTTTCTCTGAAAGTCCATATTTTTCATTCTCCATTTTTTTTTTACAGCAAGTTTCACTACGAATAGGGTTAATACTGTTATGTGCCTAATTTTTACTTAAAACTATGCTTTAAAAAAAAAAAAGCAGAATACACACACCAAAAAAAGAAAGCCTATTAAATACCCATACTTTAATATATGTTCCTCAGAAACAAATGTACAGTTAGATAACACATAAAGAATTATGAATGACTAATTATATTTTGCATATTTACAGCAAAGACAATTAGCAAATAGCTTTTATATGCAAAATAAATGAAAAAGTAATTAAGATGCACTAACCAGAGCAGCAATATCAAGTCTGTTGTCTTGCGATTCATTCCTAACAAACATAATAATTATGCATTCATTGTCATATAATTAAAACAGCTCTGTCCTTTAGAAAAATGGTTATTTACTGTATAATAACATGAAGAGTGGCAGAAGTTCCTCATAATGGTGAGCGGGATAATTAAATATTTCTTCTTAGGAAATGCTCACCCAGTTTAGTTTATTATCATAACTTCTACCAGCAAGCAGCTGTCCCTCAGGAATGCCAAGTGTTCTCTCTGAGGTCTGGGAAAGTAGTTTTCCGTTTTGTTCGTCAGCTCTTGTCTTCGCCTTGCTGTTGAATTGAGCAGGGATGCTCCTGGGCCACTTTGCACTTTGCTAAGCCTGGTCCCCTGGAGGCCATCCTGAGCTCCAGAGGGCTTCGGGAAACAACTCGAGGCCTGTCTCTCTCTGCGATACAAATGTGCTATGACTGCTTCTCTGAAAGAATGTATTTTCTTTTCTGAAAATATTCCAGGACTTTCAGTTTTTAATCACTAAGAGAAAACTAAATGATAACATGAGACTTTAAGCAATGTATTAATTAGTATTAACATCCACTATACCATGTCAGATAAACCGCCTGCATTTTAGAAATATGCCCAATTCAAAATGGTTAATGTATCTGGAAGTCAGTCTAATTAACGTGATAGAGAAATTCTCTGTATCTTCCACAAATAAGATTGAGGGAGCCATTTTGTTTCCCCAAAGCTGAGAACATCTCTATGTTTTATTACTGACCAGTTATATCACTGACTATTCATTCTTTACGTAAGTACAGTACCTGTATAATGCAATCAGAAATCATCCAAGTAAGAGATATAAATTATTTTGTGACTGTTTGGTGTATCATTCTTATATACTGATGCTACTGTGTTGTCATGCATATATAGTCAACAAAATTAACTTATTTTATGTAATGAAATCATGTATCCAGTGAGAGTAGAGAATGCAAGGGGATTTGGAGAGAACAGTATCTGTTAATTATCAGTTATTAATTTTTAGAAAATGTAATAACTTTAAAAATTATTGTTTATAACATCTTTGATATCAAAGAAAGGTAAATTTCTGAGTTGGAAAAATGTATTGAATTATTAATTAAAATTTTCTTATTTAAAATATCCTTTTTATTATATTTATTACATAATTTTGAAAAATATTAAATGTAAACATCAACCTTAGAGAATAAGAAAATAAATGGTTTGGCTTAGATTTTGTAATTTGACTTTATTAATATATTTGAAACTATTTTAGCAATTACTTAGCTGCCATTCATTAATCGACTGAGATCAAGAAAGAGATAGCAAACAGTAAGCATAGCATCTTGTTTTGTTTAATTTAAGAGCCATGACTTTATTTTGAACATTTTATCCTGAACTATTTAGACATTTTCTAAATATTCTATACTGTAAGCTTATCTGGCTTGTAATAAAATGGATATATAGACCAAGGAGAGTCTATAGAGATAACAGATGCTCCTTGTTTCTGTGTTACATTTAGGAGAACTTCACCATAACTTAGAATGCTAAGGAGAGATAATTGCCCTTAAATAAGACTGGTGAAGTGTTTTATTAGAGCTCCTGTATGCTACCAACAGAATTAGAAAGAAAACAGAACTTAAATTATAACAGGGCATTCCAATAACTACTTCATCAGTGAAAAGTAGAAAAGAAAAACAATGCAGTCACATCTTAAACTCTAATGCAAAAATAGTGCAGGATTACCCATTACCAGTGTACCAGAGGCATCAGGAAAAGTAAATAAATATATATACATATTAGATTTTATAGTTTATTTTTTAAGGAATCCCAGTAATCCCAAAACAATTCTAAGTAGTCATCACGGGGAAGAAAATCATATCTTTATTTCTTCTTACATTTGTTTTTTGTTTGACATAGGTTTTAAATTTTAGCTACTTGGGTAATGGAAGAGGCAAGGAACAACATAGCTTTTTTTTTTTTTTTCTATTCTTAGTGCTTATTGAAGGTGTTCATGTAACTATATATACATGTGTATTTCATCTAATTTAAATCCTTATTCCAGAATGTCAGTAATCTTCTATCTTGATGGTTTAAAGAATAGTGGGGTTCTTCACCATTATAATGGAATATCAGTTTTTGTATCTGCTATGACAGAGAGTAAAAATGATCAAACATTGCACCTTTAGTAATAAGTCTGCTTCTCTTTTCAAGGAATAGAGTTCATAAATGTGGGAACTGGCGAACGCATGCACCTGCTCATGCCGCTCTTGCTATCTTCCTTCCCAGAGTGCACATTTCTCAGCAAATTGGGAGATAGGAAGCCCAAGCCCAACTATTCAGAATTTATAGTTCACCTTGAAGTTGTTATTTGTACCTTTCAATGGAGCCTTCTCATCCACCATGAGTCAACTATTTCACGTGTATATATTATGCGCCTGCAGTCAGGCTATCGAATGGAAAACCCTGGGAGAAAGCAACAATGTCCTTTCTTGTTTGAGTACATAAGATGGCGCAGGAGATGTGGCAGTTGCTTGATCAACATTATTGAGTGAAAGACACACACCAAAGGTCATTGTCCCTTTTCAAAATAATGTTGAAGGAGAACCCTGTTTCTGTCTCCATAATATTCATCCCTACCCCACTCTTTCCTTCCCTCTACTATATACAGGTTCAGTTCTGACATATCCTACTTACATACACACAACCCTGGGACGATAGGGTGGAGAGGGAAGTGGGTGGAGGGTTCAGGGTTGGGGGGACACATGTATACCTAGTGGCCGATTCACGTTGATGTATAGCAAAAACCATCACAATACTGTAATTATTCTCCAATTAAAATTAATTAATTGATTGGAAAAAAAAAAAGAACCCACCTTGCAGTGCGGGGGACGTGGATTCAATCCCTTGTGGGGGACCTAAGATCCCACATTCCGTAGAGTAACTAAACCCATGGGCCACAACTAGAGAGTCTGTGCACCGCAATGAAGACCCCGTGTACTGCAACTAAGACCTGATGCAGCCAAAGGTAAATAATAAATATTTAAAAAAACACAATCCCAGCTGTATCTGTTGTCATGTGTCTGATATACATGCAGTAGAATCTCAATCAACGGAAAAAAAAGGAATGAATAAATAACGCGAATGCTAACAATGTGCCTGTGGAGATGTGGAAGCATATCTTTTCAGCAAATGTAAGTATGTTTGCTCTGTCTCATCTTTGGCTTGTATGAAATCTGTGATGTGGCCATCTCTGTCACGATACTCACGCATTAAGCCCACGAAGTCTTTCTAGGTGTGTATTCTGGAAATAAATACTCTGTATTTAGGAATGAAAGAT
Organism: Antilocapra americana; assembly: GCA_007570785.1. NCBI lineage: Eukaryota > Metazoa > Chordata > Mammalia > Artiodactyla > Antilocapridae > Antilocapra > Antilocapra americana. The sequence goes on from ML664174.1 coordinate 16,375,105, forward strand.
AATCAAACAGGGAGATTAGAAAAATAATTGTTTCTGCTGAAGACACAGACCTTCCTTTTGAAACTTGCTTTTGGTTCTTGGGCCAGTACTCACTATGACTGTTGACCTAGAGGGTTCCAAGTTCTCCCAGATGTCTGATGTAGAACTGAACTATGCACTTTGAATCACCACCGCTCCCCGATGTGCAGCCCAAACAATTATACTGCAGAATCTTTTGCTAAGAAGAGCTCAAACTAAATGGGACTTTTCAAATTTATGTCCTTATTGTAAAATTTTCTTTTTTGAAGGAATGTTAACTATTGGACTGCCAGAGATGTACCTGAAAAAATTATGTATAAGAAATTTTCTAGGTACTTTATTAAAATGTAATGTAAATATACTTGTAAGTCTAATATTTACTCATAAGCTTAACAACCTAGAGTAAAAAGAAAGACTTTTATAAGGCTGATATTAAAAATCAGAACAAAAAGAAAGATCTTAGGTACACATAATGAAAAATCATCTCTAACTACAGTTTCTGCCTCACATAAGGCTGAATAAAATGGATGATGCTCAAGAACATAAAAACATGACTGTTTTTATTGCTCACAACCTTTATTTCTGACTATTGGTTTTCATTGACTTACTGGATTGCCTAAGGAATAAATATGAGCAGGTGCAAAGAAAAAGGAAGTCTATTTATAGACCCCAAATGATGCCATGTGATTGAAAATTGGGCCTAGAATCAAACTGGCCTAGAATGGTTGAATTTAAAGCAGGTGAGTCCAAGAGATTACCATATGAAGTTTTCATGGCCCATTCTGCCCAATAAAGCAGCAAGAATTTTCTGAACTCCTCACTTCTGTGCCTTAAGACTCTTCTAAAACTTCAGTTTAATTTGAAAACAAGAGTCAAATAAACCTTAGAAAAATTATATAAGCATACACAAAAAAGTATCAACATAAAATGTTGTGAAATCCAGAGTTAACAGGTAGAAATTAAACACAGTCTTTTTCATTTTTTTAAATTTTGTGTCTTTGTTAGTTTTAGCAGGACAGAATCCTGATAGTCACATGCAAATACAATTGGTAAATAACCCACAGAGAGTAAGTCTGCCTTTCCCATTGCAAGCTCAATGGGCCTGTCCAGACTTAATGCTGGCTCCATGCTGAGTTACTATTCATATTTCCAACCAGGTAGAATTTTTTTTTAAAAAAAGAAGTTATCTCCAGTGAATAAAGAACTCTTTAGATGGTTATTTAAAATGGGATAAATAAAATTGACATTTATGTGATTAAAACAAGATTTGATATTACTACATGCCTAAGGTTAAATGGACCAAAAGGAACCCCCTACTCATCCTCAACTTTAAAAGCCAAACAAGTCTGTTCTATTTACCCTAGTTTTAAAATGTATATATTAGGAGGCTAGAAAAATTAACACTGATATATCTGATCCGCAATTATCTGGGGCAACAGTTAGGCCAAAGGGCCTGAGGCTCAGCTCAACTCCACTCTGAGGATCCTAGAGCTTTTCACATTAAAGCAGGTAAAATGGACAGAGAACAAAAAGAAAAGAAAGACTTCTAAAACTCTTCCTCTAAGACCAAGCTTGTTGACTGGATCCTAATGAAAACTAAAGTTAAAGATAAAAGAGGTTACAAAATTGAGATCAAAGTGTATAAAACTGGTATATTTAAATGGGCATGACTGAGCGACTAACAGTTTCACAGTTTATATAAGGTGGTTACATCTCTTTGGTTTAATTACATAATGGAATAGGGTCTTGCCCAGTGGCTCAATGGTAAAGAATCCACCTGACAAGCAGGAGACACAGGTTCAATCCCTGGGTCAGGAAGATCCGCTAGAGAAGGAAATGGCAACCCACTCCAGTATTCTTGCCTTGAAATCCCATAGAGAGAGGAGCCTGGTGGGCTACAGTACATGATGTCGCAAAGAGACGGACACAACTTAGCGAATAAAGAACAAGGACAATCACCACGCTAAATATTTCCAAACTCCTTAAACTCCTGGGCTTTGGGGTTGTCACTCCCTGCTCCTCATTATGTCCCAGATGCCAGGGGCATGCCGAAAAGAATGTGAGTTTTTACTCAATTATGCACAAAAGGAAGTTAGTTATTTTATCATGAGGAAGTAACCCATCAGGCCTATTTCAGGCAAGGGAAAGGGTAGTGATAGGACAAGAGGTGTTTGTGGAGAAGGCCACAAGCATGTTCAAGAAAACCCCTTCTTCTGTCTGCCAAAGGCCTCCCAATGTTGGAAGAATCAAATTCCACCAGCTTCAATCCAGCTATATTATATTTGAATCATAATCCTGAAATGTACATTGATGCTGAAGAAGTCGCTTCTTCAAAACTTTCAGGCAACAATTAAGTATTCCATTGTCATGGCTCAATTAAATGGTTTGGCCTGAGAAAATTGGGGATTGTAAAGTGAGGATGGAATGTGCTTTGATCCTCTTTCCAGGGTTATTGTTTCATTAATAAATGAACATGTCATTTGTCTCACCAGAGGGAGCTCATGCCCTCCAGGCTTTTTTCCCTTTTTTGTTCAGGTTTTATAAAGATGAATTTCCAGTGCTCTGAAATACCATGGATTAGTAGTTAAGCCTGACAGCACTTCGGGGAGTAGCGAGCTTAAAGTGCCTCACACAGGTCTCCAAAGCACTTGTTTACTAATAGAGGAAATCAGCGACCGTCTGCAGCTGCTGATATCGTATTACCATTTGGAAAGACAGTAGCTGAGATAACAAATCACACAGTTTTAATAATTACTCCTGCATTCCCGTTTTTTGTTTCCTGCATAACTGTAAAGGCTGGATTTCTTCCAAATAAACAGATAAAAACAGTATGGAACTTTTATCTTTTAATGATAATGACAACACATCATGTTTCACTAAAAGTTTCCTGCTGAATTTTTTCTGATTTCTAGAGTTTCAATAAAATGTAATTATACTTTATAATTCCACTCTTTTAATCTTCACTTCAAAAACTATTCACAGTGAGCAAGTTTGCCAGGCACCCAGAGTAGGGTGACAATCCGCCTAGACTCACCCATGTGGACCCGCTCTTGCATTCTGTCTTAGGGTAAACCTGTCATTGAAACCACATCCTGTACATTGAGCTGCTTTGCATTCAAATTAATAGCTAGTTTAATTTGAATGTAAAACAGCTCCATTTATGCCATCACTTAAAAAAAAAAGAAGTAAGGTATTTGGCAATGAATGGATGTTTAAGATATGATACATTTGCAACATATTTTTAATCCTAAATTGAACCTATATTAGTATAGGGACATTTTAATATCAATAGATAAGTCATAAAAGAAGCCTTTAAAAAATCTGCATAGTAAATATGTGCTTTAGAGGTCAAAACTACTCCATTGTACAGATACAGTACAGGGTTTAGTTCATATGGTTGGCGCTGGGCATTTTCCGGCAAATCTGTGTATTGTTACATTTCTATAGTCCAAGAATGGCAATTGATTTTTAAAACACATGCTGCAACTTTATTTGCTCAGTAATTACATGGACTTTATTTGGAGGTCAGTAAAAGAACAACTAAATAGGAAAATGAAGTCTTCCTCTCTTGTGCAATGAAACCATAAAAGTTGGCAGACAGAAAGGAATGCTAAACTTTTTCCCAGAGCTCTGAGTTTGGTTTCCACTGGTCCATGTTCCATTGGGTGATTAGAGAAAGCTTTTTTAAAGCCTTACTTCAGAATGATCTTAATTGGTACAAGGTTGAGCCCTTTCTAGGAGGGGAGGGAAAAGGTTGAATAGCCTTTTCAAGTCACATGAAAGTTTCTAGGATGAATGTACGATAATTAGATTAATAAGTAGCTTAATTTATCACAGCTGAGGATTTCAACAGCCACACATTAGAGCAAGAAAAAAAGATTAGTGTGATTCTAGTTTGTAAAAAAAAAAATTGTACTGAAACTTGATTAACCTTAAACACAAAGTGCCTTTCTTCCTCAGTCTAAATGTCTGAAGCAGGGCGGGTGTGTGGAGTGGGGAAGTGGGAGAGAGGACCTGAAATAATCAGAAAAGTCTTAATTTATTCCTTTCTGTCTCCCAGTTAATGAGCGGTATCAGGATTGCTTGAACCAACTTTTCCCTTTACTGTTTCTTATCCTTAAAATAATGGGTTAGGCCTAAGCCTATAAAATCTTAAATTATGTTGCCCACCCACATCATAGAGATAAGTCTTTTCTGATGTGTAATTTGTCATAAACAGATTCTCCTGTTTCCACTGAAAAGAGAAAGGAGTAATGTGGTGGGGAGAAGAATGGGATTTGGAGGAGATCATAATTCCAGTTAGTATGTGGTGGGAACATTGAGGCTTAGACTGTTGGATATTTCCAAGAGTTATCTCAGAGCTGTAAAACCTGAATTTAGTCCCATGCCTTCAAAAATCATGTTCCCCAAACAAAGGTCAGCATAAGTTAAGAAAAGAAGTATTCACTGCTAAAACCTGCTAAATCAAAACAATTATGAAAGTAAGAATAATTGACTTAAATAGTGCTAAAAAATCGGATAGGAACTGACATACAAAAATAGGCCCATTGGGAGTCTTTATCTCCTCCACATACGCACAATTAAATATTTTGACAAAAAGTGGAATCTGCTGGACCATCTGATGGTCATATCCAACAGGGGTGGGCTAACATCAAATTTGATTAACCTTCAACTTCCTGACTCCTGTCTAGCTACAAATGAAACTTCATCACTGTGTGGAACAAAGCCGCTGGCATCAGCGTCGGATTCACAGTAGAAGAGCCTGGAGCGTGAATCTATGGTACCTGTCAACACTCCACAGTCATCTTGATGGGGAGGCCAGCTAATGTGAGCCCAGCGGTGGATTGGCGCATGGGGCACTGCCCCTGTGACTGCGAGAGAGGGTGTGAGGGCTCAATGTGGACAGGCAACGGGGACACCCCCAAACTGGAGGGAAAATAATACAAACCTAAAATACCAGACAACCTCATGACGGCACTACCTCTAACAAGCCAAAATCGCCATGCCTCTGAAACTTACACAGAGGATTCTGACAGAGGTGCAGGTGTGGTTCCAGTTAAGATGTTGGAAAGTTACCTGTGGCCCAGCTTGGCAGATGGGGGCAAATGCCAAGGGTGCTCATGCACCGGTCTGTGTGAGAAGTTCGGAAATGGAGCCAGAGCCTAAGGTGAGTCCATATCTACCAAGCCTTCTCAGAGCACATCTTCTCTTCTGCGGGCATGAAGAGAAGCTTTAAATTTAAAAAAAAAAAAAATCATATAATGAAAAACGTCACATTATTTCAAAATACTGAGATTTAGAACATCAATGTAATTATGGACCCTGAGTAAACTTGAAAAACCAAAGCACAGTTAAGCCAGCAGCCAGAACCTGTAAGTGTGCTTTTATCTAAAATGGATATCTCATTACTAGTTAACATTATTTAGTTAGGAAGAGATATGACCTCTAATTTGCCTTTAAATGATTAATTTGGTGTTTAAATAAGTGTCTTTTATTTAATAATGTTTTCTTCAACCAATTCACTTATGTCAACAAACTCTTTGTTTAACCTTCTTAAAGGAAACATTTTCTCTGCTCAGAAGCAATTAATGAGCTATCAAATAAATAGTTACAGGAAAATGAACTAAAATTAAGGGCTGTCCAGGACAGCAAATGTGCTTTAATCAATGAAGTAGGAACTATATGTTACTGTCCACTGCACCATAAGAAGTCGATCTATTCTGTCATCGGCCCATCCGTCCCCTTTCTGTCAGAGTTCATGGCAGAAGCAACTCACACAGTAAAACTTGCTGATGTGGGAACGTCTCATACACAGTAAGAGACATTTTCTCTTGAGTGCTGTTTCTTTAAGTTTGGTGAAAGCAATTATATATCTTCAATGTGGTAATGAGTTGTCATTTTTTAATGAGAAATTAAGGGAAACAGACAACATATGCCATATCAATAGAACATATAACAATGTTGATATTATATTGATTAGTATCAATAATATCAATTTTATTGAAGGATAATTGATTTACAGTATTGGGTTAGTTAGTTTCTGGTGCACAGCAAAGTGACTCAGTTATACATATATATACATAATATTTTCCATCATGGTTTATTACAAGATACTGAAGATAGTTCTCTGTGCTGTACAGTAGGACTTTGTTGGTTACCTGTTTGAGTAAATGGCAAAAGATTTACACAATTTGAAGAGAAACCAGAGTATATATCTATTTGATATATAGTAGTCTGCATTTGCTAACTCCAAAGTCCTAATTTATCTCTCCCCTATCACTTGCCCCCTTTGGTAACCATGAGTTTGTTTTCTATGTCTTTGAGTCTGTTTCTGTTTTGCAAACAAGTTAATTTGTGTCATATTTTAGATTCCACATATCAGTTCAGTTCAGTCACTCAGTTGTGTCTGACTCTTTGTGACCCCATGGACTGTAGCATGCCAGGCTTCACTATCCATCACCAACTCCTGGAGCTTGCTCAAACTCATGTCCATCAAGTTGGTGATGTCATCCAACCATCTCATTCTCTGTAGTTCCCTTCTCCTCCTGTCTTCAATCTTGCCAAGCATCAGGGTCCTTTCCAACAAGTCAGTTCTTTGCCTCAGGTGGCCAAAGTTGGAGCTTCAGCTTCAGCATCAGTCCTTCCAATGAATACTCAGAATTGATTTCCTTTAGGATTGACTGGTTTGACCTCCTTGCACTCCAAGGGACTCTCAAGAGTCTTCTACAACCCCACAGTATAAGTGATAACATATAATATTTGTCTTTCTCTTTCTGACTTAGTGACATAATCTCCAGGTCCATCTATGTTGCTGAAAATGGCATCGTTTCTTTTTTATGGCTAAGTAGTCTTCCATTGTATATATATATATATCATATCTTCTTTATCTATTCATCTATTGATGGACATTTAGTTTGCTTCCATGTCCTGACTATTGTAAACAGTGCTGCTGTGAACATTAGGGTGCCTGTATCTTTTTGAATTATAGGTTACTCTGGATATGTTCCCAGGAGTGGAATTGTCAGATCATATGGCAACTCTATTTTTAGTTTTCTCAGGAACCTCCGTACTGTTTTCATAGTGGCTGCACCAATATTAATATCAGAGTGTCAGTCTTGGGGACATAAAAGTGTATCATGTCTAACTTAGCTTATCATTTTTTAGGTAACATTTTAAAACATATTTTTTCCTAGATAGTTATTTATAGTATTCAAAGGCATTTTGTTTTGGGGGAGGTATGAATAGAGTTAAAAGCTGTCAAATTTAGTATAGCTTTCTATAGTATGTAACAAACAATTTAAAAAGTTTGATCAGTAGTAAAAATCATCGATATTATTTTTAAATTCAGTTTTTTCTAACAGGAGTAAATGAGTCACCAAAATCTCTCATTCTCAGAACAGAAACACACTGAGTGTGGCGGGGACTGCTGCCCATCCCCTAATAATCATGCCCCTTGTTTCCATAGTTATAAATTTTTTGCCCCAGGGCACACAGCCATCAAAAAATATAGATGACAGAGGGTAAAAAGGCTGCCTTAAAACTCAAAATCAAAAAACTAAAATCATGGTATCTGGTACCACGACTTCATGGAAAATAGAAGAAAAAAAATTGGAAACAGTGGCAGCTTTTATTTTTGGGGGCTCCAAAATCACTGCAGATAGTGAATGCAGCCATGAAATTAAAAGACATTTACTCCTTGGAAGGAAAGCTATGACAAACCTAAACAGTGTATTACAAAGCAAAGACATCACTTTGCCAACAAAGGTCTATCTAGTCAAAGCTTTGGTTTTCCCAGTAGTTGTGTATCAGTGTGAAAGTTGGACCATAAAGAAAGCTGAGCACCGAAGAACTGATGCTTTTGAACTGTGGTCCTGGAGAAGACTCTTGAGAGTCCCTTGGACTGCAAGGAGATCAAATCAGTCCATCCTAAAGGAAATCAGTTCTGAGTATTCATTGGAAGGACTGATGCTGAAGCTGAAGCTCTGATACTTTGGCCACCTGATGCGAAGAACTAACTCATTGGAAAAGACCCTGATGCTGGGAAAGATTGAGGGCAGGAGGAGAAAAGGGTGATAGAGGATGAGATGGTTGGATGGCATCACTGACTCAATGGACATAAGTTTGAGCAAACTCTGGGAGAAAGGGAAGGACAGAGGAGCCTGGCGTGCTGCAGTTCGTGGGATCACAGAGTCAGACACGACTGAGTGACAGAACAAAAGCACAATCCTCCTCATAACTGCTGGCTGCAGCCACAGACTCAGTTCTGGCCAAGTTTGGGTGAGTGGAAGAGCCTTTAACAATTTCCTGGAATAGGGTTGCCAGCTCAACTTCTTTGTGAGAGAAAAATGAGGTTCTATCTTATTTAAAGCCCTGTGTTGTCAACTTAACCTACATCTTAACTAATGCACTAAGAATAGATATAAAATGAATAGAAACTTATGTACTGCCTGTGCCATGTTAAACTACCCAATAAATCTGTCTCTCTCTTCTCTCTCTCTCTGTTTTAAATTACTCTTTTTCTTTTTAAATTACTCTTTCCTAAAATACACTTCTGATTGAGAATCCTTCAAAACCTTTTGGATTGCTCCCATTGTATTCTGAACTAAGGACAATCCTTCACTAGATGTTTAACACTCCACGATTTTCTGAGCCTCCACTACTCATATACTTTCTATACACATCTTCCTACCTTCTCTAACAATGCTAGATAATCGCACTTTGGGGGCCATGCCTGCCCTTCCTCTCTGCCAGTGCAAGTCTTACCCACCATGTCACTAAAGTGGAAAAGACTAGTATCATCTGAGGGAGGACATGGGTCCTCAAACAGCATCCTCTGACTTCCCCTCCTAGTGCTTCTCACAGCTTGCTATTGCACATTTGACCCCTCTCTGACTTCCTATTGCTTCCCTGGTGGCTCAGCTGGTGAAGAATCCACCTACAATGCGGGAGACCTAGGTTTGATTCCTGAGTTGGGAAGGTTCCCTGGAGAAGGGAATGGCTACCCACTCCAGTATTCTGGCCTAGAGAACTCCATGAACTGTATAGTCCAAAGGGTCACAAAGAGTCAGACATGACTGAGTGACTTTCACTGGCTCCCTGTTAGACCATAAGCTCCACATGGGCAGGGATGAAGTCTAATTGTCTCATCATTTTATCTGTAGGAGTAGCACGGTGCCTGGCAATTGACAGATAATAAATATTTGTTTAGTGAATAGATAAACATCTCCAAATCTTTCTCACTTATTAAATAAGGCTAATAATATCTAACTCACAGAGTTGCTAGAAATAAATGAGAAAATAAAATAAATAATGAGTGTCCAAAGACTGATCCATAGTACCTACTCAATAAATGAGAAGTGATATTGGGCAGTGATTCACAGCATGAACTTTCAAGTTAGACCTACCAGGGCACAGCTTTAGCCAGGTACCTGTTGTATGACATTGGACATTATCTTTTCTAGTCTTCCATTTCTTCTTTTTAAAGCTGATATGGAATTTACCTGGTATTATTGCTGAATGTATTAAAGCGGAACACCAATGTGCTCATCACAGTAAGTGAAGGTAAAAGTCACTCACTCATGTCCGACTCTTTGCAACCCCGTGGTCTATACAGTCCACGGAATTCTCTAGGCAAGAATACTGGAGTGGGTACCCTTTCCCTTCTTCAGGGGATCTTCCCAACCCAGGGATTGAGCACAAGTCTCCCATATTGCAGGCGGATTCTTTACCAGCTGAGCCACCAGGGAAGCCCACAAAATGTAAGCTTACCACAATATGTGTTATCTAATAGACATTCACAAATGGTATCTATTGCTACCCATCACTCATCTAATCATTTATTTGTACAGCAGATTTTTTATTGACCATATACTATGTAGCAGACACTGGGCTTCATGCTGGGAATACATTTGGGAACAAAGCAGAGTGGACCATGGGGCCCACCTCTTGAAATTTACAGCTTGGTGAGGTAGACCACTAAATATAGAAACATGTCAACACATATATAAGTATTGGCTGTAAGTAACTTCTAAGGAAGAAAGGACAGGGTGGTCTGAGAAAGATCCTTAATTTGCAGAAATAGATACTCTTCGTGAACGAGCTCAAATGGCCGCAGCTCCATGTAACCCACTGTGTCTCTTCCCACCCTCTGCCAATTATACAGACTTTCTCCTTCATTCAAACCATATATCACATTATACTTTTATTATGACATTTCTTTTACTCTTTTACTTGTTTATTTTTACTCATAAGAATAGCTAATGAGGGACTTCCCTGGTGGCCCAGTGGTTAAGAATCTGCCTTCCAGTGGGAAACGGTACCCACTCCAGGGACACGGATTCAACCCCTGGTCAGAAAACTAAAGTCCCACATGCCACAGGGCAACAACAAAGTCTATTCTTACCCACCTTTACTGTACCTGTAGATCTAAAAGGGTTCCTGGCACAAATTAAGAGCTCCAGCAATATCTGTGGAATTGAAATAAATTGTACTATCTCCTTTGACTTTCATATACAAAATATTTACCCTAATTCAAATGATTCTAATCTCTAGATGTAAGGCTATCTCTTTAGTTAGTGAATTATCATACATCAATTTCTTTAACATATCATAGATAATGAATAAATCAAAAGTACATTAAAATAGTCAAGAGTTTTAACCATGAAAAAGCTTTAACATCCCATGACAAGAGGTATATTCTTGGAAGAATCCAAGACTGAAATCCCTTTACCAACATCGAAAGACATTCTTTTTTCTGCAGTATTTGAAGTGCCTTCCCAATATAAAATTCTGCTGCTGTTTGTCCCATGATCTTGTCAAAAAGAACAGTCATCATTACTTACAACAGAAAGCATCCTAATGGCTCTTTCTGACAGTATAATCCCTTTACAGAAAGGCAAACATTCACGTTACATCCAGGTTGAAAGGAAATAATACAGTAAAGAATATTTATCGGTTCACATAACTGACAAATCCAGAGATAGGGCTGTTTTACATGAGGCTTGAGCCAATGCTTCAAGGATATCCCAAAGACCTGGGTTCTTTCCATCTTTCTGTGTCAGCTTCATCCTAAAACTGGCTCCATTCCTAGTCCCAAGATGGCTCCTCACAGCTTTTGGGGCCATATGCTTTCTTTTTTGTGTCAAAGAGAGCAATTTTGTTCCAGCATTCCCAGAAAACCCCCTATAATTACTGTGTGGTCTGCTCAGTTCAGACATCAACCTTTGCTTCAATCACTGCAGTTAAGAGGATGGGATGGAATGACTGGCTTTGTCCATTCTACCCCTGACTGGGAGGTAGTAGATCAGTTTCCACAAAAATCACATGAGTCCCAAAAAGGAACTGGGAACTACTGGGGAGGGGGAAATGGATGTTGGCAAGGCATCTAACACATTTTGACTATATAAGGTCTCAATCAGCTTTGGTCTGTGAAGTCTGCCTATTCAGGATAGGACTATTCATTCATATCAGAAAGAGAAAAAGGAAAAGGCATGGACTTCTCTCTCTTCTGAAAATGGCATCATATTCTTGAGGGTGGGGAGGTGGGAATGAACTTTGCTTTTGTATTGGCTTTGTTCAGAGACTGTCTTACGGTCTAATACTGTCACCACTTTTAAATAAAATTATTCCTATTCTAAATTTTAAAAAATCACGACAGCGTTTCCCCAGTGGTTAAGAATCTGCCTGTCAATGCAAGGGACAAGGCTTCGATCCCTAGTCCAGGAAGATTCCACATGCCGCAGAGCAACTAAGCCCATGTGTGCCTAGAGCCCGTGCTCTCCAACAAGAGAAGCCACTGCAATGAGAAGCCATTGAACTTCAGTAAAGAGTAGCCCCTGCTCACTGTGACTACAGAAAGTCCACGTACAACAACAAAGACCCAGCACAGCCAAAATAAATAAAATTATAAAAAATAAAATCATGATGAACAAATAAAGGCCAAGTAACAGTATATACTCTGTCTTAAGTTACTAAATTTCCTAGTAGAAAGGCTGACATTTTGCCTCATTTTCAAGGAAAGCTATGTTGAGAGAACTTTAGATGGAAGCCTTTCAATTGCCTCCATTTATTTTGATGAAGTGAAAGCTTCTAGAGAATCCATTGGATAGGGCCTGTTATCATTTTCTCACTTTCTTTCCTCTTCCTCTGTTTCTCCCCAACTTGACCTATATACCCCCGTCACCGTCCAACCTCCACACACACACCCTTTTTCTTCTTCTCTGTGCTTTCTCTTCATCTCCTCTCCCTCTACCCCCTTTCATTTTTCCTTCCCTTGCTGGAATTCTCCTTTCTCCTGTCTACTCCCTGTCTTCTCTCTCTTTCCACTCATGTTTTTCTTTCATCCTCTCCCTTCAACTGGGTCCCAATATGTAGATTAATTTAGTAGCAGAAACCCAGTTCTCTTTTCCTCACAATATCGTGGAAACAAGAGTGAATGGACGGCAGTGATGTAGGGCTGTCTTGGGGTGGGCTGCTCCCACTCCTCTGTGGCCTCTGAACTGCCTCATAGGACAGAAGCCTCAGTCGTCTGGTAAGAAATACGCTGGCTTCACCAGAATGTTCCTCACCTGCCATTGAAAGGAAGAAACTCCAAACTGTTTAAGAGGGGGATGTACGGTTTAACTCTCTTCTCCCCAATTCTTCCACACCCTTGAGAGTGAAAGAATAGTTTTATATATTCTTTGTATTCTGAGAAAACCCATAGTTTTCTCAGCCCTATTTCAGAGTTTTAAAGGATCACTAAGCATAAGCATGAACTGTGTGGTAGAGTGACCATATTTTTAGGCTTAGGGTATTATTGTCTTTACTTCTGAATGACACTTTCCAAATCACACCCCTGCAAGCAGCATGAAATTTATTTTCCAAATAACTTTTTTCATTAACCATCAGCATTATCATGAAGGACAGCTCATAGGCAAGAGACAAGAACATTAAAGAACAATGTAGCAACTTCTGCTAACAAAATAAAAGCATTATGCTTTGGGATCAGTCTAAGCCAAATACAGTTCTCAAATAAACAAGTGCATTGTATGTTTCTTTAGAGAACTTGATACCATAAAAAAGATTTTATTTACAGTTTTAAAATAGCTATTCGTAGTTATTAAAATACCTTTGTTTGGGAGATAACTGTGAGAAGATTAATATGAAAGTTCTTCTAAGAAATATAGCAAAATAGTTTTGAACAACTTTTTTTAAATAGAGACATAATTACTAATGGTAAAGGAAAACAATTCTATACCTAGAGAGGTAACTTAATACTTAGAGCTTACTTACAAAAGGTGGAAGGTTAATAAAGCTTTAGAATGCCTTTATATCTAATTTTAACAGTTGTTCTCATGATGACACATAAATATACTGTTTTATGGTGGTGAAGGATTCACATACAACCATCGTCTAATTCCCTTCAATGTTCTTTGTGATTCTGCATGGTCACTGTGGCACATGGACGTCTGTCCTAGTGGAAGTCCAATATTGTATTAAAGTTTGGCCAACCTTCAACAAACATATTGAGCTTCTGATCACTTGACAGCATACTCTATATCTGGCATTGGGCTCTATAGAGTTCCCACCCTTAAGAATCTCAGTCTCATGGGGAAACAGAAATTTATTTAAACAATTAAATTACATATTGTAGGTACGTGCAGTATACAGTGGGAACACAAGAAGGGAATTAAGGTTCTGTGATGGAGTCTGAAAGACTTCATTGAAGAGGTGGCTTTTGAGATGGAACATGAAGAAAGAGCAAGAACAAAAAGATGTGAAGAAAGTAGCATTTCCAGCTGTGATATTGAGAGAATATCCACATGCCAAGATGTGGAAGTATGGTCCTATATGACCTCCTTAAGAAAACACAAGTAATTTATTATTACTGAAACATAAAACAATGAGAGTTGCATCGAAGATGAGGTGATTGGGAATCCATAGACACAAAATTCACAAAATCACAAAATTCATTATATAGCATGTTTAAAGATATCTTAAGGATGCTGTTTGTATTTATATGCCATAGACCATAGAGATGAGTTGAAGATTTCAAGTCACATGATCAGCTGTTTATTTAGAAAATGTCTAGTTTAGGACTTCCCTGGTGGTCCGTGGTTAAGAATCTACCTGCCAGTGCAGGGGATGTGGATTCGATCACTTGTCCAGAAGGATTCCACATGCTGTGGGATAACTGAACCCGTGTGCCACAACTGCTGAGCCAGATCGCCACAACTAGAGAGTAGCTCCCACTCACTTTCCCACCCAGAGAAAGCCCACACGTAGCAACGAAGACCCAGCACAGCCAAAAACTTAAAAATAAATAAATAGAATGCTGAAAAAATTTTAAAAAATCAAAACATTGTGAAGGAAATGGGAGGGGGCACACCTAGAAACAGATAAAACAATCACTGAGTACTACAACAGTCCAGGCAATGGCTACTGGAGATCTAAATCATAACGGAGGTACTGAGGTTAGAAAAGAGGAGAAAGGAGAGATATATTTAGGGAACAGAATCAACAGTAGCTATTGACTGATCAGATGTGAGCAGAAGGTAAAAAGAAAATCCTTATATAATAATTTTTAAATAACTCTTAGGACTTCTGCTTGAGCACTGGGGCCAGTAGATGTTGGTGCCACCATCTGAGGAAAATGGAAGAAGCAGCAAGTTTGGAGAGGTAGTTCATAATTTGGGAGTCATTTTCAGCTTGAGATCCTTTTGAGATATCCAATTGTGATATCTGATTGACTAGACTCTTCTTTCTATACTCAAAGAAAGTCTGAACTAAAGATATCACTGAAGCTACAAATGTGATGACAGAGGTAGTGTTTACCATAAGAGGAGAAGGGGACAGAGCATAGTATCTTGGGATGCTCCACTAGTTAATTAAAGGTCAAAAAGAGGAATGAGAGTCTACAAACAAGCCAAAAGAAACCTGCTCAGATAAGTAGGAAGAAAAACAATAAAGAATGCAGTCAAGGACTTCCCTGGTGGTAGAGTGGATAAGAATCAGCCTGCCAATGCAGGGGACACAGGTTCAATCCCTAGTCTGGGAAGATTCCACATGCTGCAGAGTAACTAAAGCCAGAACTACCAAGTCCACAAGCTGCAACTACTGAAGCCCATGCCCCTGGAGTCTGTGCTCTGTAACAACAGAAGCCACCACAATGAGAAGTTCGTGCACCACAATGAAAGAGTAGCCCCCTCTTGCTGCAACTAGAGAAAGCCTGTGCACAGCAATGAAGACCCATCACAACCAAAAACAAACAAACAAACAAATAAATAATGCAGTCATGGAAACCAAGGAGAAATATTTACATCCTTGCATTGTATCACATTTTTAGCAAGCACATCATGTATTTCTTTTGTCAGATAGTAATACTAGATTACAAACATAGGTTTAAAAAAAAAATGAGAAGCAACAACAAAAAGACAAAAACCCAATTAGAAAATGGGCAAATGACTTGAATACACATTTCCCCCAAAAGATATACAAGCGATGGATAAGCACATGAAAAGATGCTCCACAGCATGGGACATTACGGGAATGCAAATCAAACCTGTAGTAAGATACTACTTCACACTTACAAGGATGGCCATAATTTGAAACAAGACAGAAAACAGAATACGGTAAATGTTGTCAAGGATATGGAGAAATTGGAGCCCTCATACATGGCTGGTGGTAACAAACTGGTGCATCTGCTGTGCAAAACAGTTTGGCATTTCTTCAATAACTTGAACATAGAATTACCAATAGCTAAGAATGACTCAGCTATTTCACTCCTAGGAGTATACTCCCAAGAATTGAAAACAGGTGTTCAAACAAAAACTCACGCATCAATGTTCAAAGCAGCTCTATTTAACAACAGTTAAAAGGTGGAAACAACCCAAATATCCATTGATAGATAAGTGGGTAAACAAAATGTGGTATATTCATACAATGGAGTATTATTCAGCTATAACTAGGAAGAAGTATTGATACATGCTGCAACATGATGAGCTTTGAAAACATTATGCTAAGTGAAAGAAGCTGGTCACAAAAGGTCACATATTACAGACAACAGGCAGAATAGGAAAATCTCTAGTGATTAGTGGTCGCCAGGGGCTGTTGGGGAATGGAGAGTGGGGAATGGATGCTTGATGGGTGTGACATTTCCATCTGAGGTGATGAAAAAGTAATAGAACTAGATAGTGATGATGGTTATGGAACATTGTGACTGTGCTTAATACCACTAACATTCACTCTTTAAAATGGTTGAAATACAAATACTATGAGTATTTTACCCTAATAAAAAAATGAGAGTGAAATCAGCAGTGTCTTATTAGGTGAGAACTGTTAAGTAGTAGCCCTTAATGACATTGTTGAGAACAGTTTCAAGGGGAAGGAGCAATGCCAGACTGTGGTGGGTTGAGTTTAAATAAGAAGTGGGGTGTGGGTGGCTTGAAGCTGGACAGTGATGAACTGAAGGACTATAAGCTACAGTGTGTGTCAGAACTTCACCTGACAGTGGTCAGATGGGGAGATGAACAATCATGAAATTATTGTTTGTTTTGTTTGGTTTGGTTTTGGGTGTGTGTGTGAGTGTGTGTGTGTGGAGATGAAAACAGCTCGAATACATTTATTTGCTGGGAAAAGGAAGCCTTAGAAAGGAGAGAGGATAAGAGAGGTAACTGGTAAGAGTTTAATCCTCAAGGATCAAGAACAACTATGGACAGGGAAGCCTTCATCTTTGTAAGGAAAAAGAGACCTTCTCTTCAGAAAAGGAGATGGTTGCCCCCTGAAGAGACAATCTGGATTGGAGAGCAGAGGCCGAAGGAACTCATGCCTATGGGCTTCTGCCAGAGATTCACGAGACCTTACATAACAACCAGAGAGTTCAACCCTCAGCGCACACTGGAAGTATTTGGGAGGATCTATTCTAAAACATACTAATGCTGGCCCTATATCCAAAGATCTGATTTCACTGGTGTGGAGATTATTTTTCAAAAGCTTTTTTTTTTAAGAGAAGCATTTTTTTTTAACTATTGAAGGGGACTTACAGAGGACTAATAAAATCCTAGATATGAACCCCCAATAACATTAATCCAGTTGACCTCACTCTGGTCAGAGGCCACCCCCCCTAGACCCCGCCCATTTGAAATCCCATCCCAACTGCAACAAAGCAACATGTTCATTAATAATAATGGTAGTAGTAGAAGTAGCAGTGTATGAGGTACAGAGGGCTTACTATAAGCCATGAATGATACAAAGCAGATTGTTTGCATTATCTCATTTTAATCCCACAACTGCCCAATGTGGTAAAAACCACTTATATTCCCATGTTACAGGTAATGTTTTACACTGATGAAGAATTGGCTCCATATCAGAGAGTTAGAGGCTGGTAAAGGCAATCCTGATACCTGACACCAGGACAAATGTCATTAACCACTGTGTTAAATAGTCCAACATTAACTTTGTAAATGAGGTGTGGCTTGGGCCAGTTTCATTTTCAACACCAGTTTAGACCATTTGAAAATATGAAGTCACATTCTTTTATATAAATATGACTTTTAATATATTCCCTTATATTAAACAGGCTTCCCTGGTGGCTCAGATGGTAAAGAATCTGCCTGCAAGGCGAGAGACCTGGGTTCGCAGGTCTCCCTGCAAGAGAGATACCTTGGAGGAGGGCATGACAACCCACTCTAGTATTCTTACTGAGAGAATCTGCATGGACAGAGGAGCCTGGGGGGCTACAGTTCATGGGATCACAAAGAGTCAGACATGACTGAGCAACTAAGCACAGTACAGCACAACTAATATTAAAAAAAAAATCAAGGTTTGAGTTACTTTATCTTGGGCTGTTTCAGCTAAAAACAGTTACAGCCTGGACACATTAATGTTGTGCATCCATAACTTCATCTTCCATAATTTATGTCACCTCTTACATCTAATAAAAGAAGTGTGTGGTAGAGGGATTCAAAACATAGGTTTGGGGTCTGATAAACTTGCTTTGAATCAAGCTTCAGTCTAATATATGGCAATTATGTGACTTCAGACACCCACAAACCCTTTGTTTTCTCACTTGTAAGGTGGGGATAATAATACTCATGGTAGGGCTTCCCTGGTGGGCCAGTGGTTAAGACTCCCCACTTCCAGTGCAGGTGGCATGGGTTCAATCCTTGACTGGGGAAGTTCCAACTGCTGCGAGGTGTGGCCAGAAATAAATTAATTAATTTCTTAAAAGCTCATGGTAGTGTTGGTGAGAGGTGAAAATGAGGTGTCTCTGAAAGGAAGTAAGTACAGTGCCTGGTGTAGTGTAAAAAACCAAAAAGATGGTAGTAGTTTTTATTGTTATTGTAGCTGTATAATCATCATCAAGGTTTATTGGGAGCACTATGACAATCAAGGAGTTACAGTGCCTCTTTCACAGATATTGTGGCTTTCTAGACCAGTGCTGTCCGTTTGAGGTTTCTGTGGTGATGAAAATGTCCTATAATATGTGTTCTTCAACATAGTAGCCATTAGTCACACGTGACCACTCAGTACCTGAAATTTGATTAGTGTGACTGAGGAACTAAATATTTTATTTTGTTAAATAGCCACAATTAACTAGAACTACCTTACTGGACAGTGCTGATGTAAAGCACTTGGCATATAGCTGAGCCAAAGTTGCTAGGTTAAAGCTCAAAGTTCAATTCATTCAGAAGGGTTTTTTTGTAACTCCTTAAGAGATGTCACTAATTTCCTATTGGAATCAGAAATCTTGGCAAGGGCTTCACTTTGCAGAGGTTTTCAGTATCACATGTAGCTGATGAATAGCATACGTTTGTCCTAGTAACCAGGACATTGGAGTCAATTTAAGTACTCATGAGTGCATTGCATGACAAAAATGTTGGATTTTATGACCAGATACAATTTTGAGAAGTTGAGGGTAACTATCTAGTAAAATATAGACAAATAAACTTGAGGTATTCTTTATCAAGTTCCTCCTGATTGGGGGGGAGGGGGCGGGAAGTCTAACAAAATAAATAAATCACCTGTGATAATATTTTGAAATCGAATTTTTTTTTCAATTATAAAGACCTTGAAAAGTAAACTTCCAAAAATAGAGTTCACTATATAGAGAACTGATGAGAAAAAGCTTTAAAATGCAGAGGATGTGGAAACCCCAGTAGCTACCAGACTTTTTGGGCAGAGGCACATAGAGTACACATGCTTATAACCAGAAGGGTCTTAGGAAAGATACAAAGCTAAAATTTTAAAGCATTCCTAAAAAATAAAGTGAAGGAAGTGAAGTCGCTCTTTGCAACCCCATGGACTGTAGCCTACCAGGCTCCTCCATCCTTGGAATTTTCCAGGCAAGAGTACTGGAGTGGGTTGCCATTTCCTTCTCGAAAGGGATCTTTTTGACCTAAGGGATCGAACCTGGGTCTCCTGCATTGCAGGAAGATGCTTTACCATCTGAGCCACCACGAAAGCAAGGTAACAAAGTTAATGAATTTAAATATATATCCAGTATTTAATAGGTCAACAAAAAATTGGCAAAAAAGAATTTTAAAGGTTTTATAATAATTATATTATCAGTGATGGCTTCAGGACTATTATTCTATGTAATGCAGTGATAGAATGAAAAAAATGAGAAACTTTTTGACAATCCAATTCTATCATCTGTAGTGTCTTTGAGAATCAGAATTCTTAGTGAGAAAAAGTAGATATAGATAGAAGATAAAAGAGCTTGAATAACAAAACTTACAGTCCTAAATTTGAATTAGAAATATCAGTGGTATATTGTATCTTTAAAATTTTTCCTAACTCTATCCAGTGAGAATACCCTTATGAAAATAATAACCATCCTTAGCATTTAGGTAGTGGACTTGAAATTCCATTTCCTTTAAGAGAAAGGAGAACTTCAAAGCAAAATGGCAGAAAATGTACACAATTGGCCTGCAGTATCTTGTCATCCTACCAAATAGCAAGGGAAAAATTTTTGAACAAAAATTATTAACAGCATGTCAGAAAGACCCAGGAACCAACTCAAAGACACTCCCTCTTGTTGAGGATGAACAGTTTGAGCAACAAGGATATGGTCCAATGTCCCTGTGTTCAAATTCATGAGTTCATAATGGTACTGAAACAAATTGATCACTATTAAAGGATACTGGTCAACCAAGTGCTTCCCTGGTAGCCCAGCTGATAAAGAATCTGCCTGCAATGCAGGACACCCCAGTTCAATATCTGGGTCAGGAAGACCCCCTAGAGAAGGGATAGGCTATCCACTCCAGTATTCTTGGGTTTCCCTGGTGGCTCAGATGGTAAAGAATCTGAGGTTTTTCAGATTGGGAGGGTCCCCTGGAAGAGGGCATGGCAACCCACTCCAGTATTCTTGCCTGGAGAATCTCCATGGACAGAGGAGCCTGGCGGGCTACAGTCCATGGGGTTATAAAGAGTTGAACACAACTGATAATCAAACTTATTTGAAAATGATAAATAATGAGAAAGAAATATTTATCCTACCTTTCTTACATGTGTTTATCACTGGTTCACCAAATAGTATATGAGCAGAATTTCTTTTTTTGAAAGTATTCTAACTAATAAATGAAGAAGAAATACTAGAACTAAATATTGTCCTTTTGCAATCATCTAATGAATTCACAGATTTAGGCCTTGAGCATCAATGATTGGTAACGTCACAAAGAGAGACAAGCAGACATTGTGTATTAATATCATATGCTCCCTAATAAAAGATCAAATATCCACTTATGAGGAAGGCTAAACCTGAATCCAATCAAGCTTTTAGATCCACCCATTAATTTACAGGAAAAAATCAGAGACAGAAATACATTAAACTACATCATGAGGATGAAATCATTAAAAAAAAAAAATAGTACAAAGGTTCCAACTTCTCCAAGAAATAAATTACAAAAGGAAAAAGAGAGAGTGATGGCTGGGGAAATCTATAAACTAAAAAAAGGCTTAAAGACATATCACCTAGAGTGATGGTTACTTTTATGCATAGCCCTGGCTAAGCCATGGTACCAAGATAGTTGGTCAAACACCAGTCTAGATATTGCTGTGAAGGTATTTTTCAAATGAGATTAACATTTAAATTAGTAGACTTTGAATAAAACATAATGTAGGCCCATAATGTAGGTGGGCCTCATCCTATCAGTCAAAGGCCTTAAAAGAAAAATATGCCTATTAAATTTACTAAAAAGTTGAAAATGATCTATTAAAAAGCAGAAACAAAAGACCTTGATAAATATTAAGTATCTTTATTTTATAGGAAACAAGTACTCTTAAACATGAACATGGCTGGTAGAAATTAAAAATGGTACAACCTTTAGAGAGGAAATTTGGAAAACCTATCAAAACTACAAATCCATTTACCCTTGACTCAGTGATCTCAATTTTGGAAATGTATCCTAAAGCTATGCTTGCATGTAGAAGTGGCATATATTTAAGGTGATCTATTGCAGCACTGTTTATAATAGCTGAATATTGGAAACAACTCGTACTTATTATCTCTCTATCCTTCTTTAGACAGAAAGGGAGAATAGAAGAGAGAAAGCAAGGAGTATTTAAATAGCTGTTGATGAATATGTAGGTTATTTCCTAATTTTGCTAGTATGCATTCTTCAGGTTTTCTGTTTCTGAATTTCTTTTTCTGCCATGCCATGCGGCATGTGGGACCTTAGTTCCCCAAACAGGGATGAAACCTGCACTCCCTTCAATGGAAGCCTGTAGTTTTAACCACTGGCCCTGTTTCTGATTTTTAATAGAACACTTTCAACTTCTTACCGAAGTTTAATAGGTATATCCACATGATAAGTACACAGCTTAATGAATTTTGTACTACTGGACACACCTAGGTCAGGAAACAGGACAACACCAGCACCTCAGAAGCCCTCCCAGTCTACCACCCACGGCCACAAGGGTGGCACCATTCAAGTCCGCAACACCATAGGTTAGTGTTGCTTATTTTTGTGCTTTATATAAATGGTATCATTCAAAGAAAAAGAAAACTGATAACTATACAAAATAGTGCATGGGGGGATTTCCCTGGTGGTCCAGTGGTTAAGAAACTGCTTTGCAATGCAAAGGATGCGAGTTCGATCCCTGGTCCAGGAAGATCCAACATGCCTCGGGGCAACAAAGCCCATGCACTGAAACTCCTGAGTGTACTACAGCGAAGACCCCATGCGCCACAACTAGGACCCGACACAGCCAAAGAAATAAATATTTTTTTTAAAAAGAGTACATGTGGAAGTTGAGGATCTGGACAACTGTCCCTGCCTGAGTGCCCCTGGGGACATCTCTCAGGGATTACATGTACAAAAATTTGAAAACCACTAGCTTAAGGTACAGAGTATCTGCTTAAGATTATCTCAGTATGATTACCACAGTATGAAATTTAACATTTAAAAAATCTTTCCCCAGAGACATCTGTGAAGAAATTAAATATTTATTTGGGCTATAGAATAATTTGAGGAGAAATTATAAATATTAATTATATTATATTTATAATATTTATATGTTTATAATATATTATATATAATATTTATATTAGAAACATATTTATAATATTTATTTTATATCTTTTATATTATAATTTGCATATTTATCATATTATATTATAATATTGATGTTTATAATTTTTAATAAGAACACACCATTCATCAAGTTCTAGGTGTTGTGGATAATGGAAGTTGAGTAAGACACACACTTGAAGACTTTAAGCTTTATTTATAAAGATATATATTCAAATAATTATAGAACAAGATGGTTTGCAATAAGCTTCTTAGAAACTAATTGTTGTTTCTTAATTCTGCTAGTATTTATTAGAAACCATATTATGGGATTCAGATTTTAAGCTTAGATAACTTACTATCAAAGTGATAACCTCAGATATTCATATATAGTAATTATCTTTAAAAAGGGAGTCTAATTGACAAATACAACCCAAAACTTAAAGGTTAGCTCTCTCAAGCACCAGACATGAATGAATTTTGAACCACAGATTATCATTCTGAAAAGTTAAGATGCTGAAAGAAACAAGATAAAACAATTGCTTCAGGGTATAGAACATTGGGGGGGTATGGGGGGGTGGAGAGGAATTCTTGAGCATTTTTTAAAACCAAGGAATTTTGAGGAGGAATTTGGCTGTATCTATTTTTTTTCATAATTTATTTATTTTTGGCTGCAGTGGGTCTTCACTGCTGCTTAGACTTTTCTCTAGCTGGGGTGAGCGAGGGCTTCTTCGTCAAGGTGCTGTCTTCTCATTCTGAGGTCTTCTCTTCTTGCAGAGCATGGTCTGTGGGGCACGGGAGTTCAGCAGTTGTGCTGGGCTCTAGAGCACAGGCTCAGTAGTTTTGGCACAAGGGTTTAGTTGCTCCACAGCATGTGGGATCTTCCTGGCCCAGGGATGGAATCTGTGTCTCCTGCATTGGCAGGTGGATTCTTTATCACTGAGCCACTAGGGAAGCCCTGGGTGTAACTAGATAGATAAAGTTTAAAGTCTATTTCCTCCTACCCAGCAATTCTAACTCTAGGTAAGCACTCCTGATAAAATCTCAGACACAGGCATACATACTTCACTTTATTGCATTCTGCTTTATTGCACTTTGCAGATAGAGCACTATTTACCAATTGAAGGGCTGCAGCAACTCTGCACTCAGAGTCTATTGATGCCATTTTCTCCAACACCATTTACTCGTTTCAAGTCTCTGTGTCACATTTCAATAATTTTTGCAATATTTCAAACTCTTCATTATTATTATATTTGTTGGGGTGATCTGTCACTAGTGATTTTTGACGTTACTATTGTGACTGGGGGTACCACAAATTGCATCCATACAAGACAGTAAACTGAATCAATAAAAATTGTGTGTGTTCTGACTGCTCCACTAACCAGTGTCCCCAGCCTCTCTCCCTCTCCATGTGTGCGTACTGAGTCACTTCATTCATGTCCGACTCCTTGAGACAGTGGGTTGCCATGCTCTAGGGGATCTTCCTGACCCAGGGATCTTTCCAACCCAGGGATCAAACCTGAGTCTCTCATGTCTCCTGCATTGGCAGGTAGGTTCTTTAGCACTAGCGCCACCTGGGAAGCCTTCCCTCTCCATAAGTATTCCTTATTTCCTGAGACACAATATTGAAACAAGGCCAACTAATAACCCTATAATGGCCTCTAATTTTTCAAGTTGGAGTGAAACATCTTTCACTTTAAATCAAAAGCTAAAAATGATTAAGTTTGCTGAGAAAGCCATGTAGAAAGTCAAGAAAGGCCAAAAGCTGGGCCTCTTGAACCAAATAGCCAAGTTGTAAATGCAAAAGAAAAGTTCTTGGAAAAAAAAAAAAAAGTTCTTGGAGAACATTTAAAGTGCTACTCCAGTAAACATACAAATGATAAGGAAGTGAAATGGCCTTCTCTGCTGATTTGGAGAAAGTTTAGCAGTCTGGATAGAAGATCAAATCGGCCATAACATTCTCTAACCAAAGCTGAATCCAGAGCAAAGTCCTC
The DNA here is from genome assembly GCA_007570785.1 of Antilocapra americana. Taxonomy (NCBI): domain Eukaryota; kingdom Metazoa; phylum Chordata; class Mammalia; order Artiodactyla; family Antilocapridae; genus Antilocapra; species Antilocapra americana. The sequence continues at coordinate 16,399,607 of ML664174.1, forward strand.
TCTTCAATTCTCTGAAGGCTGAGAGAGGTAAGGAAGCTGCAGAAGAAAAGTCTGAAACTAGTAGAGGTTAGTTCATGAGGTTTAAGGAAAGAAGCCATCTTCATGACAGAAGTTCAAGGTGAAGCAGCAAGCTGCAACAGGTTATCCAGAAGATCTAGCTAAGATCATTAATGAAGGTGGCTACACCAAACAGTAGGTTTTCAATGCAGACAAAACAGACTTCTATTGAGAAGATGCCATCTAGAGCTTTCAGAGCTAGGGAGGATAAGTCACTGTCTGACTTCAAAGTATCAAAGAACAGTCTAACTCTCATGTTAGGGGCTAATGCAGCAGGTGACTATAAGCTGAAGAGTACAATGCTCATTTACCATTCCAAAAATCCTGGGGTCCTTAAGAATTACACTAAATCTATTCTGCTTGTGCTCTATAAATGGACCAATGAAGCCTGGATGACAGTATATCTGTTTACAACATGGTTAACTGAATACTTTAAGCCCACTATTGTGAACTACTGCTCAGGAAAAAAATTAAGTACTTTCAAAATGTTATTGCTCGTTGACAATGCACCTACTCACCCAAGAGCTCTGATGGAGATATACAATGAGATTCATGTTGTTTTAATGCCTGATAACACAGCATCCTTTCTGCAGCCCATATATCAAAGAGTAATTTTGACTTTCAAGTCATTATTTAAGAAATACATATTGTAAGTCGTGCAAGTCTATAGCTGCCTTATGAATGTTCTGAATAATTTCTCTGAGAGATCTGGGCAATGTAAACAGAAAACCTTCTGGAAAGGATTCGCCATTCTAGGACTTCCCTGATGGCACAGTGGATAAGAATCTGCCTTGAAATGCAGGAGACACCAGTTCAATCCCTGGTCTGGGAAGATTCCACATGCCATGGGCAACTAAGCTTGTGCACCACAACTATTGAACTCTCACTCTAGGGCCCTTGAGCCAAAACTACTGGGCCTGTCTGCTGCAGCTGCTGAAGTCCACAAGCCTAGAGCCTGTGCTCCGCAACAAGAGAAGCCACCACAACAAAGAGTAGCCCCCACTTGGCGCAACTAGAGAAAAACAGGTGCAAAGAAACAAGACCCAGCACAGCCAAAAATAAAAGAATAAAATTATTTTTTAATAAAGATTCACCATTCTAGATGCCATTAAGAACATTTATGATTCTTAGGAAGATGTTATAATATCAACATTAACAGAGGAGTTTGGAAAAAGTTGATTCCAATCTTCAAGTTTGACTTTGAGAGACTCAAGACTTCAATGGAGGAAGTAACTGCAAATGTGGTGGAAATAGTAAGAGAATTAAAACTGAAGTGGAGTCTGGGACTTTCCTTATGCTGCAGTGGTTAAGAATCCACCTGCCAATGCCAGAGACAAAGGTTTGATCCTTTATCCTTATAGAGGAGCAAAGAATGCAGTTTCTTGAGATGGAATCTACTTCTAGTGAAGATGCTATGAAGATTGTTGAAATGACAACAAAGGGTTTGGAATGTTACACAAACTGAGTTGATGAGAAAGCAGCAGCAGGGTTTGAGAGGACAGACTCCAATTTTGAAAGAAGTTCCACTGGAAGTAGAAGATGGTATCCAACAGCACTCCAATGCTACAGAAAAAAATCATTCGTGAAAGGATGAATTGATTGATGCAGCCAACTTCATTGCTGTCTAATTTTTAGAAACTGCAACTGCCACCCCAGGCTTCAACAACTACCACTGTGATCAGTTAGCAGCCATCAACGAAGGGCTAGATCCTCCACCAGCAAAAAGATTATGACTTGCTGAAGGATCAGCTGATGGCTAACATTTTTAAACAATGAGGTATTTTCAAATTAAGGTATGACTATTGTTTTTTAGATGTAATGCCATTGCACACTTAAAAGACTGCAGTATAATATAAAGAGCTTTTACATCCACTGGGACACCAAAAAAACTATGACTCATTTTATTTTGATATTTGATAGATTACACTGGGCTGGAACCAAACCGAACTAGCTCCAAGGTTTGCCTGTACAGTGATGTCCCACAACATTGTCTGTACAGAGAAGCATGAACATTAGAAACTATACAGGAGTGAACACATAAAATGTGATATGTTGGATATTCATACAGTTGATCAGTATGTAGCAGTTAAAAATGAACTATCTTGATATCCTAATTAACTTAATTCACAATTTCTATTGAGTGCCTAGTTAAGTGCTAATCACTCAGTTGACTCAGTTGTGCCCGACTCTTTGCGACCCCATGAACTGTAGCCCACCAGGCTCTTCTGGCCATGGGATTTGCCAGGCTAGTATACTAGAGTGGGTAGCCATTCCCTTCTCCAGGGGAACTTCCTGACCCAGGGATCAGACCCAGGTCTTCTTCATTGCAGGCAGATTCTTTACCATCTGAACCACCAGGAAAGCCCTACTCTATGTCAAATACAGTTCTACGTTCTGGGATTCGGTGATTAGTAAGCCAAAAACCTAGCCCTCAGGGAGCTCACAACTGCATCTGCATATACCAGGACAGCAGAGGACAGAACATCCTGTGGGGGGAATACATATGCTATGAAATGTAAAATATGAAAATTCTTCAATTATCCCCTAAATAATCCTATGCACTATTTATGTATACACATATGCAGATGTGTATTTTAAAGACTTTAAAGAACATGTACAAAAATCATAATAGGGTTGCTTCCAGTAAGGGAAAGATGATCAGACTGAGGATGTGGGTCAAAGGGAACTTCGACTTTATGTGCAATTTTTCTTTTTCTTAGAATATCATAACATGAACAATGATGATTTCTGGGTATTAGAAAAACTCATATTTGTTACATTTATCTCTGTACTTTGTTTTTTACTTCCTCAAAACTAAAGAACCCATGACCAAGGAATTTTGGGTTTCAAGGACAAAAAGTACAATCTGTAGAGAAAAATCCTTGAAGGAGTTGAGTTCAATCTAGAAATAGGAATGGATCTTCCTCTGAGACAAGAGCAGAAGAAGAAATGGATGAAGAAAAATAGAAAAGACTAAGGAAAGAAATAGTAAGTTGAAGGATATTTACATGTGGCCTTGAACTTCTCAGTAAAGCAGGAAGCAAGAGAATCTTCTGAAGAAAGGGAAAAATATGAAAGAGTTTTTAAACAACCAATGTAGGAAATTCACAAGGGAATTTCCAAGAGATTAATAAAAGGAGTACAGAGTAGCAATGAGAACCAGGTGAGGTTCGATAGCATGAATTTCCAGGAACTGAATCAGAACAGTTTCATGTTTTTCTCTAGAAAAAAATGGGCAGTCCAGGGAAAAAAGAGAAATTAACTGATAGTGTTGAATACAACTTACAAAATATTTTTGTGAGTACTTGGTGAAGATAGAAGGAGGGGATGAAGTATACCAGAATTAAAGGTTTCTTTAAAGCTCTGAACTTGGAGATTAGACTGAGAAAAAAATGTATCTGGGAAAAGCTTTGGCTTTCTCAGATTTGGGTTTGGCAAGGGCAGGACACATGTGCCATCTGTCCCTGAGTCATTAGCAGATCATTAATTGATCCTGGCACTCTTTCTTACCAAATCTAGACATGAGCCCAGAACCCTCCTCAATTCAGTATCCCAGAGATGCAGTCCCAGTTGCTTCGAGTGGCTACACAGTACGAAACCTGCTAAACATGCCTGCACCAGACAGCAAGCTTCTTCTAGGCAGTGAGCATCTCCAAAGGCTTATCGGACACAAAATAAGCTCTTACTCAATAAGTAATTGTGGTGAATTCCCTGGCTGCCCATTGATTAGAACTTGGAGCTTTCACGGCTGGGCCCCAGGTTCAGTCCCTGGTTGGGGAACGAAGATCCTGCAAAATGTGCTATCTGGCCAAATTAAAAAATAATACTAAAATAAAATGAATGTATCTTTAAGAAATAGTAATTGTGGAAAGAAGGAAGTAAGGGAGAAAAGGAAACCCAGAATGGAGTCGTTAATGGATAACAAAGAACAAGTTTAGCAGAAATGAAAGGAAAAGAACGTCAGACTGGGATCAGAATAGGGGTCTCAAAACTGATGACATAAAATGCTATCGTGTTTAAGTTAAAGAAAAAAACAAACAAAAAATGGTGATCCTGGAAGTTCCCTGGGGGTCATTAAGGCGAAAGTGTTTCAGTAGTGAGAAAAAGTTAAAAGTCTGTCTCTTGTAATGAATGGGATGGGGGTGGGGGAGATATTTGTTAAACCCTTACTCTAAATTTTCTTCTATGAATTCTTCCTCTCCTAAAAAGATTCCCTATAAAAGGTAGCTTATGAAAGATGACAAGCGTAAATAAGCTTCTGCCATCTAAACATTTAGAAATTAAGAGTTTGGTAATATTGCATTTTGTTTACATACCATGCATTTTTATGAGAAAAAAAAAACACTTTCTGTCATGTTGCTATAGAACTGTCGAATTTTCAATTGACAAAAGTATGGGGTTTTTGCACTGATGTTTCCCATTAAAAATCATGGAAAACTTTAGCTAGAATCTGGTACAATATGGAATACATGAGAAATATTCCACATTCTTTGATCTTTAATGTTTCATACTGACACATTTTAATCATCTTCACATTAAAAAATTTTCCTTTTCAGCACTTCCACTTTTGGTTTTTCCTATATGTGTATAGACATACTTAGGCAAGGATAAAAAAGTAAATTACATTAATGTGTTTGTGTTTCCAAACTGGCTGAGAATTATTCGATGTGTAGAAAGATCCCCAGTAATGTCAATGACTGCATAGGAAACTGCCAACTGCTGAACCTCCCGTTCCAACTTGCCATGCCGACAAAAAAAATAAAATCTGCACCACTGGCTGCACTATGCCCTCGGTTGCTTTGTTACCCTGGGAAATGAAGAGGGTCGGCGGAAATTATCCTGTAATGAGCAATCCATCTGGCTGCACCTAAAAATGGAATAAAAATGCCACCCTTGACTTTTCCATGGTAGTAAATTAAAGCCTAATGTATAGTTCTAATTGCTAACATTTTCTCTCTAATTATGGTTCAGTTTGGCTAGGATTTCCGACAATCCCCTTGTTCCCCTAAAGCAAACACCAGAGAACGTTCTAACCCCACCGGTGGCACTTATTAATAACCCCCTTGACAAATGAAAAAAATCATTATTCTATATTAGACAGGAAAAGATTTTCCCAGCAAAAGCTAATTGATTTAAAAAAAAAATTCAGATGCTATAGAGGAATTAATTTCAAAGAGAGGAAAAATACAATAGTGTCAAAGAAAAACAGATTCATGCATAGTGTGATGTTGCCTGGGCACTGTTTGGGGTACCAGCTGGGGAAAATAAAGCAAAACCTGACAAATGTATGAAAAAATATCCATGCCTCCTTATATACTGGGATGAAGAGATGAGAGGAGGAGAGCTCTCTTATGAAGAATTCTTACTTTGTGCCTCCATGAAAGAGATCAGATATGATAAGTTGGTTTCTATGGATGGCAAATTCAAACACATACAAAAAAAAATGGTTGGAAATGTTTCCACATTCTTCTCTTAATCTCTTTCATTCTTATTTTTAAAAAGCATTATTCCTTTTAAACTATAGTACAAATACATGCTAAATACAAATCAGTATTTATCTATAGGTCTAGTTTTCATCAAACAGTATACAGCTTTCTGAGTGACAATTAATAATTTAGAAATGCTAAACAAAAATAAGATTTCTGATACACTGAGGAGGCATGGTAGAAAAAAGAAATATACTGAAAAAATATTTTTGTAAGCTATACTCCAGAGAATGCTAGTAGTAAACAGAAATACAACTTTATAAAGCAAAGCATGGTAGACCCAAGCAGTCAGATTGGGGATGAGAAGCAGCAGTGGAATCAGGGACCTCCAGAATAAGCACTAAGACACTGTCTACGGAGAGTGGAAATACAATATTAAAACCAACTAAAATCCAATCTGCCTTTTAGAATCACCATGCACTGATCATTCTAAACAATGTCAGGAATAAAATACTTCCCTCCGCAAAAAAATGCTGTTTGTCTAGGTTCTAAGCAATTTCTGTGGTTATTGTTAAATTTTGATACTGTAAGTGTGCACTTCAAGTCAGCACATATTTATTACTTAGGGTTTATAAACACTATATTCTACATAAAAGTTCATTTGGAAAACTGTTCTGGACCCACACAAACTCAGCTACACACATCTATTATTGTAATACTTCCCCTTACGTCAAAAACGCTTTAATATACTTTAAAACTATTAATCCTTTTTTTCATTTCTGTACTGTAGTCTTTATTTACTCTACAGTTATTTTTCCTTCACTTGTAAAATATAAATACAAAGTACAACAGAAATAAAATATTTAGTGCCTGCATCTATTTTCTGGACATTATTATTATGTTTCATCTCATGATGTTTACAGAGAATAATTTTGTTCTATAAAACATGGGAAATGTTAAAAAGGACCTGCTTCAGGTATCAAATACACTATGTGCTATACTGAAGCAAAGAAAATGAATTATATTATCAGAATGACTGGAGTATAAGGTCTTCACCTTAATCAAATAATCTAGTTAAATAGTTTTTAAATAGATGGTCAATTATCATAAAATGATCATTAAAAGCAAAAATCAAATAAAACTAGAATGTGTACAAATGAATCTTCTTTGATAATTGAAAAGGTCTTACACCGACTCAAAATTATTATTGTGATCAGTGATAATGTCAATTATCATTGTTGTGTAACTATGCAAAAATTATCATCAGGTAATATGATGAAGTGGTGCTAGTGGTAAAGAACCTGCTTGGCAATGCAGAAGACCTAAGAGACACCAGGTTCAATTCTTAGGTCGGGAAGATTCCCGGAGGAGGGCATGGCAACCCACTCCAGTATTCTTGCTTGGAGAATCTAGGGACAGAAAAGCCTGGTGGTCTATGGTCCATAGGGTCACAAAGAGTCAAACACTACTGAAGCGACTGAGCAAAAGCAAGAGAAAAAATACAATGATAGGTAATAGAACATTAAGACGTTAAAATGAAGGTTTATGGTGAATGCTATTTAATTCACATTCCATTTCTCAAAGAATATAACAGTCATATGCAATTTACTGTGTCCAATCTCAAATAAAATTTCTATGGATCTGAAATGTAACTTTAAAGAGCAATTTTTATTTTAAAAAAGAGTTGTCACATTTATCACTATTCACACTGAGATTTATATGTTTTTAATAAATTAAATAATATTTTTAGAACTCTTGGAATACAAAAGACTTGGTCTCTCCAAATCAGCTGATTAGATTCATTCTTTGTTATTCAGTTCTTTGTAGATTCATGCCATGCAGAGATTCCTAAAACACTTATGGGCAAAGTCTATGGGGCAAGATAATGGCGACATGAGATTCCACACTATCTGATGGAAAGATATCAGTGCTCTGTCAATCAGATCACTTTGAATTTACTTTTCAATTGTTGCTGAAAACCAATTATTATAGGACAAGGATGGGTTGTGGACCTTGGTCGTGAAGGGCTATTTTCGACTTAGCCTGAGGCACAAATAGGCACCTACAGATTCATTTGGGCATCAATGGAATGGCAGAAAGCTCAATACTCATGCTGAAGCTCCATTAGCCACACAAATCTGACATCCTGTCAACACATTGACTGAAATTTGTATATGCAAAGGTTTGCCTAGGCAACCTCAGCAGCTATCTAAGGGGATCTCCTCTGAAAGGAAGCCTGGCCCTTGGGGGAGGAGAGGCCTCCTCAAAACCTGGTCTTTATCAATTTCCCATTTAAAGGGACACTCGCGGCATTTCATCTAGAGATGAAAATGTGAATGAATTACAACTCACAAGTCTCCCTACATTGCCCCGTGTGCTTTTTACTGCAACTCATGCTGGCTGTGAAGAAAACAACAGCCTAAGCCAAAATTAAAAGAATCATTCATCAATTAATAACTGAGTAACAACTGGCAGTCCCCAAATTAATCATTGTGACTCTAGGAAAAAGTACATAGTGAGTGCTAAGTCGCTTCAGTCATGTCTGACCTTTTGTGTGCGACCCCATGGACTTTAGCCCACCAGATCCCTCTGTCCATAGGATTCTCCAGGCAAGAATACTGGAGTGGGTTGCCATTTCCTTCTCCAGGGGACCTTCCCAACCCAGGGATCGAACCCAGGTCTCTTATTAAGTCTCCTGCATTATTTAGCAGGCTAGTTCTTTACCACTAGTGTCACTTGGGTACCCAAGAAGACAATGTCCTGTGAATAAACATATACATCTAGCTGGTGAGATTACATGAATCTATGCATACAAAATGAAACTATCCTGAAAAGTCTAAGTGTGATAAATCCCAAGTGAGTGGAAAAGTAAGTGCTAGACATGTTTATAAAAGAAAAGAACTCTCTGTAGATTGAAGAAGCAAGTAAGCAAGTCTACATGTTCCAAAATGAGACTTGGGTGAAATTAAACATTAAACTGGTCTGTACACTGTATGAACTATGAAAGTTTTTTATTAGTAAAAAGTAAAACTTTTAGACAGTAGCAATACATCCTTACTATGTCAAGATATAATATCTTTCTACTTAATGGTAATAGTTCTATGTTGAATTATATTCAGTTCCTGGTCCCCTACTATTTTCAAGTCATTTTCAGCTAGTCTTCAGGCCTTCTGTTACAGAGTTCATTATTCTGCATTTTTCCACTCTGGGAATAGTTATTCCATCATCTTTACCTTGCCTTTTCATCCATCACACTAAAGAAGATGGTGGACTTATTCATAACCCAATTCTTATTCTATCTCCATCATTATCCCACAAGTTCAAACTTGGTTTTATTAGTGATTTTATTAGTAACTACTAAAATAGAATTTCTTTTCTATATGTCTAAATCCATCAATTGAGATCTCTGGCTACATTTAAGCTATAGCACAGTGCATGGCAGGAGCAGGGGGTGAGAGACAGACAGAGACTGGACTCATAACATCTGAGTCTAATTCTCAGAACTGCCACTTAATGGAACCATGACCTTTGACAAATCACTTATTTCTCAGTTTTCCCATCTGTAAAGCAGGGATAATGATAATATTATTAGCTCAGGATCAATTGTCAGAGGAGGAAATATATGAAAAGAGTTCATACATTTAGAAGCGCATAGCAAATACTAGTTGTTGTTACTTCACTATATTTCCCTGAACAAAATTTAACCAAGTTCTAAGACTGTGGTCTCCAGACCAGACAGCCCAGGTACTAGATATAAAAATCCTTCAACTTTTTGAGCCTCAGATTCCTCCTTAGTACCTGTTTAATACTGCATTGAGAGGCTGAAATAAGTCGTGAAAAGCACTTAGAGCACCCTCTGGAAAATCATGAAATACAAATAAGTGTTCATTCATTCATTCGTTTACTCAACAAATGTTTATTGGGTGCATACTCTGTGCCAGACTTATTCTAGGATGGGAATATACTACAAAATATAAGACCAAAAATATTCTCATTCTCATGTTGCATGTATTTTAGTTGGGGTAGAAAAGATTTTTTTATTATTGCACACAATAATACACTGATATATGAGAAATATATCTGGAGATGACATATGCGATGAAGAAAATAAAACAGGACAATATATTACAGAGTGACACAGGACCTCTACTCTTTTTTTCTTGTTTTAAATTTTTATTTAAATAAATAAAACATTCAAATACACTCGATACTCCTTTGGTAGTTGTCCCCAAATCTCATTTCCTTTGCAACATTACTAAAGTAATCGCTAGTCTGAAGCTGATATTCCTTCTTGTCCATATTTTTTTCTTTTTCTTTTTTTTTTACTTTTGTTAAACATTTTATTTTGTATTGGATTATAGCCAATTAACTGGCTTTCCAATTGGCTCAGCAGTAAAGAATCACCTGCAGTGCAGGAGACATCAGTTTGATCCCTGGGTGGAGAAAATCCCCTGGAGGAGGAAATGGCAACCCACTCCAGTATTCTTGCCTGGAAAATCCCATGGACCAGAAGCCTGGTAAGATACAGTCCACGGGGTCGCTGAGAGTTGGACACAACTTAGCAACTAAGCCACAACAACAGTAGCCGGCTAACAATGTTGTGATAGGTTCAGGTAGACAGTAAAGGGACTCACTCAGTCATACATAAACATGTATACGTTCCCACCCAAACTCCCCTCCCATCCAGGCTGCCGCCTAGTACTGAGCAGAGTTCCCTGTGCTCTACAGTGACATGTGCTGTATAGTATGTTCTTGTTAGTTACCCATTTTAAATATAGCGAGTGTGTACATGTCCATCCAGACTACCTATCCCTTCCCCCTAACCTTTCCCACTGGCAACCGTAAGTTCATTCTCTAAATACGACCTCCACTCTTATTAACCAGAAACTGAGTTACTATTACTGCCACGACTTTTCTTTCTAAACCTACACTGTTGAGGCACCTCTTTATCATGCATGTGCTCCACTTGGACTGAGAGATGAAAAGGAAGTGAAAGGGAAAAGCAAGTAAAGAGGAAGGAAAGGAAAGGAAATATATATTAAGAAAGTCTTGTACACCATAAGTTATAAGACTGTGTTGTTGTGAAATGACCATTATGCAGACTTTGCAGAAACCTGGGGTAATGTTTGTGATGTAGAAATCAAAAATTCTTATCTATGGCTCTCCACTACTAATTAAAACTAGGTCTGTGTGCACATTAATGAAGACACTATTTACAAAGGCTATTAATGGAAACTAACAAGGGATGAGGTACCATCCTGGGCTAGCATGAGTCAAAAGCCAAAACCACCCTTGAAGGGGTGAGGGGATGGGAACGTGGAAACAGCTGTAGTAAAGGAGGGTCTCATCAACAGAAGCTTTGGCCTTAGGTAGAGTAGAACAGCTCCTGCCTACCACTGGGCAGCAGGGAGGACACTGGACTTCTCCCTCCTCTGGCCCTCTGATCTCCTGCTGATGCCTCCTACTGACCCAACAAGGAAGCCTGATTAATGCAATCCGTGGAGGTCAGCCTTCACCTCCCTCCCAGGCATGGGATGAATAAAGTGGAGGAGGAAAGTGAAGAAAGTGACGTGAATATGGAAGGGCAAATACATATGTGTGTGTGTGTGTACATGTACATATGGTTTTGTGGGTGGAGTTGGGGGGTGGATCATATGAAGGTAAGAAAATCAATTGGCAAGGGACTGCAGTAGGGGCAGATTACGACATCCATGGGCTTTATCACTTATGTCTTTACGGGATTATCCCTCTATTTAAAAAAAAAAGGTTAAAATTCTACTTTACAATTGCATCAATACAAAGATAAATGCAATCTAGGTTGGATTATATTCCACCTTTTTCTTCTGATTTTAAAAGAAACGGAAACATTTTCAGGGGCCCCTAGGTATCATGGCCCTAGGCATATCGCACTGTACCTAATGGAGAAGAGGGTTGTGGACTGCAGAAGACCAGATGTGAAGTGATAAGACCTCAACCGAATACAGGAAGTAAATGGTATATACACATTATGTGGGGTTCTGAAAGAAAATAGAAGGACACTCAAGATAATTCAAGGAGAGTTTACTCACACAGGCACTATTTGGAATCTGGGGTTGGAGTAGGGGTGATATGGGAGCACCTACCAAGCTTATGTGGCAACCGAGGACTAGGAACAATACAGACCCTGGCTGTGCAGGCCCAAAGGGAGCAGGAGAGGGGCCGTTACTGGAGGCTGGAAAAAGCATAGTGAGTAGGAGAAACAGTGGCTTTGACTTGAGGGACAGTCTGCCTGGGGTAACCTTGCAGGGAGGAATCCAGGATTATAACTGTCTTCCTCCCTCCTCCACTGCCTGAGCCTAACCAGAAGACAAGGCCATGAGACCTTGACACCGTGCACATTCGCTGGAAGGGTGGATCTGCTGGGCCAGCTGGAAGCTCTGACAAATGTGTAGCCTTTCAAGCATGGGCTTGGACTAGGATTCAGCAGTGGAGCCCAGCTCAGAATCTGCTGGTGGGGGTGCTAACCATGATTGCTAGTCCCTCCCCCTAGAGTTTCTGATTCAGTGGGTCTGATTCAAGAATGCATTCCTAACAAGTTCCCAGGTGCTACTGATGCTAGTTGGGCTTCCCAGGTGGCTAAGCGGTAAAGAATCCACCTGCCAACGTAGGAGATGCAGGTTCAATCCCTGGGTCGGAAAGATCCCCTGCAGGAGGACATTGTAACCCGCTCCAGTCTTCTTGCCTGGAGACTCCTATGGACAGAGGAGCCTGGCGGGCTACAGTCCATGGGGTCTCAAAGACCCAGACACAGCTGAACATGCACGCACCCGTGGTGCTGATGCTGTTGACCTGAGGAGCACACTTTGAGAATCACCATCTAGAGTGTTCTCCATGGACTTCTCTGCCCTAAACATTATGATTTAATCACTGTATCTGCCAATATCTAGAAGAGGGCTCGGTAACATACACTTGACCCATGAACAGCAAATGAATTGCTCAGTGGGTCCACTTGTACATGGATTTTTAAAAGAAACACTACAGTACAACACGATCTGCAACTGGTTGAGTCCCAGGATGCAGAACCCTGGATGGGGAGGAACCACATAAGAGGAAGACAACTAAAAGAAACACTCAGATTTTCGGCAGCGGAGTATCAGTGCCCCTAACCCTTGTGTTTTTCAAGGTTCAACTGTAGCTGGTACTGAATAAATCTCTGATGAATTAATAAGTTAAAGTATGTGTTAGTTGCTCAGTCATGTCCGACTCTTTGCCACCCCATGGACTGCAGCCCTCTAGTCTCCTTTGTCCATGGGATTTTCCAGGCAAGAATAATGGAGTGGGTTGCCATTTCCTTCTCCAGGTGATCTTCCTGACCCAGGGATCAAACCTGGGTCACCTGCATTGCAGGCAGATTCTTAACCATCTGTAAAACCTTAACTAAAGTAAATTGTTTTTGATTCAGTGTAATCATGCACAAAGTACGCAATCATCCATGACACATATTGACGTGGTAATCAAACGAACACAACTGACCTGAGATTCTGCGAGATATCTTCTAAGTAGGGGCTCTGTCAAATCTTCCCACATGTCACAGACTCCTATTTGCTTTGTTAACATGATGGTTCAAATGTTTTATTCAGTGTGAACAGCATAGTGAATGACTCCATCATCGGTATTTCCATAGTATATTATATATAATCATTCATCCATCAAATATTGAGTTAGAGAGTTGAGGACCATTCACAATGCTAGTCCCCGGGGACGCAAAGATGAACTACTTCTGCCTTCAGAGCTCACAACCTAATGGGGAAAACAGATATGTACACAGAAAAACCAGTGAATATTATCTTAGAAGGACATTGTGGTGCAGGTACACACAGCTATATACAAAAGAGATAAACAATGACCTACCATATGGCACATGGAAGTATATTCAATATCCTGTAATAACCTAAATGGAAAATAATATGAAAAATATTATATATATAGCTAGACCCACTCCACTGTATATCTGAAACATTGTAATTTAACTATACTTCAATTTAAAAAAAAAAAAGGCCATCATAGTAAAAACAGAAGTGTGAATGGTTGGCTAAGAGCTGGAAGGAGGAGGAAGCAACTGTGCCTAGGAGTTTCAGAGAAAGCTTCACAGGAGCGAGTTTCAGGATTGGTATTGAAGCATGTGAGCTTCCCTGATGACTCAAACAGTGAAGAATCCACCTGCAGTGCAGGGAACTCAGGAGACTTGGGTTCAATCCCTGGGTCGGGCTACAGTTCATAGGGTTGCAAAGAGTCAGACAGGACTAAGTGTGCATGCACAATGCAGAGTTAAAAGATATATAAAGATCCTCCAGTTTTGTAAATGGGGAAAGAGCCTCCAAACTGAAAATCTCACTTGTGCAAACATGCAGTATTTGAAATGAGTGAGAGGTGAGTGTGAATTATTGCACAGGAAATTCAGGAAGGTAGGTGGAGACCGACAAGGGGTAAAGCTAGAGAGGTATATTATATAGGAATCCATGCTGTACACAGTACCTGAATGACAGGCTCAAGAGAGCCAGCTCACTGCTATTCTCCTCGAGGAAGCTTTCCATAATCCCCAAGGGAGGAGGCGATAGATCACCCATGCCCCAGGCTTCTATAGCACACTCCATATATCTTTACCACAGCAGTTACTTCATTAGATTGAAATTATCTGTTCATTTTTCCACTTTCCTACTCAACCATAAGCTCATCAAGGACAGAAACCCTTATTCACTTTTGCAGTAGCACTTGGTCTGGAACGCAGAGTGTGAATGCTAAGTTGCTTCAGTCCCGTTGGACTCTGCGACCCCATGGACTGTAGCCTTCCAGGCTCCTCTGTCCATGGGATTTCCCAGGCAACAATACTGGAGTGGCTTGCCATTTCCTTTTCCTGGGGACCTTCCTGACCCAGGGACTGAACTTGTGTCTCTTGGGTCTCCTGCATTGGTTTTGGCAGGTGGGTTCTTTACAGCTAGCACCACCTGGGAAGCCCCCGGCATAGGGTATCAGTGAATAAATGTTTGTTGAACGAAGGGAACCTGAGGGGCTTCTATTATCAGGTGATAGTGAGGGGATCTCCAGCGGGCTCACTTCACCGGAACAGGTGCTGGGCTTTTTTTTCTGCCCCTCTCTTTCTTCTCCTCCATCATTCCACCAAGTATCTGGGGTCCCACTTGCCATCCTGAAAGCTCTGAATATCCCAAGAATTTGAAAGAGAGGGTTTGCCCACAGCAGATAAACTGAAGGGAACAGTCATTGTTCTTTCATTTGGAGGGGGATGCTGATGTATCAAAGGAAGCAGAAAATCTAAGAGTTTTCATGGTGAGGAACTGAGGGGTAGGAAAATACTAAAGACCTGAGTAATATAGTATTTGAATGACAGATAAAATTTGAGAAGCTAAAGAAAAGGAAGAAAGTCACTCCTGGTCCTGGATAACTGCAATCATCCATTTTTTTTGCTCTTTATCCTGGGTTATTAGAGGATACTAAAAACATGCATAATTGTGCTGATTCTTCATCGTAACTCCACATGTAGAATGATGGCTGGCACATTTAACCATCAGTTTTAAATGTGAATAGGTTATAACTTGGCCCAACTCATCTACTCACCTACTAAAGACATGACTTCTTTAATCTCTTTCCTAAGGAAGATGAGCTATCATACATATAAAGTCAGGGAACTGTAAACAGTAAGTGTGGCATTTATTGTTTTCTTTATATAAGTACATCAACAGTGCACAGGAAGTGCTTAAAAAACTGAGCTCCCTGACTTTACTTCTTTATAAATTGTTTAATATTGGCCAAAAAGAACAAACTTTCTAGCCAACCCAATACTTCTACTATGCTTGACTATGTTTGTATGGGCTGTTCCTTGCACCAGGGCATCTGACCAAAGGGGCAAGCAGGACTCAAATCCAGCCCAGATTCTGTACAATAAGCCATGTGCCTATAAACTACATATACCCAAAACAATCACCTTTTAAGGAAACTCACAGCAGTTTACATGGGCTAGCAGTGTACCTCACTATAGACTCTCCTTTTATTCCTGCCCTATTCTCTTTTGGAAAAAAAAAAAAGAGGGGGCTGAAATCTCAACGATGGTACTATCATTGCTGGGTTTGTCTTCATCACATTTCTGGGACACTAGTTTCTCTAGAAAATAGTCCTAAGTTAAAATTTATGATCTAAGGCTTTATTGGTAGGTACAATCCCAGGGTTTTAAGAGAGGGAACTGGAGAAGAAAGGAATGTGGATAAAAACATGTTACATGGTGAGCTGACCACAGCATCATAAGGAAACACAGCCAGTCAATTAATGATGGGAGAAATCTTCCAGGCTGCCTACATGAAACTCCCTGTCATTATTTCTCTCTCATGGTTGAAGGTGGCCCTAAGGGACCAATGAAAGTGAAAGTTTTAGTTGCTCAGACATGTCCAACTCTTTGCGATCCCATGGACAGTAGTCTACCAGGCTGCTCTGTCCATGGAATTCTTCAGGCAAAAATACTGGAGTGGGTGGCCATTTCCTTCTCCAGGGGATCTTCCCAATCCAGGGATTGAAACCAGGTCTCCTGTATTGCAGGCAGTTTCTTTGCTATCTGAGCCATACACTCCCTTCATATGTTACCAGCTCCAGTGATCACTGGCTACAGAAGCCAAAGCCCCCTACTCTAGGATGTGGTGATCCATCTGTATCCACAAGTGATGTGAGAAGCCAGAGCTTCATGTGGGTACAGGAGAGTCAAGTCTAGGTGCTAAAACTGCTCTGGCTGCTGCTGGACCGCATGTGGGGCAAGCCAGGACACAACTGAGGAAATTTTAGAGCTCTGGCAGGCTTAGAAGATGAGGCAATGGCAATGATAATGGCGGTGGCCAGGTCCCACATTGAGCAAGTAGAGGAGGACCCAGGAGACACACAAACCAAGCAGTTCAAAACACCTGTAGTCAATGAGGACTGCTACAAACACAAAAGAACTAAAATCTTATCCCTTCTCAATGCTTGTTAACATGAAAATACAGAAGAATTTATATTTCTTGATGACTCAATCCCATAAGAAAAGCTAAGCAAGGTAGAAATGTTCATGTGTTTACATGGACAATATATCAATGATAATAAGGGAAATAGGCACAGACATGCCACAGCAGTAACTATGCATACAACAAAATTGGCTTATTATGTTCATCCTTTGGGAAATGGAAATAGCTTTACTTTAATAGAATGATGGCCACTGTACTGGGATTTACATGTAGTTGAAATTTATCTGATAACTCAGAACTAGTTAATTTCTAAAATACTATGTGAAGGAAACTTGTCACAAAATTCTAACAATTCAAAAAACAATAGTTGCCGCAACTCACACAGAAAAGGGTATCGTATAGAAGTGGTGGGTATGTTAATTAGTTTGACTGTGGTGACCTTTTCACAGTGCATATGTGTATCAAAACATCAAGTTGTACAAATATATACAATTTATATATATGTCAATGATACCTATATAAAACTGTTTAAAAATATAAATAAAATTGTAAAATTAGAAAACAATGATATTGAATAGACACTTGCTATGCATGTATTTGCACATAGGTTAGGATAGGATCGTTAAGATGATGATTTGTCTGTGTGACGTGACCATGCCTTCCTTATACAAAACATAAATTTATTTATTTTCCCTGTAAAAGTAAAGGTGCAAAAGCAATTCAAGGCTGGTCATCTGCAATGTGGACTATTCTCACTTCTCACTCTGCCAGCTTTTGTTGCTTTTGACTGCACAGTCCGAGAAGGCAGCTCAGCCATCATAACCACCTTCTAAGCAATGGTTGGAAAGAGAGGAGGGGACCCACTTCCTTTAATATCACTTCTTAGAAGTTACACACATTGTTCTTTTCATAGCCTACTGTCCAAAACCTAGTCATATAACGACATGTAACTGTTTTCCTCGATAGTCTTGTGTCCAGATAAAAATCCAGTTATTACTGTAAAAGAAAGAGATTTTACACAACAACTGCCTTTGTACCACAGCACGGGTTTCTCAATTAAAGACCACCCAAAGATCCCAAGCACAAACTAACCAAAAGTTACAACTCATTTTGCTCACTGACTAAGGAGGGAGAAACAGTATTTTAAGTGGCTGCTTTATAATCAGCATTTTCCTTAAAGGTTGTATCCAAACATGAATGACTAAACAAACATGAAAAACTAAAGACAAACTCAATGTAACATACAATCCATTTTACCTAGATGTTACAATGATAAGACCTGATGGGAATAGGAAACAGTTGGTTATATGGACACCTGTTCTTCAACCTCAAGGAAACTTCCATTCCCCTAACTCCTAGAATGTTCTTGCAACAGGTCCGTGATGGCTGGGTCTTTCCCATTCTTCAAAAAAAAGGCTCAATGTCACTTCGTAGGAGTAAACCTACCATATTTAAAAGAGATGCTTTCCAGGAACTCTCTAGTTTCTTGAGGGCAATGACCTTGTTTGTCTTTTTCATCACTGTGTCTTGGAGGTCTAGAATAGTGTTTGGCACTTTCCAAGAATCCATTAATATTTGCTGAACAAATGAGCAAAGATATGAATGAAGGAGTTCTCAGAGAGAAAGTCCCATTGCAACGCGGATGGGTGTGACCACAAAGATATTCTTTCCAATTTCAGTTAGCCTCTCAGTGGTAATCCTTTTTATCCATCTTCAGTCACATTCCTCTTCTAGTCCTCTCAGCAGCAATTCCAAACCATTTTTTGCTCTTTGAATCCCCCAGACTAAAACTACACACACACAGAAGTCAACAGTCCTGAACCGGCTCATCATCCCATTCTGGATCATTCAAATATAGCCCTATCCATGGTCATTTCTCAACTCAGATGTAAAGAAAACTGCCCTTACATCCTCCAATCCTCAAGCTCCTGCCCTCTCTCTGTTCCTCACAGCCAAGCTTCTCAAAGTAGCTCAGAATCAACATCTCTCCTTCCTTACTTCTCTTTAACTCATTGCCTGTGGAGACTGTGTTGTGCTTTTTTTTTTTTAAAACTATTTATTTGGCTGTTTCACATCTTAGTTGAGGCACATGAGATCTTTATTGCTGCATGTAGGATCTTTTGTTGTGGCTCACATGTTGCCCCATAGCATGTGGGATCTTAGTTCCCCAACCAGGGATTGAAACAACGTGCCCTGCTTTGACAGGCAGATTCTAAACCCATTGGACCACCAAAGACATCTAGACAGTTCTAACTCAAGCCTTCTGCAGCAACCAATCACCACTAGGGCACTAGGGTTTCCAAACTGCCCTAATATTACTAGACCTCTTGAGTGTTAGTCACTCTATTTTCCCTTGACTTCCAGGGTCACTCTGCCCTCATTTCTCTTTTCTTCTGACTTTTTCTTTTCAGCCTCCTTTGCTGACTCGTTCCTCTGTCCACCCAGTCATACTGGTATTACCCAAGGTCTTACTCTCAGCCCTGTTCTGTTCTTGTTGCTGTTGTTCAGTAGCTAAGCTAATGTGTCCAACTCATTGTGATCCCATGGACCACAGCACACCAGGCTTCCCTGTCCTACACTATCTCCTGGAGTTGCTCAAATTCATGTCCATTGAGTCCATGATGCTATCTAACTATCTCATCCTCTGCTGCCTACTTCTCCCTTTGCCTTCAGTCTTCTCCACCATCAGGGTCTTTTCCAATGAGCTGGCTCATCTCATCAGGTGGGCAAAGTATTGGAACTTCAGCATCAATCCTTCCAGTGAAAATTCAGGGTTGATTTCCTTTAGGATTGACTGGTTTGATCTCCTTGCTGTCCAAGGAACTCTCAAGAGTCTTCTCCAACACCACAATTTGAAAGCATCAATTCTTCAGCACTCAGCCTTCTTTACTGTCCAACTCTCACATCTGTACATGACTACTGGAAAAACCATAACTTTTACTATATGGACCACTTGTTGGCAAAGTGATGTCACTGCTTTTTAATATGCTGTCTAGGTTTGGCATAGCTTTCCTTCCAAGGAGCAAGCATCTTTTAATTTCATGGCTGCAGTCAATGTCCGTGATTTTAGAGCCTCGCAAAAAATAAAGTCTGTCACTGTTTCCATTGTTTCCCCATCTATTTGCCGTGAAGTGATGGGACCAGATGCCATTTTTTGAATGTTGATTTTCAAACCAAGTTGATTTTTAATGTTGAGTTTCAAGTTAACTTTTTCACTCTCCTCTTTTACCTTCATCAAGAGACTCTTAAGTTCTTCACTTTCTGCCATAATTGTGGTGTTCTCTGCATATCTGAGGTTGTTAATATGTCTCCCAGAAATCTTGATTCCAGTTTGTGAGTTCTACAGCCTGGCATTTCTCATGATGTACTCAGCATATAAGTTAAATAAAATGGTGACAAGCATTGTTGTACTCGTTTCCCAATTTGGAACCAATCCGTTGCTCCATGTAAGGTTCTGTGGCTTCTTGACCTGCATACAGGTCTTTCAGGAGACAAGTAAGGTGGTCTGGTATTCCCATCTCTTTAAGAATTTTTCATAGTTTGTTGTGATCCACACAGTCAAAGGCTTTAGTGTAGTCAATGAAGCAGATATTTTTCTGGAATTCCCCAGCTTTCTCTATGATGCAACGAATGCTGGCAATTTGATCTCTGGTTCCTCTGCCTTTTCTAAACTCAGTTTGTACATCTGGAAGTTCTCTGTTTACGTACTGCTGAAGCCTAGCTTGAAAGATTGTGAGCTAGCATTTACCTTGCTAGCATGTGAAATGAGCTGCTCTTTTCTTATTCTACATGAAATAAGTGGAAATGGAATCTTTTCCACTTCCATGCTTTAGCAACCATATGTCTTCTGACAACTCCTAAATATCTCTTGTATGTGAGTTTCAGACATATCCGTCTATCTATCAAGAAAGGGATGTGTTGGGACTTCTCTGGCAGTTCAGTGGTTAAGACTCTGCCTTCTACTTTAGGAAGTGCAAGATCGATCCCTGTTGCAGGATGTGGCCAAAAATTTGAAAAGAAAAAGAAAGAGAGATGATGTATATAACTGTCTAGCTCATATCTGCACTTGGATATCCTATGGTCACTCAGTCATGTCTGACTCTTTGCAACCCCATGAACTGTAGCCCGCCAGGCTCCTCTGTCCATGGAGACTCTCCAGGCAAGAATACTGGAGTGGGTTGCCATGCCTTCCTCCAGGAGATCTTCCCAACTCAGAGATCGAACCCAGGTCTCCCGCATTGCAGGTGGATTTTTTACTGTCTGAGTCACCAGAGAAACCCCATAGGGTATCCAGGTGCAGATGTGAACTTCACATGATATCCTTCAAATTCAGCATATCCTTAACTCATTACCTAATATCCCTATTCTACCCTCAACTTGTATTCTTTCTTCTTTATTTCTATTTTGACTTCTTAGCTCACCATCTCACCAGCTGCCCAAATCAGAAAACTTTGTCTTCTTAGTGTTCCCATCACACATCAGCTGTGTCCTTTACGCTTTTATTCTTCAATGCCATTCTCCCACTTTGCTACCATTACCCTATTCACGTTTCCATATCCAGGGTTAGTAAAGTTACCAAAAGGAGTGAGGGAGAAGAATTTTATCCTTTTGATAATCAGCTCTTAAAGATACTCATTCATTCAAAGATACTTATTTAGCACTTAATATATATGAGAAATAGACATGATTTACTTAAATTATCACTTCTTTTGTAAATGAATACTTTTCTTCTTAATGACTGTCTATAGCAACCGTTTGTAAACAGCCTGTAAAAATCCAAACTCAAGGCCTTCACTACTGTTACCATTTTACAGCAAGGTTAGGGACACAGCCAGCAATCAGAAACCATTCACAGAAATGTTCAGCAAAAATCCTGACTTTACGACTTGCGTATTGTAATGTTTAATTAGAAAGGAGATCTTGAAGTATACCTGATCCTGATGAAGTAATTCTGTCCACAAAATGGGCAAAAGGAGAGATTTCCTATTTTGTTCACCAACCCATAATTTGGTAGGAGGAGTTTGGCCTATTTTAATTAATCACTGCAAATTAAATATTTCAACAACTTGAAATGAACCCTTAAAAGAATGAAAAAAATATACACAGCTCCCCTCTGCTAAAACTGCAGTGGGTGACAGAATTCCTACTGTCTAATCTATAAAAATAAAACCTGAGTTTTCAGCTAATTCCGTTTTCTCAAACACACACACAAAAACAGTACCACCCCAGTTAGATGCTTTAACATGCACGTTGATTTCCACTCACAGCTGTGGCAATTAGAAAGTGTACTTAATGGAGTGTCATGTTAATTGTTTTCAGAGTTAACCGATTTCTCCATTTAATTGTCAATTGATTAACCTATTGAAATGTTAAGTGACTCAGTTTCCTTCCAGAGTAAACAGCAGCAGCATATGGTAGCTTCATCACCCCAAGGCAGCACTTATTTGCTTGGATTCAGTGTGCTGGTATTTTTCTACACCTCCCTGAGCTTTTAATTAGATGAGGCAATGTTACATGTTATTTGTCTGCTGGAAAGGTTATCAGTGCCATGACTGACCTGCGGAGGCAAGGTTGAGTCTAGCAGCTTTAATAGAAATGGTTTTCAGCTATGACTGTTGTACTTGATTTCATTGTGATGGTAATTAACTCAAGACTGCTTTCCAAAGTGTGTGTGTGTGTGTGTGTGTGTGTGTGCACGCAGGCGCCTGTGTGTGTGCGCTCGTGTTTTCCTGTAGCTCTAACTATGCCATGAAATGTTTCCTCTGTCCTACATATGCACTTATTAAGCACTCATTGGACTCTAATAAGCAAATAGTCAAGAGTTTCTTTAGGCTAATACCACAGTACTCAAATTGTGATGCCATTAAATAAGTACGATGTTCCTTGCCTGCAGCACATTTTACAAAGGAAAAAGCCAGTTTCCTTTGGTAGAATTTCATTCCTTTATTTTCACGGTGTCTCATTCTAGCACATCTTTACAACTGTAAAGTAAAAATGATTTTACAGGACTCAATTTAAGCACATATAAGGCCACACAGGATTGAAAAAAAAGACAGCCTTGAATTTGGAAGCCCATTTCCAATGTTCCTGCTAAAGATTTCTGTGTTTTAGTGACCAAATTAGTATGAGGTCCTGGATGAGCTAGCAATTGAATCTTCTCATCTTTTGCACACTGTTTTCTGACTCTGGGTGCGTGTTACTTGCATGTGTGTTTTTACTGTACCACGCTATTGTTTAATTACGAGCCAATCCACAACTGAGCCAGCATTATCATCCTTGATAATGTTGGTAGCAGCAACTGAGACAAAATGATTACAAACCTATGTTGTGCTCAATAGTTCTTTAGAGGATTTCTCTCTTAATAGTGCTGGCTCATTCATGTTTGATTCAGCACATTTGTTCTTTAAAAAAGGCATAGCTTAGAAGAGTTTCAGGGTGGGTTAATAACTCAACTGAAAATGGCTGCTCGTATTGTAAAAGCTTGTTCCTGCAGTTGCTTGGGGCTTTCTTCAGTTTTGCCGCTCTGCAGCCTCAGCCCAGTTGGTAAACAGCTTAAGTCCAGACATCTTTTCATTCTCGGAGCAGCGGATTGAAATAAAAATGCATATAAGTGGCGACTGACTGGCGCTGGCCTAACAATAGCCTGTAACATTATGCAAGGGTATTTACATAGGAATAAGGCCTTACTGAAGGAGATGGGGCAATTAATGGTGTGGGCCACACATATAAGGAAAGTTTGTCCAATCCTTTCCTCAATAAAGATCTTTTGTAAAGTGCTATGGAAACTCATGGAGGCCCCAAAGAGATTAAGGGGAGGACTTTTCTGGAACTTCCAAAAAAATACATATATATGTATACATTTGGGGGAACTTTCTTTCAATTATGTTATATATACATTTATATGTAACTTGAAAGTTTTACAAAGCCAAACTATATTAAATAAATGTACAGAAAAGAATATGAATTCTTTGCTTTAACCATTTTGAGTGTTTCTCCAACCTTGGAAAAGAAGGCAGTTGCACTTTTTTTTTTTCAGTTCTCTTCCCTTCCTTTTCATTTCTTTCTTTTCTGAATGATATTTATTGAGTAGAAAATTGTTCTGAGATAGACAAATTCCTAAGTTACCTTGTTTCTCTGTGTGTTTGAAATTGAAGCCATCATCTTTGAAATATTTGAAAAGTTTTGCCTTAATGCTTATTTCCAGTAATGTTGAAGCAAAGGGAGGAAAAACTACCCGGTGGCCAGGCCTAAGGGGAAAATCCTCGTGATTTTCAGGAGTGTCAGGCAGCTAGGCAGTCACAGTGAAAGTGAACAGCCACAAAAACTGGGAGGGACCAAAAAGAAAATGCAAGGAGTGTGTCATAAGAGGATATGAAAACCTTAATGCAAATCTCGTTCTTTTTTAGGATATACGTCATGAGAATAAATATCTTGTCAGTCCAGATAAAAATTAAAGTCAAATGCTTAAATTCTTTTTGTTCCAATACTGTCCCAATATATTGTCATTGATTTTGGAAGTGGGAAGTCCTCTGTACCCCTCCCCCACCCCTAGCCCACCAACCCCAGCAGTAAAAGACAAATCAAATCGGGTGGCTCCGTCACAGGTTTTCATGCTTATCAGAGGCTCACCATCTGCCTCTGCTCTTAGCCAGATAGTATTACTGTTATTATTACTTTGGATCAGAATACGTTTAATAAAGTATCATCAGCATTCTAAAAATAAGAGTCAGAAAAAGAATCCAAGACTTCTTTGCAGGTTTTAGGGCCAGTTAAAGCATTTACTCTCTATTTTCTTTTTTCCATTTTTGTTTTTTAATGTTTCATCTCACTCAAAGGGCGTTTTCTAAGAAAGCAGAACTTTGGCAGGGAGTACTCAAGTTCAGATTGTACTTGCTAGTCAACCTGTTCCTACTTCCAAAGTTGCTTTTTAATCCCATTTTCTCATTTATAGTTGGTTCATGAAATTCATGCCCATATAGGATAAGTGGAATAAAATCTTAATGTGATAATGCATAAGCTTTAGGTGCCTGTGTGTGTGGTGTATGGAGAAAGCGATTTCAGCTGCAGCCCTGTCAAACAGGCAGAAATCAATGCCTCATTCAGGACTATTGATCAGTACTAAATTAATTAGACTCCAAGGCTTATGGCAGTTGATAAGACAACTTGTTAATTTAGTCAATGATAGTGTTTTCCCTAAAGCAGCAAATACCCTCTTCTTTAGAAAAGGCATTTCTATATTTACTGCCAGTTTTTCTTTTATTTTCTTTTTCTTGTTTTCATCTTTATATTCCTTTTCTGGGAAGGGGGTCTATAGAGGTACCAGGGTGGGTTCGGGGAAGATCAACAGGCAAAGGAGTGTTGTAAAAATACATATGATGAGGAATCAGTCTGGAATTTCAGTAACCCACTGCTACTTCTGTTTCTAGCCTGATGTTGTGATTTCAAGATGAAAAGAATGCAGCCAGATTGTAACTGTAGACCTGGATTTCCTATGGGGCTTTGGCTATGGAAGGCCACTCCAGTCCCCCAAGGATGTTCATTTGGAAGGGGGTTACTTCCTAAACCTGCATTTAGAATGGACTGATACAGATCACTTTTGCTTCTCATTTAAACCTGCAACAGTGATGGTCATAGTCAATAACAAAGACATGGGCCCTGTCGGATATGGAAACTGTGAATGGAATGAAGGTATCCCAGAATGCCCCGAACATGGGGCAGTACTTCCTGCTGACTTGGAAGGACAAAAGGACAAAGGGAGTGTAGGGGTCCCACCAACAGCTCTTGGAGGCAACAGCCTGCTATCAGCAGCACTCCAACCCTCTGAGAATGCTAATAAGCTAGTGAAGAGCTCAGCTTTCTTGCCATAATTCTATAGTGTGGTTGAGGACCCCATAGTGCTCACTAAATAAAGACAACTAATTGAGAATTTTTTGCACATTTTGCCCAGGGGACTTGTTGTTCATTCGATTCTTTGGGGAGAATGTACCCCTACTGACAAGAGGAACTGATTGTTTTGGCAGCCTCATGTTACTCTTCCCAGGTCTAAGAGTGACTTCGAAGTATGACAAAAATGTTTAATTTTGATTTTTGTTTAATTATGTTGCTGGGAATTATTTTAGATCTCAAAGAATAGGCGTTCCAGTGTTCATCAAAAAAAAAAAAAAAAATCCTGGCAGAGTTTTTTGAATTAAAGCCCTGTTTTTTCTTTTCTTTCTTTCTTTTTTTTTCTTTCTCTTAAATTGTATTTTTCTGTGGTGAGGCCTACATTTTTGTGTCTGCAGGTGACACGTTGATTGAAACTAAAATTAATAAATCAGCTGAAAAGCTCACACCTACAGCTCACAGCAGGGCCTGGAAAACACGTTTATAAAGGGAGCTTTATGCCCTCATATAAAGAAGGAATAAATTACAGAAGCACTTGTTGCCCTGGGACTTGATTTTGCTTTGCAGTCTGGTATCTTATTTTTGGAGGCTTATTATTAATCAACAGGTTCCTGGTTGCTTTAGCAGGTGACTTTGTTATTAATCTCTTACTTGACCATTATAGTATATTAATGAGGAGGCTTGTAGATGTGGCTCTATCTTCTGACCAAGGAATTAGTTTAAAAGGTGCACTTTTTCCTCAATGGCTTGCAGTCAGCCATGTTGAGGACCAAATGCAAAGTAGCATTTTCTACAGCTTGTGTAGTATTAAGGAGTGTTTTACTAACATCTGTGTCTTACTGTGCTTTTCTTCTCTCCTACACTTATTCCTTCACCATGGTGGGCAATTATGGAACTTACCAGTCTCTGTTCATTTTTTTAATAAAATAAAATTATATATAAATAACAAAATGATATCCTTTCTTATTAATGTGCACCCTCATTTTAATTAAACAATGTCAATGTTCTTTGGAGGTGTGTTCAGAATTAAAATGTATGATTTGGGAAGGCAAGAGGTTCAACATTTCTCACCAGACCCTAGATTAATAAATGTCATTACAAGTGCAGGAATTTAACCATCGCATTTCCCTTTAGAGTCTGAGGTAATTGGAAATGTTTAAGCTTGACAAAAGAAGGAAGTAAATATACCTATGGGGGTAGTTTAGAAATAAAAGAAGAACTGAGGGTTTAAGTCTTAAATTTGTGATTACAAGGATTTCCAAAGCACATAGTGGTGCAAAACAGCCTTGACAACCCCACATATGGGAAGAACCACTTTGTTGCAATCTGCAGATATTTCAAAGGACATCCTTTGCCATAGCATTATTCTTATTATTGTTTATTTCCTTTCAGATCTTCAGGACAATCTGGTCCACAGCTCGAGGATGCATGCCTTTTTAAAAAATTTTTTAACCTAAGACATGTCAAGCTTGTGTTTTTCTTATTTTTATCTTTAAACTTTTTAAAATTTTATTTATTAATTTTCTTTTTGGCTGCACTGTGTCTTCAGTGCTTTTGTGTGGGCTTTCTATAGCTGTGGTTGAGTGGAGGCTGTTCTTCACTGTAGTGCACAGACTTCTCATTGCAGTGGCTTTTCTAGTTGTGGAGCACAGGCTCTAGGTGAGTGGGCTCAGTAGCTGTGGTGCCTGGACTTAGTTGCTAGGGCATGTGGAACCTTCCTAGACCAGTCATCAAGCCCATGTCCCCTGCATTCGCAGGCAGATGCTTACCCACTACACCCCAGGGAAGCCCTTTTTTTAGCTTTCTAAAATGCCAAGTCTCGGCCAACCGAGGCACATCTGAT
This sequence comes from Antilocapra americana, assembly GCA_007570785.1. NCBI lineage: Eukaryota > Metazoa > Chordata > Mammalia > Artiodactyla > Antilocapridae > Antilocapra > Antilocapra americana. The sequence continues at coordinate 16,426,795 of ML664174.1, forward strand.
GTCGCAGTCACCCTCATGCCTTCAGACTAAGTCCGGAGATACCTCCATTCTGTAGGTTAAAGTCAACATCATAATCTAAGATATTCTCGGATTAGATTTTAGAAGGGGAGAAAGAAAGATAGAGGTATTAGTAGAAAAGTTGAAAGCTAACCACAGGAATACATTTGAATAGAGCATTCAATAGATTGAACATTAAAAGAGCCATTAGATTTGACATTATGAAATGCTTGTCTATAAAAATGCACACAAACAAGAAAGTCATCAGAAATATTCTACTGCTATAGTAGTACATGGAATGGTTCCAAATTGGAAAAGTAGTATGTCAGGACTGTATATTGTCACCTTGCTTATTTAACTTATATACAGAGTACATCATGCAAAATGCCAGGTTGGATGAAGCACAAGATGGAATCATGACTGCATGACTTCAGGGAGAAATATCAATAACCTCAGATATGCAGATGACACCACCCTTATCGCAGAAAGCAAAGAACTAAAGAACCTCTTGATGAAAGTGAAAGAGCAAAAAAAAAAAAGAAAGAAAGAAAGAAAGTGAAAGAGGAGAGTGAAAAAGCTGGCTTAAAACTCAACATTCAAAAAACTAAGATCATGGCATCCAGTCCCATCACTTCATGGCAAATACATGGGGAAACTGGAAACAGTGAGAGAATTTATGTTTTGGGGCTCCAAAATCACTGCAGATGGTGACTGCAGCCATGAATTTAAAGCACACTTGCTCCCTGAAAGAAAAGCTATGACCAACCTAGACAGCATATTAAAAAGCAGACATGACTTTGCTGACAAATGTCCGTCTATTTAAAGCTATGGTTTTTCCAGTAGTCGTGTATGAATGTGAGAGTTGGACCATAAACAAAGCTGAGTGCCAAAGATTTGATGCTTTTGATTTGTGGTGTTGGAGAAGACTCCTGAGAGTCCCTTGGACTGCAAGGAGATCAAACCAGTCCATCCTAAAGGAAATCAGTCTTGAATATTCATTGGAAGGACTGATGCTGAAGCTGAAACTCCAATACTTTGGTCACCTGATGTGAAACTGACTCATTGGAACAGACCCTGAAGCTGAGAAAGATTGAAGGCAAGAGGAAAAGGGTACAACAGAGGATGAGATGGTTGGATGGCATCACTGACTCAATGGGCATGAATTTGAACAAACTCCAGGAGTTGGTGATGGACAGGGAAGCCTGGCATGCTGAAGTCCATGAGGTCGCAAAGAGTTGGACACAACTGAGAGACTGAACTGAACTGAATAGTAATATTAAGCTACTCTCTTGGATGGAAAACAATTGGAAATAATGCTATCCTCTTCAAAGTGTTACTCAAGACACCAGCTTATTAGTTCACTGCAATGACACTACTTAGCTGACCATTTTATAAGAAGCACGGGAACTTGATCTGCTCCAGATCAACACTGTTACCTGGAATTTGGATCCTCATTCTAGATTTTTTGTTCAGGCTAATAAACCAGGGAGAGCTTTGGTAAGGATGACCCCCAACCTGCCTCCAACAACCACTAAAATTAAAACAAAAATAGTGGATTCTGACATCTTTTAAAACCTAGGAAGAAAACAATCTGTTCTATGCGAGATAGAAACAAATCTTAGACTCTAGTGATCCAAAATCAACTGGTTTAGATTCTTACGTAGCTTGAAATTGTTTTGTGGGGGTAGGCGGTGGGGGAAGGGTATTGTAAGTGAGGAAAAGAAGGAAATAAAACTCATAGTAAAAGAAATAAAGGAAGTGGCTGGAGTATTGTACATTAGTCAGGACAATTTTATAATTGTAGTACAAATTTCTAGACAACTAAGGTCCATATATGTCCCCAAGTGCTGCAGAATGGCGGGTCTAGTGTGCGTTTATAAAGGACAGTTACTACTGGAGAACTTTCCCCTCCCCTAGTTCTCCCTCAAGTACATCCAGCTAGGGGGGGTTTCAGCCCTTTTTGTCTTCTTACAATTTAGCAAGATCAGACACATTTCTGCAATGCATATGCAGATTTCACCTCTAGTTACTTTCTCTAATGAGAGTTCACTTAATCAATTTGACAGAAGCCTTTATCCCCCTCCCCTTTTTCCCTGCTTCACTTTCACTAAAAAAGTTTTCAAGGGAAAAAAAAAAGTGTTAACAGATTCAAGGGGGCATTAGAAATGTGAAAGGGTAGCCGACCAAGATAGGGGAGATGAGGGCTTTTCAATGGCCCTGCTCTCCGGCCACCAGCTCTGTCCAGTCCTGAAAATGTGAAGCAGGTCTGCCGGCCTCAGGAGAAAGCAGATATTTTAATAGTGGACAGGAAATGATTTTCCTTTTCTCTTCAAAAATCGAAAAGAATTGTTATTTAACACAACATTTAAGCATGGTACTTTCTCATCGCCCCTTGCCCCCATTCGGCTCAAAGCACCTTAAGAAATATTTATGCAAGAGATAATCTTGTAGGACTTCCTAGGTGGTCCAGTGGTTAAGAATCCAATGCAGGGGATGCAGGTTCGAAGGTTCAATCCTTGGTCAGGGAACTAAGATCCTACATGCCGCAGGGCAACTAAGCATGAGCATCGAAACTAAGACTGGTGCAGCCAAAACCAAATAGTTTTCTTAAGAAGAGAAAGACAATCTTGCTATAAGATAAGAGAAACCAATCCACGCCGGCACTCTCCCATCAAATTTCCCGGGCACCTAAATCTCACGACCTGAGCTGGGAGTGGGGAGAGCAGGGGCAAAGACCTAGTAAATTTCAGTCTAACATAGTTCAATCTTCCCAGGGAATGAGTGATGAGACCAAAATGCCAGTTTTAAATCATATTCTCAACACCAAATTGAATCTGCTACTGAGCGATGGATGCAACATATGACAACACAAGACCCAGCTGTTGGGATTTAGCAAATCCTCCAAAAAATGAATAAATAAATAAAATAAAAAATTAAGTTAGAAAATTAAATAAGCAAATAAAGTGAGTTCAGCCTGCAGGCAACCAAAGCCCTGGTTCAGCATCTGAGAAGCCTGCTTCACTTCTCATTGGTCATTTTCTCCTTTTTGCAATTCCCTCTTCCTCCCTCCAGCAGAATCAGGTCCCTAATCTTGACCAGTTTTATAACTCATCCATTTGACCCCTTTTCACTTTACCAGGACCAGAGAAATCAAACTGAGGAGAGAGGAGGGGGAGAGGAAGCCCCCTCAACCCCTCCCAACCCGTTCTCTGCTTAGTAGATCTAGTTTTGCCTTTCTGCAAACTCAGTTCCTTTGTCCTCTACACCATTAAGTCCTACAACAGCCACCTGTTCACCTTTTACATTCAAACTGAATAAAAAATTTAGCCTCGTCTTTATCTAGCAGGTCTGTTAGGTCCTCTCCAGATCTTTTTGATTAGAGGTGGGAATGTACATAAGTGGCGGCCTACCTTCTCTAACGTGAGCACCTGCTCTACTCTGCAGGCTGAATCTGTTCTCACCATCTGAGAGTCCCTGAGGTCTGCGAGTGAGCAATACTTCGAAGCCTGGCTTCAGCCAGGATGTCTTGAATTCTAAGAGCTGCACTGACATTTTCAAGAAGCAGAACTGAGCCGATCCACAACTGAAGAATCTGCATTATATTATCTGAACTCTGTTTCTTGTTAGAAAAGCAGAATGGCAGGCCTCATTCCAAGACCTATTGAACAAGAATCTGCATTTTAACAAGATCCTCCAAGTGATTCATATGCACATTTAGTTAATTACCTGAGAATCTTTGAGAAAATAGAGATATAGAGTACCCTTATGGATTCTATTTGTTTTCTGTCTTCTAATCACAATCTCTTTCAAATTGTGGTGTTGGAGAAGACCCCTGAGAGTCCCTTGGACTGCAAGGAGATCAAACCAATCAATCCTAAAGGCAATCAGTCCTGAATATTCATTGGAAGGACTAATGCTGAAGATTCAACACTTTGGCCCCCTGATGCGACGAACTGACTCATTGGAAAAGACCCTGATGCTGGGAAAGATTGAAGGCTGGAGGAGAAGGGGACAACAGAGGATGAGAAGATTGAATGGCATCACTGACTTGATGGACATGAGTTTGAGCAAATTCCGGGAGTTGGTGATGGACAGGGTGCGCTGGTGTGCTGCAGTCCATGGGGTTGCAAAGAGTCGGACATGACTGAGCAGCTGAAGAACAACAATAATCACAATCCCTAGTGAGTCAGGGAGGATGTGAAGTTTGGGCCTGAAGGGAAAGAGAACAGTGGGAATCAGCAGTTATTCTATTATTGCTAACCTGGTTTTTTAATATGCTGATTTTTAAAATATCTTTGCACACACACAATTAAAAATATACACTGTTAGGTTCCTATTCCCTCTGGAAATAATTTGGAATTTCGTCTAATTTCTTCTTTGTTTTATGGAAGCATCCTGAAATGTCTTATACTGTGTTAGTCTTTTGAGTTTAGTGGAATGGTAGTTTCACCTTGATTTTTAGTTTCACTTAAAATTGGTTTCTATGCAAACTTTATTCTAGAAAAATGTTATGGTTTTCCAGAGTTTCTAGGGGAACTTCCTGGAGGAGTGTTCCCAGACCTTGCAAAGTTTAGTTATTCTTGTCCAGCACCTGAGTGTGCCACCAGCCCTGGGGCAGAAGTGCAGTGAGCAAGGAAAGTTAAGCAGAAGAGCAAGGCCCTGAGGACAGCAACCGGGATTTACAAAGTTGGTTCTGCCATAAGGGATAACTTTGACCTTTGGTAAGTGATTGAACATTTTTCAGATACTGTTTTGTGAAAAGGAGATGATAACCGGAAGGGCTGCTGGATTGATAAAAGAGGTAAAATTTCAAAATAGCTTATAGCTAGCAAATTTGGAAAACTCAGCAGTGGCCACAGGACTGGAAAAGGTCAGTTTTCATTCCAATCCCAAAGAAAGGCAATGCCAAAGAATGTTCAAACTACTGCACAACTGCACTCATTCTCACACACTAGCAAAGTAATGATCAAATTTTTCCAAGCAAGGCTTCAACAGTATGTGAACTAAAAACTTCCAAATGTTCAAGCCAGATTTAGAAAAGGCAGAGGAACCAGAGATCAAATTGCGAACATCCGTTGGATCATATAAAAAGCAAGAAAATTCCAGAAAAACATCTACTTCTGCTTTATTGACTACACCAAAGTCTTTGACTGTGTGGATCACAACAAACTGTGGAAAATTCTTCAAGAGATGGGAATACAAGATCACCTGACCTGCCTTCTAAGAAATCTGTATACTGGTCAAGAAGCAACAGTTAGCAGCAGACATGGAACAACAGACTGGATCCAAACTGGGAAAGGAATTCGTCAAGGCTGTATTTGTGGCTCAGTTAGTAAACAATCTGCCTGCAGTGTGGGAGACCTGAGTTCCATCTCTGGGTTGGGTAGGTCCCCTGGAGAAGGGAAAGGCTACCCACTCTAGTATTCTGGCCTCGAGAATTCCATGGACTATGTAGTCCATGGGGTCCCAAAGAGTCAGACACAACTGAGAGACTTTCACTTTCAAGGCTGAATATTGTCACCCTGCTTATTTAACTTATATGCAGAGAACATCATGTGAAATGCCGGGCTGGATGAAGCACAAGCTGCAATCAAGATTGCCGGGAGAAATAACAATAACCTCAGATATGCAGATGACACCACCCTTATGGCAGAAAGGGAAGAAGAACTAAAGAACCTCTTGATGAAAATGAAAGAATAGAGTGAAAAAATTAGTTTAAAACTCAACATTCAGAAAACAAAGATTATGGCATCCGGTCCCATCACTTCATGGCAAATAGATGGGCAAACAATGGAAACAATGACAAACTTTATTTTCTTTGGCTCCAAAATCACTGCAGATGATGACTGCAGCCATGAAATTAAAAGATGCTTGCTCCTTGGAAGAAAAACTATGAGCAACCTAGACAGTATATTAAAAAACAGAGACATTACTTTGCTGACAAAGGTCCGTCTAGTCAAAGCTATGGTTTTTCAGGTAGACATGTATGGATGTGAGAGTGGGACCATAAGAAGGCTGAGTGCTGAAGGATTGATGCTTTGGGCCTGTGGTCTTGGAGAAAACTCTTGAGAGCCCCTTGAATAGCAAGGAGATCAAACCAGTCAATCCTAAAGGAAATCAGTCCTAAAGATTCATTGGAAGGACTGATACTGAAGCTGTAACTCCAATACTTTGGGCACCTGATGCAAAGAACTGACTCATTGGAAAAGACCCTGATGCTGGGAAAGATTGAAGGCAGGAGGAGAAGGGGGCGACAGAGGATGAGATAGCTTGAAGGCATCACCAACTCGATGGACGTGAGTTTGAGCAAGCTCTGGGAGTTGGTGATGGACAGGGAGGCCTGGTGTGCTGCAGTCCGTGGGGTTGCAAAAACTTGGACACAACTGAGCAACCGAACTGAGCTGAACTGAAACTATCAAGTTGGTATATGGGATGGGGGTTGTCCCTTCCTCTTAAACTTTCTTATCTAGGCCTCAGAAGAGCTAGTCAGCAAGATTAGTTCTCTCACCCATAAAGCAAAGCTCCTCCAACTTGGAAACAAGGAGTTTAAAGGTAGGTGAGAATCCACGTGCCTTGGCTTAATGATTATAGAGTTCCCACCTGCTACACACCTACGATGTGGTTATGACATTTGGCAAGTGCTGTAACCTTCCTGAACCATTCACCCCACTCTGTGAAATGGAGATTATAATCCCTAACAGAATTATTGAAGTTGCTTTTACGTTCATTTTCTTGTCGAATCCTCCCAATGACGGTGAAATAGGCATTATTTAGCCCCATTTAATAGGTGAGGACACTGAGGTTCAGAGATGTCAAGTAATTCATTCAGGGCCATACAACTAATAAATGACAGGCGGAGTTAAGCCTGAATCTCTCTAATCCAAACTTTATATGCTTCTCCATTGTACTCCCTACACCATAGGGACGCTGATAAGTAAAAAAGAAAGCAGATAATGATAAACACTTTAGTATTTCTGGTCTCTAAGAACATTTCAGTTCACATTCCAGGAAGGGAGTGATTTTCAAACTTCTTAATTTATCTTTTTTAATCTGCAAAAGAGTCAGCAACTAGCCAAGAAAGGAAAAATTTCCCCCCTACAAGGTGTCAGTTGTGGCCGATAATAAGCAGTTTTTTCACCTCTGGAAGGATAATCAAGTCGGATGTCCAGACCTGAGAAGCAGCAAGATTTGGTTCTTTACTCTGCCTATGAATGGAGTCGGAGCTTCTGGCTTCAGGGAGGAACAATCTCTAGCAAAGGTTATCGTGTCTGGGAGCAGGTGGTGCTCAGAATAATGAGGATGCTATGAACCAAGGTGAATTGTCTCCAAACTTACATCCTCGTTCAGGAGAAGGTGAATCACCCTAATTCAGAAGGAAGAGACTAAGGAATGATGAGAAATCAAAGTTCATCATTTGGGGACCAGTTGATGAGGGGAAAGGCAGAGAAAATGGGTGGGGAATGGAAAGAAAAAGGGGGATTTAAAGAAAACAAGGGCTTGGTGCCTTTAAACAAAAACTGAACATCAAACTCAGGCATCGATGCTGACTCTGTATTATGCACTTGCTCAGGCGGCATTTGACCCCAACAGGTGGAAAAAGTATTTCCTGTGCAGTTTCCTACAACACGATGTGAGTAGCTGCGGCACATGAGAATGCTTGTTTCTACAAATAGTGTGCTCATGCAGAAAAATTCTTGACAATCTAAAATGGAGTCAGACTTGATGATGAGCACACCTCGGGTGAAAGTATGTCTCCTCTCCTTTGCATTAGGGGCAGCCTCCTGGGTAACGTGACCCTCTGTCTAGCTAGGCTGGCGCTTCAGGACCTCAGCCTCTATTTCCCAGAACTCGGAAGTAGGGGTGTGCCTATAGGATAATGTCAAATTAAGAACAGTCTTTGAAATAAATATCTTTACTTGCTTTGCATTAGGGCTATCAAAGTGCCGTGTTTACATAAGATATAAGAAACGCATTTTAATTTGATTTGCCTATAATGTAATAGTGTTATGGCTGATAGTAAGATGAGCACTTTGGTGACCTTTGATTAAAAAAGAAAGGTTTTTTTTTTTTGCTCTGATCAGTAACTTCCTTCTCCCTTACATATAATTTTCTTCTTTTAACCATGTATTTCTTGCTCAGTAAAAGTGACAGAGACACCAGATATCTGCTGTCTTAATAGAGGTAGCTATAGTTTGAGTGACTGATGAAACCAAGATAGCTTTGCAAGTCAAATAGTTTGAAATTCTAAAGCCTGATATTTATAGCGAAATATGAGCATCCTCTTATTTTTATAAGCCAAAGAAATCCAAACATCCTTTTCTAATAATGTTTTAAACATAGCAATCTCAACTCCAAGTGAATCAGCAAAGCATTTCTATGTTGAGGTTCTCAACACTTGAGGAAAAATTTTCAGGAACAGCTCAATCTCTTGGAAGCTGAACCCTGAAAATAAGAACATCTCAAACATAACTGTTTGGGTATTGTGTATTATTGTCAGTTTTTTGTTTGTTTGTTTTTCACCTTCAGATTTTCTTTCTATGAGACTGTGTCCTTGTCCCAGGAAGCCCCCTGGACTGGTCACTCTCTAATCTGTCTGCATTCCGGTTTTATTAGGTGGAGGGCATCAAGTGATAATGTACAACTTTTTTTTTTTAAACACGGACAGGTCTGTTTTTGTAACTGTCAGCAATGTTGTGGCTATTTTGAGAATGTAGGACAGGGTTAAGGATTAGTACCAGCATTCTCTTTTCTGTATATCAGAGCCGCTTAGCAGTAATTAATCAGGACATTAGGTTTTGTGCTTTTGGTTCAGGTCATTTGCCTATGAGCTGCTCGAGCCTTTTACAAAGGCATACTGCATATGTTTCTGGGTACCTTTTGGAGAGAAGATTTAAATTGGCCAGATGAATAATACTTTGTTACAAGTGTTTTGCCCTAGGCAAAAAGGTTTTCTTCATATTATCATAGCCTGAAGCTGCAATCCTCAAGCGTGATGTGACTGGTGTTACACTGTCACATGGCAATGATGTAAGAACAGGCCTCTCTGTGTCAGACAAATCTGGATTTAGGGGAATTATAGCAGATGTTGCAAAATGGCAACAGTTTAGCAAGTTCCTTTTATCCCACTGTTGGGAGGCAGGACTACTAAGTGTACCAGACAGAAAACAATGTTTTCTTTGATCCTTTACACTCTAGGGTAGGGACTTCCCCAGTTAGAGAACATCCTTAATGATATAGTTATACAGTCACTGATGGATCAGAATACAGAATTAAGGGTTAGCTTTTTTTTTTTTTTTTAGTATTTGTTTGGATTGAGCTTAGTATTTGTGGTCATTTACATTACATTATAAGCTTTGGAAACCCTCTAAGGTTTTATTCTCGTGAAAGAAGCCTAATTCAGTGGAAGAAACTGAAGAACAATAATAAAAACTAACCTGCATGCAAAATATTTTAACTTTGGCAACACTAACCACTCAAAGCTGCTACGTAAAGTGAAATTACATGAATTTGGAGAAAGAGAAAAATAGGAAAAGGAGTTATTTTAATTTCCATATTCTAATAAGTATTAACAAGTATATTCAACCATGTTGAATAACAAGGTACACTGCATTGTCAGTGTTCATGCAAGTCTTAGTTTCTTAAAAGAAAAGCTGTTTTCAAAAGCTTTGGATTTCTCTGATCTGGATTCTTTCCCATTCCATTCTAATAAAATTAATTCATACACATGATCAAGGTGAGTAGGTAGATGACAGTGACGTGAGGATGAAAATAAACATAAAATCCATTATCTGATAGAAGTGATGCCAGGTTTGATTTATGAGACTGTGTTTAGCTGTGGTTTGTGTGCATTTCTTAGACTGTCTCTGAGTCTCTAGAACCTTCTTTTGGAAATGTAGTATTAAATATCACCAGAGTGTCTTGTCCATGGTACTTCCTAACATGCCTGCAAAAGTCAGCCTGTGTATGCAGGACAAGCAGACATAATTTTTCACTAGGTTAAGATTTCCAATGACTATTAAAATCCACATGCATAATGAGTTTGCTCTTTTTATGCAAATGTTTATTGATAATTTCCATTGGAGCATTAGACAGTGAAATGTGTGCTAACATTTAGACAATTTCTTTAAAAGGTTTCTATCTTTATGAAGAGTACTTTTTAAAATTTTAAAGTATTTTTATTTGCAAATTGTGATCATAGTCGGGAGCCTCTAAAATAATTAGTGTAGCCTAATTTTTCAGACTGTTTTCAATTAAAACAAAGGAAAAAATGAAAATAAGGTGTGTTTAAAGATCGTCAATATAGGTAGCTATATTTTATATATATATTTGAAGATGTCAAAGGTAAAGACAGTCACATAAGTAGGCTGATAGAACACTGTTAATAATGCTGCATCATCCTTAATAAAATACTATCTGTAGTTGTATTTGATTATCTTTATACCTTTCACTTATTTTACCACCGTTTGACTTAGAGAAAGGATTTGCCTATGCTGCACAAAGACAGAGAATGTTGAGGAAGCCACTGGGTTTGTCATTTGAATAATAGATATTATATAGAAATTGACTATGATTACATATATCGCTGTCCCTTTAGTAAGATAAAATGTGTTCTCAAAATAAATGTGCTGGAAGTCAATGTAAAATGTACATTTTAAAAATTTCAAAATCATGTTTTATTTAAATATAAGACTCAGTGACCTACTGAGATCTTTAAACATGGGAACTTCCTTAAAAGCAGCTTAGCTCTAACTTTAAATATGAGATTATACGATAAAATGCACATGTTTATTGAGCATCATGCATTCAAACCCCTGACTAAATCCGTTCCTATGATTTAAATCAACCTCTCAGTCATCCAAAGCCAGATCAGCAACACATTTTATATTTGGTTACAAAGACAGCCACAATGATTAAGCATGGCACTACATTTATTGGTGTTTCTGTAGACTTTCGAAGGGGGAAAAAATGAAAGTGGCTTTGTGAAACCTGCTGTGTTGAAACCAAAAAAAGGTCTTTGTCTTTGCTTCTTTTTTTCCCCCCTGATGTGTGTGTTCCAGATATCTCAAAATACAAAAAATGTATCTTTCTCAGAAATCCCAACACAACTCTCAAACATTCTGGCAGCAGTGATTCCCACACATATGTAGCTCAGCTCAATCTAAGAACAATGTGCAAGAGTTTGCAGCACGGTGGTAGCATCTGTTGTTTCACTGTTCAATAATTCACAGTTAGCCAAAGTAGGAAAGGCAAACAATCCTTTTTCATATTTGCATACTTGGAATTTGGCTTTTTGATTCATGATTGTTCCCATTAGCTTTGAAAATTCACATTTCTGTCTAGTTGCATGTTTTGCTTGAGTGAGCTCAAATTATGCTCTTGACTCAAAAATTATTACAAGTGTAAATACTTTGGAGATATAAGTGCCTGCCGCTGATTTGGGGGTGTTTGTTTTATTGATTTTCATCTGGTGAGTTTAAAATATAAGCAAACTTTTCATTGAGGGTTTGGGGCATTTGTTTGAACACTCCTGGAGTAATTGGAAATGCAACAATTGTTTAAAAAGTGGCATTGTCCATGAAAAGATTTAGTGAGGGATGAAGAAATTTCTTGAACCTAAAGACCTAATCTGGTGATCCAATTCTCCCCACTGTGTCCATTCCCGTGAAACTCCATTTACTTGCCCCTATCCATCACCAGCTCCCCGCATCCTACCTAGCCAATCCTCTAGGTTTCCCACATTGTCTCCTCTTTTGTCTTTTCAGTCTAAACAGAAGAACAACAGATAGGGTTCTGAGGGGCAGGGAGCATCAGGAGCTGCAGGAGAATGGCTGAGATGAGGGTCAGAGTCCTGCCCCTACAGCCAACAGTTACTAGGGTTTGTGCTGCCCGGCTGAACAGTGTTCAAAGGCTTTGCTGGGCTTTGTTCCACTGTGTAGGGATTAGGCCTGGCGGTCTGAGAATTTGCCTTCTAATTAAAAAGGATAAAAGATAGAAGTAGCATTAGACTAAAACAGAGCAGTGATACTTCACAGGCTGATTTTTTTTAAAGTCACAAGACAATGCTAGAAGTTGTCAGGATATTTTATTTCTTTAGTATTCCACTCAAATTTTTAAAAAAAGAAAGAAAGAAAGAAAGAAAACTTTGGAAACTCTTCCCAGCTGTTGTGCATGGTGCATGGAAGTCTAATTGCCTCTAAAATATCTGCTGTTTACAGTGAGACTGTTCTGGTGGGGGATTTGCAGTCAACACTGGAGAAGGAAGGCCTCTAGAGCCACCTTCCTCTTTTTCTAACACTGGCAAGAAATTAATTCTACCAAAAGTGAATCCTGCCTTTCACTCCACCCCAGTGTGCCCTGCTCTCAAGCCTTCCAGTGCCCACCCTACCTATTCTCTTTTCAAGGATCAATCATTCCTTTCATCTCCTCGCAGCTGTAGACACTATCTCAACCAGGTGTGAAATGCAATTAAGAAATAATTCTGACCTCATAGTCTTTTTTTTCTTAATAGCAATCCGATGGAGGGCGATCTTTAAACTTTCACACCAGTACGGTTGATGTTTGGTGACAGTAAATGTGATACTGTGTCTCCATGTTGTTAAGAAAGAAGCTGTCCCCAGATCCGGGGGCGACTAGAGCATCCACAGAGATGATACACGCTTTTAAACTCACTTGCCTGCCGTCCAGCGCGGCCCTTCTCGCCGTGTATAAGGAACGCTCCACTGACAGAAGCGCGAGCGACACTTGTTGAAATCTACCAGCGGCTGGGAGGGATTTGCCAAGTACTCCAGAGGTTGGTTCTACCCTCTGTATCACAGGAGGACATTTGAGGTGAGAATTTCTGTTAGAAATGCTGATAAGATTATGTAAGTTAGTTGAGGTGGGTTTTGTTTTTTTTTTTTAAGGGGGAAAAGGGAGTAAAGAGTTTTGTGGAGGACTTCAGAGCTTTCAAAGCCACTGAGCTCAGTAGAGCTCCGATTGCAGACAAGTATAAAGGAATGCTCCCTCATTCCCACAGAGCTCATGTTACGTCATGAAGCCAAAAGACTGAATTTCTTATTTTTCACTTTTCTTAGTTTTTCAATTTGTCCAGAATAAAGAAATAAAGTTCCCTTAGTAAAGGGATGTTTTTAAAGAATGAGATTATAATGAGACTAACCTCTTTATTTCAGAGACACATAAATATGATTATGTTCACTTTCTGGAAAAATCCATATTATTATTGTTGTTGTTTTTTGCTTACTTTAATTGAGTTGAGCAAGTTACCAATGGACTACATTAGGCATATAGGGAACCAAAAAGACCAGGGGAAGGACACAGAATTATCTCCCCATCTAGCATACAATTTAGAGGGCTAAGTCTATGAATACTGTCAGTATTTCTAATTTCCTAAAGTTTAGCCTTTTTTCTTTTAACATCTAAATGGAATGAATATGTCAGTGGCTATATTTAAAGAAAAAAAATGCACCATGCACATTTACCAAATGTTTAAGAAACAATGTGTGCAAAATAATCCATATTGATTTTGATGGTCAGCTTTGTGTACCAGAATAAAAAGATTCTCCCCAGTCCTGAGTTCAGGGACAGCCATGGTAATTTATGTTAAATTTCAGTCCCTTCTTTTATTTTTGTCTTTTTGAGATGACCATTCCCCCTGCTGATTTTCCAAATGTACCAAAGCTGGATCTGCTAGTTCCACTCTAAAGAAAACAAAGATAATAATCTGATTTAGATGTTGAAGAACATCAGTATGAATGACAACAGTAGTAGGTTAGAGTGAGTCAACATTTCTCTTTCCAGTTCCAGCTTCTCTTTAGCATTTAAAATATGTCAGCCAGTAGTACAAAGCCAGTTTTAAGAATGCAATTCATAATATTTTGGCTTCTATTTTTTACCAGCTTCTGAGTAATATATTGTACAGAAAGAGGTCTTTGTTGTGTTTATAATACATGTATAACCTGGTGGGAAGTGGAATAAAAAATGTATATTATTTGCATAACTTGAACCAAAGAACCTAGTGCATTATTGGGTTTGAATGTCTTAAATTTAAGTGAGCTGGCTTAAGAGTAATATTACTCTATTATTGTTCTGTAATTCATATAATGAAATCACACCGCTAAAAAAAATTTAAGGTTTTAACAATGATAAGTGAGACCTGATTTTTGAGCTCCTTTTTAATGAAAACAGTAATTTGTAAACTGGCACATGTGTGCCCCTTCTTGTTTGCTATAGCATTTGTATCCTTTCATCTGCTCTCCTCTCCGTGCATGGAAGAGAAGCCCGTTTGGCTGAATGGTACAGGCACTAAGATCTAACACTCCTGGAATATTGAGCTTAGGTCTGCTTCCCAGACACAACCAGTGGAATGTCTGGACCCCGTGCAGCTTTCTCCAAACTGATGATCATCCCACAGCAACCTGCGTTTCCTTCAAGCCTACCGGGTGAGCCATTGCAGGAAGTTGGGCTGGACTGAAGCTCCAATGCGCCCATACTTTGCACCACAAACAAAAAGTGAGAACAGACTTCACCTCACATGGGTGGTGCTAGTCATCTTCAGATCTCATGGGTGAGGGATTTTTCCTTTAGAGGAAACATAGACCCACAGCAGTGTAACCACCCTACCCCAGATATGTGCCTTTGCTTTTAAAATAGCTGAAGTTGCTTAATATTTACATATAGGGAACAGAATCTTAAATGCTCCTAATGGTACTGTCAAAGAAGTTCATGTTGTTTGCCTTTACAGCCAAAGAGAGATTATTTTTATCTGTCTATATTTGAAATAAGGGATATAGTATAAAGTTAGATGTTGGAATGCTTCCTTCTTTCTATGCCAAGTAAGATTACTATATAAAAATGACTTTACCCCAAAATTACTAAAATATTTATTGAAGGGACCTAAGAATGACTAAATTAGTAAACTAATAGAATGAAAAATAAAGGAAGTGATTAAATGTACAGGATCAAAGAGGAATTGTTTACAATAAGATGTTACACATTTGGGATATTTACTCATCTCTGTTATCAAATAAATTCAAATGTCAAATACAAATGACATAGTCTTTTGTAAATTTGATTTTAAATTTATTTTTAATTTTAAAACTGCTCATATGGGGCAGGAAAGTTTTTCACTTATCCTATAGCTGATGGAGTGGGTCTCCTCCCTGAGAGTACAATGCTATAGGTATGATTATAATCATAGTTAACTCTATTATCTAAGTGACTATATTAAGAATGGAATGATTATTTTTTATCGTAAGTTTAAAAAGCAAAATCTGAAGCAGACCAGCTCAGTTGGAATCATCCTTTCAGAATGTTAAAACTGTCACATTAGTTCTACAAATGGCACCCTAAAGATCCTTCCAGTTGACTTTCTGCATTTTTGTCTCTGGAAGGAGAGAGGAGGGTAAGGGAAGAGTTCAGAGAGCAGGTATTGGCTTGAGAAATAGACTTGGACGAGCTGCAAGCTCTGAAAACAGATTTCTTTATCTGCAAGCCAGGTTGGAGCGCATCCCCAGACTGCTATTCTGAGCCACCTCGCCCAGTTGAGAAGACTGCCATCTCTAGGATGGCATATGAGCTGGATGCTTTTTCACGTCCATGCCTCTGGATTTTTTTCAGCCTTAGGTCTCTCCTAAGCAGGAAAAGTCCACTTTTGTCAATCTGTATTTTGGAGATATGGACTACCTTTACCTGTGTGGGCTGAGATCATATAAGTCCTTTCACTGGCAATACAATTTGGATTGGAACCAAGGTCATAAGGTAAATAGCCAATTCTTTCTCCTCTCAGCCAAGCCCTTGATAAGTGGTGCTCTTTGATGTTGAGAATGATAGTTGGCTTTTTCAGAACTTATATCCAAAACAGTAATACATAATGCATTTGTTTCCATTGCACAGCTGCTGATACATCGTTGAAGTTCAATTTAAAGATTACTTAATGACAAGAGCTACTTTAAATCAATCAGATGCTTCAGAAAGTAAAAATGATCCTCCACTAACAAAAAATAAAATAAAAATTGCAAGCAAATATACCTACAGTTTTCAACTTCTTCCCAATACTTTGTTATATTTCTTCCTTTAATAAAAGCCAGCAGCTGGCTGATTGAATCCCTCACTAATGGCACCTCTTACTCCATGGTTTCATTGTGGTTAAATTCAGTATACAGTGCCCCTTCTACAAGGAGTAAAGATTTCTGTGATACATAGAATGGACTTATCTCATATATTAGTAATAAATGGCTTCCACCTGGTGCCTAATTGCAACAAAAAGCTGTTCACTTTTTCATATCCTTTGGTTCTGAAAATTGTGTCTCTTTTCTGCTCACTGGAGCAATATAAATGTGGAGCACATACCAGGTTGTGTTAGATGCTTCACCAGATATTGTGCACGGTGCCCTTGACTTCTGCAGTTTTTCCTTAATAAGATCATTTCTTCATCTGGACATCCTAGTAACCTATTTTTTTTTTTTTGTTTCTCCTATCACATCTGGTTTTGTTGAGCCTCATCCTGACTAGATTTCAGAAGATGTGAGAAAGAAAGCTAACACTAAAATAGGAAAGAAGGAAAAAAGCAGCAGAGATCTGAAGGCTTAAGTTAATAGTAAGTGGTAAAACGGATTCCAAAATCAGGGGGTAAAAAATTAGTTTCCTCTTTAGAAAAGAAGGCAGTCACATTATTTAATTTTCTTCCAATTTTTGCCTTATTAAAAAAATGCCGTGAAAATGAATTAGGTCTGATTGGCCTCTATAGCCCCAATGTGTTTCTGATCCACTCTGTTCATAGATAGTAACAAAACTAATAAAAACCATAACTCCCCTTAATGAGTTCTTGTTGTGTGCCAGCTCTGTTAATTTTCACATTATCCCCATCTTACTAAGCAGAAAACTGAGGCATGGAGATGTTAAGTACCTTGCTCAAGGTCACACAGCTGAAGCTGGAGCAACTATGACTTGAACCTAGTGGTTGGCTTGAAAGCCTGTCATTTTAGACACTATGCTAGGAGCAACCAAACACCATCCCATGGTCCCTGGACGGCACATCCTCTGTTTATTAAATAAGAATGTTTACAAGCATAGACTGTAGAGCTTGACAGCCTAAGTTTAAGTCTTTTACTAGTTGTGTTATGTGGGACCACTTATCGAACCTTTCTGTGACCATTTCCTCCCCTGAGAAATGAGAATAGTAGTAGTCCCTTTCTCAAAGTGGCGTTGGTAGGATTAGATGAGCTGGTCTGTGAAAACTCAGAACAGCACCTAGTTTGACACGGTCAACACTTAATAAGTGTCTTGTTTTCTTTTGTTGGTGTCAAGTATCCCAGTGTTGATTTCCTTAAGCTTTGTTCATGTACTTTTCTGTGGCATTCATACGCCACATAGTTTACTCTGTCAGTGTACGTCAGGATATGTGTATGCTGTCACCGTATAGCCCAGTGAGCAAACAGCTCTTCTATGAGCCGTCTGAAGAAGAATGCCAGGGTCTCCTTTTCTTTATCGAAGCTCTTAACCAAAATATATATATATATATATATAATACACTATACATATATATTAATATATACATTTCCTAGGAAGGAACTAAATGTTTGGGTTTAAGAAAGCATTGATTATAATTTAGTATACTTTTAAAATCAAAATGCAAAACACAAATGTTTTTTAAAATTAGCTCAGAAATTTTTTGAAAAAAAATGCGAAGTGTGCTATCGACATCATTAAACACAAATCAAACTCTCACGACTTACAAAGCGGAACATTCAATAACTTGTCAACATGCTTAGCACTAGAGTACGCAGCCAGTTGCTGTACCTGTGTATACCCTCTGGACTTAAGTATGCATTTCTGACTGTGATGTTAATGGCTCCTTGGAAGAGGTTAAAAGCATATTGAGAGCAGCGATCGATGCAACTGTATTTATATGTCATAATTTTCTCAAATGTGAGGATACACCTTAATCAGAAATGTATTCACCAGTTTACAGTATAAAGGACACCTGTCATACTAATGAATACTGCTTATTGTCTTTGTACCCTGATAGTGACTTTTTTTTAGCATAATATACATTGAGATGATATTCCAGTACTAAATAACCATGTGTTCATAAAAGCCTTTTAGAAATTTGAGCAAGATTTTCAGAAATCCTTATCCTAAATTTAATTTAAATTGGCCACAATTTTATGTCAATGTTTTTTTGTTCACACTGAAGTCTTGACTGGTTTCCCTGGGAAGTCAACAGAAGTTTGGCAGGTGCATACGCTCTGCAGGGCAGAAAGCAAGAGGAGAGGTAAGCTCAGAAGGTAATTGTACAATTCTGGACACCTTTCTGCAGCTTTAGTCACTCAAATCCAAAATAGTACTCATGGAAAAATGGAAGTTGGGAGAATTTTGAATCTGGAGTTGGCTAATTTAGTAACTTTCTTCTACCTAAAATCTAGACGCACAGGAGAGAACTTATAACGAAGAAGTAAAGAGGGACCCACACACTAAGCAGACCTCACCTGTGAGTGGGGGCATGCCCACCACCACCACCATGACCCACTGACACCAGATTTTTACAAGGGGGTCCACCGGCCTTTCCACAACAAAGGCCAAGCCCACAAAGAACAATCTGATGTGCAGACTGAGCAAAAGCTGAAGCACAAGGTAGATTTTTCTTTTCTTTGCATTTCTCTGTTTTGATTTTACTGTTCATGTTCTTTATCAAAATACCTTTCTCCAATTCCCTCAGCCCAGGAGTTTGAATGTTTATATGAAGTAGACACATATCACTACATATGAACCATGAAATGCATTTGAAAATAAATGTTTTAATTAAAATTAACATTTCTGAGCCTACTGCTGAGGGCAGCTGCTTTTTCTCTAAAATTACTTTGTCCATCTCCCTAGGAGTCCAATATAAGAGGAGTTTCCATTCCACTTTAATACTAATTTAATATCAAAAGAACAGCATTACTGTATATACACAAATGTTCTTCTTTGGGTTGTTAAACCAGTTCTAAAAGACTACAAACAGGTTTTGCACTCTCAAAGCATTAGCCTATTTTCCCCAAATGTATGCATTTAACAAGATGGCTGTCCAAGATGAGCAGACTAGAAGCTCTCTCAACTCAGGGTTTATGAGTCAGGGGAGTAGAGGGTCAGGGAATAGGGGGTCAGGGAGTAGACATCTGTGCCTGCATTTACCCCTGTCTCCTCAGCCTTGCTGGAGCTGGCACTATTGGGCAAGTGAACATCATCAACGTAGCACCAGATGTTTGGAAAGCAGCCATAGCTCCCAGGCTGAACAGAGCCCTTACCCTGCAGAAGGCACCATTCATTCACTCAACAAATACAACAATATTCCAGTTCCCACTAACTTACATTCTAGGGGAGAAGGCAAACAACAAAATTATGTAGCATGTTAGCATTCAGGAGTTGTGATGGGGAAAAACGAAACATAGAAGGAAGAAAGAGCTTGGGGAGTGAGGGTGTTTGCTGTTCAGAAAAGAGTGATGACAGCTGAATGAAGAGTCGTGGAGGTAAGGGAGCAAGATATGCTGGGATTCTGGAGAAGAATGTTCTGGGCAGAAGGAAAGCGAATGTCCCAAGGCAAGAATGTGCCTCAAGAGTTTGAGAAGGCAGCAAGGAGTCTGGTTGGCTGAGGCAAGGAGAGCAGAGCAAGAAAAGGTCAGGGACGTAAGGCATGCTGAGAACTTTGGCTTTACTCTGAGCCATTGCTGGGTTTTCTTTTAGTGGGCTGACATGACTTGACCTGTTTTTTGAAAGGATGACTCTGCGCACTGAGTTAACAGATCATGCCCTTTCTAAACACATATAGCATTAAGTCTCACAGAACCACCTGAAAAGGGTGTTAGTGTCCTTATCTCCATTTTATAAAGGAGTTAACTAAAGCACAAAGTCGCATGACTTGCCCACAATCATACCTAGAAAGTAGGAGAGAGGGATTTTCAAACCCAAGCTGCCTGGCTACAAACCCTGGCTTCTAACTGCTATGCTCTCCTGCCTTTTGGCAAATAGAACTGAAAGGAAGACATCCTGCCACATAGGGGCTTGCTTTTAATTGGGCAGCCAGACAAATGCATATAGAGATGTGACAGTATTGCAGTGAGTATCTTAAACATACCATCACTCCCATACTTCAATAACCACCTAGAAACTAAAGACTGACATCTCTTTCTCTAACCTAGATTTCTCATCAAGTCTCCTGGATGCGATGCTCTCCTTCACTTCAGAGATTTCGGCACCCTTGATTAAGAGCCTATCCTGGGCTGGGATCAACACTAAGCAGTTGTATTGTCTTCACCCGTAAAGAATTTACATCACAGATCACAGAGAAGTGACACATAAGTATTGTCCAGTTTAATGTGTTTCTGAAATATCTCCACCTGGAGATCTTGTGGATACTTCACAGCAACAGGAATCTTCCCAAATCAAAATGTCTTTTTGCCCTGATCCCTCTCTTGTATTTTGTACATTTGATAATGACACTCCCTCATGTACAATTTTTGGATTCATCCTTGACATCCCCCTGTTCTCTTATTCCCTTCCTCCTTCTGGTCAGGGTCCTGTGAGCTCCGCATCCCAAGGATTTTCAGGATGACCTTCCTCCTCCTCATCCCCTCTCCTACCTTCCCCTCTTGCAGAACACCATCTGCTTTAAGCAGAGCAGAGAACGACAACATTTTTCTATTATACAGGATAACATATAATCTCTGTCAAATATTATTCTTTGTATTTGTTTGTTTGTTTTACAACCCTTTAAAAATGTAAAAAACCATTCTTGGCTCCCAGACTGGATTTGGCCACAAGGTAACAGCAACAGACCCCAACAAGTCTGCCTACTTCCAGAGCTTTCTTTGAGGCTGTCCTCACACACTGACATTCCCCACATCCCTGCCAGGCTCTCCGATGCCCATCTTTCTGTATTTAATGTTTTAAAGCCCCAAGGCTTTGTTTCTTTCCTTTTCATTTAAATCATTATAAAAGAATCCCATATCACTCTCCTCCTTGAAAATCTTCAATATGCCCCTATTATTTGCAGAATAAAATACAGACTCCTTATATACAAAGATGCCTTCCAGTTCTACCTCCCATTACTTCATTCTCCACACACTATGAAGGCATCACAAAGAACTCATCATTCTGCAAATACTCTATAGTTCCCTGAAGCCTTCCTGTCTTTGAACATGTTGTTCCTTCTGCTGGAATGCCCTTCCTTTCTTTCTTCCTTGCTTTTTCTTCTTCTTTTAAAAAAAAATTCTCCACTGGTTCACCCCTTATGGTACCTTGATTCACATTTACCCTTCAAGGTCCAGCTAAAATGTCCTTTCCCCCATGAAGTATTCCAGATCCCTCCTATACCACTGTCTGGTCCAGCTGGAAGCAGGTGCTCCCACAGGGATATGCATCCCCTGCCCCCGGCCTAGTGATTTTCAACAAAAGTGGGTTCAAATTCAGTTCTTCCACTGACCAGCTATGGGATGATAGGCTAAGCTCTCCTTTGATTCCCTCTTGGAAAAATAGAGATTGCTGGATGATTAAAACAGTGAATATGTGTTATATCCTTAAAATTGTCTGACATATCCTCAAGACTCAAAGGCTAGCTATGATTATTATCTCAGCTAAAGCACTAAGTATGAGGTCTGATAAATATTTGATTAAGAATCTGTCCCCTACTATATTAAGTTGCTTGAGGGCAGAAACTAGGTTTTCTTCATCTTTGCTTGAGCCCTAGAACATAGTTTATGTTGAATAAATGTTTGTTAAATGAGTGAATGACCCAAAGTAATGGGTTCTGAAAACAGGGGTGGTTCTTCACAAATCTCCCTAGGAAAACAGAAAGTTTTCTGCCTCCCCTGGGGTTGCTGGTTAGCAATAGAGAGGGATGCCCTTCCTTGGGAGCAGAAAGGCCAAAGACCACAATGATGGCGACTGAGTTCTCTAATAGGCAGCCTGAGTTTACGCCCTTGTTCCATCAATTAGATGGATTTATAGCCTCAAGCATATTATTTAACCTCTCTGTGCCTCATTTCCCACCTGTGTAAGCAAGAATAATAATAGCGTAGACTTTACAGGGTTTTTGAGAATGAAATGACTTACTCATTTAAAGCATTTAGTGCCTATGTAGAGAGTACACAATCAGTAAGTATCAACCATCACTATGATGATCAATATCTCTCTTCTATGTCAGGACAGATCCATGCTTCTAACTCTAGATTCAATCCCACTGAGTTAGGTCATCACATATTTTATTTTCTAAGGTCATCACATCTAACCCCAGGCATGGATGAAATATGCATAGTCTTCATATGGGTATTAGGCATGCCAATATTTTCCTTCCATGTGTGAGAAAGAGATACATTCAGATATCATAGGCTTCCAGGAATAGAGGCTTCTGATTAAACTGACCAAAACAGTGAGGAAATTACGATCGGGCACAATAAGGATGGTGAGAGGTGCTGCAGCTGATTAAATCATTCAGGACCTAGATTCTTTTCATCCTTCTGCTCGGCTGACTTCACTGTGTCCTCTGGATGTTAGACCAGGACTTTCATGCTTACCAGATGGCTATGGTAACTAGAGTTGGAGTCATATTCAAATATAGCGACAGTCAGTGGACAGACTAGTGGCTCTTCTCATGTGATATCTTGAGAAGGAAAATACCTTTTGCAGAGACCCCCCAAGAAGACTTCCCTTCACACTCTTTTTTTTTTTTTTAAATTGTATTTATTTTTGGCTGTCCTGGGTCTTCGTTGCTGCTCAGGCTTTTTCTCTAGTTGTGGAGATCAGGGGGCTACTCTCTGTCGTGGGGCCTGGGCTTCTCATTGAAGTGGCTTCTCTTATTGCGGAGCTCCAGCTCAAGGGTGCACAGGCTCAGTAGTTGTGGCTCCCAGGCTCCAGAAAACAGGCTTAATAGTTGCTCTGTAGCATGTGGAATCCTCCCATATCAGAGATTGAACTTATGTCTCCTGCACTGGCAGTCCAATTCTTTACCACTAAGCCACCAGGGAAGGCCCCCTTCACAACCTTGATGGTCAGAGTTGGCCCACCTCTGAACTAAGGTCTGTCCATGCATCCACCATGATTGAATTATACAAATCAAGATTTACCCTAAAATTAGGAATAGGAATAATTTCCGGAACAAGACCAGGTGTTCTGTGAGCAAAGAATAAAGGCAGGGTGGCTGTTGGGTACCCAAACAGCAAGGTTTGCAACAGACAATTTTTTGTATTTTTATATTTTGGTACTGTTTGTTACACTGGTTTATTTTGGAAGGAGTCAGACACGATGGAGCGACTTCACTTTCACTTTTCACTTTCATGCATTGGAGAAGGAAATGGCAACCCACTCCAGTGTTCTTGCCTGGAGAATCCCAGAGACTGGGGAGCCTGGTGGGCTGCCATCTATGGGATCGCACAGACTTGGACATGACTGAAGTGACTTAGCAGCCGCAGCAGCAGCTGAGCCTCCCTGGTGGCTCAAATGGTAATGAATCTGCCTGCAATGTGCGAAGACGAAGACCCGGGTTTGATTCCTGGGTTGAAAAGATCCCCTGGAGAAGGGAATGGCTACCCACACCAGTATCCTTGCCCACAGAATCTCATGGACAGAAGAGCCTGGTGGGCTACAGTCCATGGGGTCACAAAAAGTTGGACATGACTGAGCAACTAATACTTTCACATTTTACTTTCAGAGCAGAAAACAGTCTTATTTGGACTAAAGTTTCTTGGTGTTGTGAACACCCTGTTTTGTGTTTTATATATATATAAGTATATATATATATATGAACACATATGAGATTCTAGTTTTAAAATTCTGGACAGCACAGGCAATGAAGTTTAACTCTCCAGTGTAACTGGTATACAACTGAAAAAGGGCTTTATCTAAGAACCTGGGGAGAGCCTTTACTGAAAGAAACCATCTTCAGGTCCATGAAAACTGAACAATCAGTCTTATGCAGGGATTCAACCCTGCATATTCATTGAAAGGACTGATGCTGAAGCTGAAGCTCCAATACTCTGGCCACCTGATGCAAAGAGCTGACTCACCGGAAAAGACCTGATACTGGGCAAGTGAAGGCAAAAGGAGAAGGAGACAGCAGAGGATGAGATGGTTAGATAGCATCACCGACACAATGGTCGGTGAATTTGAGCAAACTCTGGGAGATAGTGAAGGACAGAGAAGCCTGGAGAGCTACAGTCCACGGGGTCACAAAGAGTTAGACACAACTTTTGACTCAACAACAACAATCTTCAGGTCAGTGAAAACTGAAGCGTCAGTCTTATGCAGGGATTCGTATCTGTGAGGCTTTCATCCTACCTTGAAGAAACAAAATAGAGAATCCTGAAAAGAGGCGTGCTCTGCCCACCTACCAGGCTCAACATTCACCTTAATTATATGTTCTATCCCTACCTCATCTAAACCACCTAGATACAAGCCTTCAATTAAGCATCAGATTTCTGAAAGGGAACCAACACTGGCCACATCACTTAGAGAACTGGAATTTACAACTGGAATCAATGAGGGCATTGCTCTTTACGTTTCAGAAGCACATCTGCTCAATGTTGTCATTTTGTAAGCTTTGGCTAGAACCAGGAAGCAAGGAAAATGCATAATGAATTAATTACTGATAATGAAATTTTGTATTGGTATCTTTTGGCCAACTCAAGTTTTATTTATATAGGTCCAGAAAAAAGTTCCTAGATACTAAAAGTATTCTAGATATGGACTTCCCTGGTGCTCCAGTGGTTAGGACTCTGTGCTTCCACAGCAGGGGGCAAAGGTTCAATCCCTAGTCAGGGAGCTAAGATCCTGCATGCCACTC
Organism: Antilocapra americana; assembly: GCA_007570785.1. Taxonomy (NCBI): domain Eukaryota; kingdom Metazoa; phylum Chordata; class Mammalia; order Artiodactyla; family Antilocapridae; genus Antilocapra; species Antilocapra americana. The sequence continues at coordinate 16,451,603 of ML664174.1, forward strand.
TGTACAGTGAAACAAAAATAAACCAACAAAACAGATCCACTCTAGGTAAATTTAAAGAAGAGTTTCTATTCTTAAATGTTGTCTCTGCTTTGAAGGCAGAGGATCCTTAGAATTTTAAAGTAAAAGTCTTTACAATCATTTACTGAATTTCTGGCATTTTATAGATGAGGAAACGAATTCTCAAAGCAAGTGCTCTTCGAGCCCAAGTCCCCAGAGCTTGGGAGTGGCAGAATTGGAATTAAGAGCCCCATCCTGTGACAGATTACAGGTGGCCACAAATTTTTTGCTACTTCTGCCCTCAAAAGGGAAAGTCTAATTCTCTTCCTCTTCAGTCTGGCCTGAACTTACTGACCATCTTGATTGATAGGATGTGACTCAAGCGATGTCCTGGGGCTTAGGAAGCTGGGTCAGAAGACTTGCAACTTCTGCACAAGCCCCTCTTGGAATGCACACTCTAGGGGAGCCAGCACTAAGAAATCTGACTCCCCTGAGACTGCCATGTCATGAAAAACTCCAAGCCAGCCAATGGACAGACAGCATAAAGAGAATGCCCACCCCTTGCTCATTATAGACACCTTCCAGCCCAGGTCCCCAATGGAGGAATGAAGACACCTTCAGATGACTCTAGTCCCAGTCACCATTTGACTGTAAGCACATAAGAGCCTCCACGCTATTTATAAGATCATCCAGTTAAGCCCACATAAAGATCTACACAACAGTGAGAGGTAATGATAAAATCTGTCTTAAACCACTAAAGTCTGGGACAGTTTGTTATGCAACAATATATAACTAGAGAATCCTCTGACTTGACACCTTTACCCACATCATTAATAAAAATACACAAAACAGGAAACTAAAATTCTAGACAGAACGAAGTTTCCTCAGGCTGTTGGAGAGTTATATCCTAGCTCTGCTCACATGTTCTGTGAAGCACAGTGTCATCTGAAGTTCAGTTAGAGTAGAATACTTAAAATGTAATCACATGACAAAAGCAGTCTATTATTCATGTGACAATATTCAGGCAACTGGGGCAAGACACTTCTGGACTCTACAGTATTCACACCAATGTTCATAAATGACTGAATGCAACTAGGAAGAAAAAGATCTTCCACAATACTTTTAAAGACCCTTTCAAGGATTATCAAGATTCAGATACATTCTTCAATATTAAACTATGGCATAGCTGATATCATTTGAAATCATTATTGGTCAATGTTTGGTTTCACCACAAAATTCTCTTGGAAAGAAACTAGTTAATTACCACTAAGGAATTTTTAGTTTCTACTGCTGAAAATTATAACATTAATTCTATCACAGCAGACTTCCATGGGAAGTTTTCCAAATATCTTAAAGATGTATAGCTTACAGAGGGGTACCAATATTGTCCCCTATGGCTCTATTATTGTATCATTTCACTTTTACAGTTAAAGAATTTTGAAAACATTATGGTAAATGAAACAAGTCAGACACAAGAGAACAAATTATATGATTCTACCTACATAAGGGCCTAGAGTAGTTGAATTCATAGAGACAGAAATTAGGATGGTGGTTACCAGGAGTTGGGGGGACAGGGAGAATGAGGAGTTATTATTTAGTGTTCAGAGTTTTGTTTTGTTTTTGTTTAGTCACTAAGTTGTGTCTGGCTCTTTTCAATCCCATGGACGGCAGCATGCCAGGCTTCCCTGTCGTTCACCATCTCCCAGAGTTGGCTCAAACTCATGTTCATTGAGTCAGTGATGCTATACAACCATCTCATCCTCTTCTGCTCCCTTCTCCTCCTGCTCTCAATCTTTCCCACCATCAGGGTCTTTCCAGTGAGTCAGCTCTTTGGATCAGGTGGCCAAAGTACTGGAGCTTCAGCTTCAGTATCAGTCCTTCCAATGAATATTGAGGGTTGATTTCTTTTAGGATGGACTGGTTGGCTCTCCTTGCAGTCCAAAGGACTCTCAAGAGTCTTCTCCAACACCACAGTTCAAAAGCATCAATTCTTCAGTGCTCAGCCTTCTTTATGGTCCAACTCTCACACCTATACATGACTACTGGAAAAACCATAGCTTTGACTATATGGACCTTTGTCGGCAAAGTGATGTCTCTGCTTTTTAATATGCTGTTTGGGTTTGTCATAGCTTTTCTTCCAAGGACTAAGCATCTTTTAATTTCATGGCTATACAGTAGAAGTGAGAAATGGATTTTTTTTTTTTTTTTACGCTATTCAAGTTGTGGACTTTTATTAAGTCTTCATGTTGCCACCAGAGGAATGCACACCTCCCTCTAGTCTAAGTCACTTCCTGATGCACTCCTCACTCTGCTAGTTTCCTCCCCATTTTTAAGACACTAACTTAAGCCATTTGCCAGGCTGAATTAATCAAACACAGATGCCCTAATTCCTCGCCCCCACCCCTTAGCTATGCAAACTGGGGAGACCAGAGACAGAAATAAGATGTACATAAACCCCACTCCATCTGGCAACATATATTCAACACGCTACATAAAGTATAATTTCTACTTTATTGTCTTTTCAGAGAAACCAACATTTCTTCAGTCTTTAAGGACTTGGATCCTTACATGGGCTTTGGAGGAGGACGTGGGGCAGCACCCGCAGGTCTAAATCGGGGTGGAGGTGTTCGGTCCTTCCGGGCTTCCCGAGAGCGATTCCTGACTACCTTGCTGTGAATGGCACAACTCACGCAGTAATGTAGTTTCACATACAGCTTGGGAAGCACATAGGCATCGAAAACACTTGCTTCAGAAATGTCCCTGACGGCTGCGGCCTCTACGATGTTCCGAATGACGAACTTCTTAATGGCCTTATCCTTGGGCACGCATCGGGCACAATTGGTGCAGCGAATAGGCTGCACGTGGCCGCGGCCCTTTTTGGCACGACCGTTGTTCCTTCTTTTCTTGGTCATCTTGGAAGCGCCGAGGCGAGAGAGGAGAAATGGATTTAAAGGACTAGATCTGATAGACAGAATGCCTGATGAACTGTGGATGGAGGTTCGTGACATTGTACAGGAGACAGGAATCAAGACCATTCCCAAGAAAAAGAAATGCAAAAAAGCAAAATGCCTGTCTGAGGAGGCCTTACAGATAGCTGTGAAAAGACGGCAAGCAAAAAGCAAAGGAGAAAAAGAAAGTTAGACCCATTTGAATGCAGAGTTCCAAAGAATAGGAGGAGAGATAAGAAAGCCTTCCACAGCAATCAATGCAAAGAAATAGAGGAAAACAGTAGAATGGGAAAGACTAGAGATCTCTTCAAGAAAATTAGAGATACCAAGGGAACATTTCATGCAAAGATGGGCTCAATAAAGGACAGAAATGGTAGGGACCTAACATAAGCAGAAGATATTAAGAAGAAGTGGCAAGAATACACAGAACTGTACAAAAAAGATCTTCATGACGCACATAATCACAATGGTGTGATCACTCACCTAGAGCCAGATATCCTGGAATGTGAAGTCAAGCGGGCCTTAGGAAGCACCACTATGAACAAAACTAGTGGACATGATGGAATTCCAGTTGAGCTATTTCAAATCCTCAAAGATGATGCTGTGAAAGTGCTGCACTCAATATGCCAGCAAATATGGAAAACTCAGCAGTGGCCACAAGACTGGAAAAGGTCAGTTTTCATTCCAATCCCAAAGAAAGGCAATGCCAAAGAATGCTCAGACTACCACACAATTGCACTCATCTCACATGCTAGTAAAGTAATGCTCAAAATTCTCCAAGCCAGGCTTCAGAAATACGTGAACCGTGAACTTCCAAATGTTCAAGCTGGTTTTAGAAAAGGCAGAGGAACCAGAGATCAAATTGGCAACAGCCGATGGATCGTCTAAAAAGCCAGAGAGTACCAGAAAAACATCTATTTCTCTTTTATGCCAAAGCCTTTGACTGTGTGGATCTCAATAAACTGTGGAAAATTCTTAAAGAGATTGGAATACCAGATCACTTGACCTGCCTCTTGAGAAAACCTGTATGCAGGTCAGGAAGCAACAGTTAGAACTGGACATGGAACAACAGACTGGTTCCAAATAGGAAAAGGAGTACATCAAGGCTGTATATTGTCACCCTGCTTATTTAACTTATATGCAGAGTACATCATGAAAAATGCTGGGCTGAAGGAAGCACAAGCTGGAATCAAGATTGCTGGGAGAAATATCAATAACCTCAGATATGCAGATGACACCACCCTTATGTCAGAAAGTGAAGAGGAACTAAAGAGCCTCTTGATGAAAGTGAAAGAGGAGAGTGAAAATGTTGACTTAAAGCTCAACATTCAGAAAACTAAGATCATGGCATCTGGTCCCATCACTTCATGGCAGATAGATGGGGAAGCAGTGGAAATAGTGGCTGACTATTTTTCTGGGCTCCAAAATCACTGCAGATGGTGATTGCAGCCATGAAATTAAAAGACACTTACTCCTTAGAAGGAAAGCTATGACCAACCTAGCAGCATATTAAAAAGCAGAGACATTACTGTGCCAACAAAGGTTCGTCTACTCAAGGCTATGATTTTTCCAGTGGTCATGTATGGATATGAGAGTTGGACTATAAAGAAAGCTGAGTGCCAAAGAATTGATGCTTTTGAACTGTGGTGTTGGAGAAGACTATTGAGAGTCCCTTGGACTGCAAGGAGATCCAACCAGTCCATGCTAAAGGAAATCAGTCCTGGGTGCTCACTGGAAGGACTGATGTTGAAGCTGAAACCCCAGTACTTTGGCCACCTCATGCGAAGAGCTGACTCATTGGAAAAGACCCTGATGCTGGGAAAGATTGAGGGCAGGAGGAGAAGGGGACGACAGAGCTGGCTGGAAGGCATCACCAACTCAATGTACATGGGTTTGGGTGGACTCCGGGAGTTGGTGATGGACATGGAGGCCTGACGTGCTACAGTTCATGGGGTTGCCAAGAGTCAGACACAACTGAGTGACTGAACTGAACTGAATTTCCTGGCTGCAGTTTTTGTTTGGGATGATGAAAAAACTCTGCAGATGGATGATGGTGCCAGTTGCAGTAATATTGTGAATGTATCAATACTGAATACCATTGAATTGTCCACCTAAAGATAGTTAAATTGATAAATTTTGTTATGTATGCTTTACCACAATAAAAAAAAATCTTTTACTTTAAGAAAAAAATAATCCAAATAGAAAGAAGAATTGGGATGTTTTATCAGTCAGCTTCCCAGCAGGAAACAGATGGCACACTCAAATTAGGACAATTTGAAGAGAGTTTAATAAAAGGAACTCTTTACAAAGGTTTGGGCGAGCATAAGAAAATTGCAAGGGAGAGAGGAGAACCCTGGGGCTAGAATGGAAGGAGTGGATAACCAGAAGCCAGAGATAGAATGCTGTGTGGAGAGGGCCTTTAAGAGAAATAAGGCTTTCTTTCGGTGGGGCAGAGCAGCATGTAAGAAGCTCACAGGAAGGACTCAGGAGGAGAGCATGGAAAGCAGACAGGAAGGGCAGAGGAAGATAGCCCCCGTGGTATTCTGGCTAACGTGGGGTCCTCTCTATCAGTTATAACACACTGCCACCAATTCTACTCATGCATTGGATCCCAAAGGGTAGTATTAACTAGGCCAAAAGACTTACTTTGTGGAAACACAGGGAAACCAAAAGGAAACATGCATGAACATAGATACATGGCTTCCTCTCCATGGCTCAAAGGTGTGATTTGTTGCAGCTCCTCGTGAGCCTGCATCATCTCTACACCACTTCCTGAGGGCTGACACCCTCACTCTGCAGAGACTGAAACCCAAGAGAATGAGGCCCAGAAGGAGAAGGAAAACTAGTTACCAGTTCTTTTCTATTCTGTTTGCAGCCAGTCCTGCAAGTTCAGGCTTCTAATGTAAGGGCCCATCTCATTCCTGACCATTCCCTTCGAGGGGTGTAGACTTTTCCTACAGACTTAGCAAAATGAAAATATCAGCATACGCATAACGATGAGCCCCATATATTTGTGGTTCTGCCAAATTCCAGTTCTTATTTTGTAGAAGAGTTTTCAATAAGAATAATTCTGATTCAGTGAAGGGATGTTCTGAGGAATCCTCTTTATTCTTTGTAGTTGAGGTGTGAAAAGGGTTAATGTGCCGACCACATTAGTAGACCCTCACATGCCACGATCTGAGGGTCATTTCTGCCTGACTTTGACCATCTCCTGCCTGCCTCAACCCAGTTGCCCTCCTACTTGACTTAAAAATCTCATTCCATTACCGTCAGCCCTCCAGGTTAGATCACTACAGCCGGGTCACGGTCTCTAGAAGAACACTGCTGCTCTGCACATATGTTACCTGGCAGGAGAAGAAGGGCCCCCGATTAGGAGGTAGGGGAAGGACAGCCATCTTCTGTAGGCCCTCTTTCATTAGCACATTAGCATGAATGAGCTTATCAGATTAGCTAATTGTCACCTGGACACTTTGGACGGCGCAGAGATACTGGTGAGACACATTTCCACAAAAAGCAAGGGAAAGGCACAGCAACAACACGTCCCACAAGAAGCCTGGAGCATCCTGGAAGGATAGGGCATAGTAAAGAAAGACCAACAAGATGCTACAGAGGACAGGAGAGCTAGGAGAGAAAGCTCCGCATGACAAGATGCTAAAGACGAATTTCACCATTTTCAAGTTTTACCTGGGAGGCCCCCTGTTCCCTGCTTGAGGGATGGCAGATGTACAGAGCAGCTCAGGAGCAAGCAGATAACTGGACTTGTGTTTCTTGAAATAGTAATGTGGGTAACAACATGCTCCAGTAAGATGTAAAACTAGACAATCTCTCCCCCTACAAACACTTTTAAAAGCTACCTAAACTACAGAAATATTTTAAGTACAAAGGCAAGCGTCTAAGAAAGAAAGGGAGAGTACAGGCCTCTGTAACACAGAGGCTTGGCTTTTAACACCCAAATAGGAACAAAAGACGAGACTGTGGGTTATCATAAAGTGAGGAGTTGAAATTAAGACCTGGCATAAAGCCAGGACTCAAATCTTCACTGAAAGAAAGGGCTAGGGAGAAAATTCTACCCAATGAAACTGAAAGATAATAAGAAAATTTATCTGCATCTTCCTTAGCTCTAGGTAGTAAAATCTTTTGGAATTCATACCACAGTTTCCGGGAAACCCAAAATGTAGAAACCAGCATACAAAGTGGTTTTAGACAGTGGTAGCCAGCCTTTGTTTGAGATGGTCCTCTAGGATCCAGTCATACCTCTTAGCCACTGGGCAAAAATACCTGCTGTCAGGAGATGTACCTCAACCCAGGCCACAGAGGCTTCCCACAGAGAAAGTCTCATTAAGATGAGCTCACAAAGTTCATCATAAACAATCTCATATTGTCAAGTCAAGCAGACATAAGAGAAAAACAGAAAACAAAAAACCTACAGTATTTGACCCCCATGAAATTCAGATAATAGAACCAGCAGTGATATAAGGATACTTTAAATCATATGAGAAAAAACTTAAATCACAAAAACAGACTACTGTGAAAAAAAGTACAGGTAAAGTTGAAAGAAAAAAACTAGAGATAAAATTTTCACCTACTTAAAAAAAAATTCAATGAATTTGTTAAATAGTAGACTAGAGCCAGATGAAGCTAGAATCAGTGAGCTAGAAGAATAAGTTTGAGGGAAATCTCAGACTGAACCACAGATAGATATATATTAGGCCTTCTCATGACCATCTCAACATTTCTTTACTTCTCATATTTCCCACCTTTTTACTGTTAGGAATTTGAGAAGGATAGACTAGAGAGAATGAGAGAGATACAGTATTTGAACAGAGAACGGCTGAGAATTTTCAAAATTAGTAAAATACATGAATCCTCAAATTCAAGAGCCACAATGAGTACCAAGTAGGACAAGTAAAAAACAAATCTTTATCTGAACATACTGTAATGAAAATGTGGACCACCAGAAAGAGAAAGGGACAGAGAGAGAGAAACAGAGAGAGAGACAGGGACAGAGAGATGCAAAGAGCCTTTACTTAGAAAAGAAGATAAAAAATGATAGGTAGGCTTGGAACACTCAGTAGCAACAATGGAAACAAGAAGAAAATGGAAAAATCTCTCTGTAGTACTAAGGTAAAATAACTATTGACCTAAAATTCTGTATACAATTAAGCTATAATTTGGGAATATAAGCAAAAAGATAAAGGCTATAGAGCTTACCACTCATAGACTCCTACTGAAAGAACTTTCCAGGGATAGATTTCAGGAGAAGAAAAAGAAAATCAATCCAGAAGCAAATATGATGCAAGAAAGAAAGGAGAAGAAATAAATTGCCAGCCTTGGAGGGCAAATCCAAACAAACCTTGACAGACATGCAGGTGTGTGTTCATGCACACACATGCAATAGAAGCAACACCAATAATAATGTAATGACTAGATGACCATAAGGAAAGTGTTCTAAGACCCATGCATTGTTCAAGATGTGGTAGCAATATTTATTAACTTCAGACTTGGCTAAAATTTTTAAGGTAATTGTTATCACTAGCTTTTAAGATGGCCTCAAATAAGCCTCATCTCCTTGTATTCATGCCTTTGCATAGTCCCTACAGGATTGGTCTAATTGTGACTAATAAAGTATGGTGAAAGACATGGTATGTGACACCCAACACTAGCTCAGAAAAGACATTAGCTTCTGCCTTAGTCTCTCCTGAATCTCTTACTCAGAGGAAAACTAGCACCATGTCGTGAGGACATACAAGCGGCCCTAGGGAGGTCAGTCTGGCAAGGAACTGAGGCCTCCCACCAACAGCCAACACCAACTTCTCAGACATGTGACTGAGCCATTTTGCAAGCAGATCTTCCAGCCCCAATTAAGCCTTCAGATGACTGCATCAGTTCAGTTCAGTTCAGTCGCTCAGTCATGTCCAGCTCTTTGTGATTCCATGGACTGCAGTATATCAGGCTTCCCTCTCTGTCACCAACCCCCCGAGCTTGCTCAAACTCATGTCCATCGAGTCGGAGATGCCATCCAACCATCTCATCCTCTGTTGTCCCCTTCTCCTCCTGCCTTCAATCTTTCCCAGCAACAGGGAATTTTCTCATGAGTCAGCTTTTCACATCAGGTGGCCAAAGTATTGGAGCTTCAGCTTCAGCATCAGTCCTTCCAATGAATCTTCAGGACTGATCTTTAGGATGGACTGGTTGGATCTCCTTGCAGTCCAAGGGACTCTCAAGAGTTCTCCAACACCACAGTTCCAATGCATTGATTCTTCAGTGCTTGGCTTTCTTTATGGTCCAACTCTCACATCCATACATGACTACTAGGAAAACCACAGTTTTGATTATATGGATCTATGTCAGTAGAGTAATGTCTCTGCTTTTTAATATGCTGTCTAGGTTGGTCATACCTTTTCATCCGGGGAGCAAGTATCTTTTAATTTCATGGTTGCAGTCACCATCCACAGTGATTTTGGAGCCCAAGAAATAAAATCTGTCTCTATTTCCATTGTTTCCCCATCTATTTGCCATGAAGTGATGGAACCGGAAGTCATGATCTTAGTTTTTTGAATGTTGAGTTTTAAGCCAGTTTTTTCACTTTCCTCTTTCACTTTCATCAGGAAACTCTTTAGTTCCTCTTTGCTTTCTGCCATAAGGGTGGTGTCATCTGCATATCTGAGGTTATTGATGTTTCTCCCCTCAATCTTGATTCCAGCTTATGTTTCATCCAGCCTGGCATTTCACATGATGTACTTGGCATAAAATTTAAATAAGCAAGGTGACAATATACAGCCTTGATGTACTCCTTTCCCAATTTGGAACCTGTCTGTTGTTCCATGTCCAGTTCTGTTACTTCTTGACTTGCATACAGATTTCTCAGGAGGCAGGTAATTTGGGCTGCTATTCCCATCTCTTGAAGAATTTTCCACAGTTTGTTATGATCCACACAGTCAAAGGCTTTATAGCGTCGTCAATGAAGTTGAGAAGTAGATGTTTTTGTGGAATTCTCTTGCTTTTTCTATGGTCCAATGGATGTTGACGATCTGATCTCTGGTTCTCTGCCCTTCTAAAGCCAGCTTACCCATCTGCCAGTTCTCGGTTCACATACTGCTGAAGCTTCACTTGGAGAATTTTGAGAATTACTTTGCTAGCATGTGAGACTAGCGCAATTGTGCAGTAGTTTGAACATTCTTTGGCATTGTCTTTGGGATTGGAATGAAAACTGACCTTTTCCAGTCCTGTGACCACTGCTGAGTTTTCCAAATTTGCTGGCATATTGTGCAGGACCTCCACAGCATCACCTTTTTGGATATGAAATAGCTCAGCTGGAATTCCATCACCTCTACTAGCTTTGTTTGTAGTGATGCTTCCTAAGGCCCACTTGACTTCGCATTCCAGGATATCTGGCTCTAGGTGAGTGATCACACCATTGTGGTTATCTGGGTCATGAAGATCTTTTTTGTATAGTTCTTCTGTGTATTCTTGGCATCTCTTCTTATATCTTCTGCTTTTGTTAGGTCCCTATCATTTCTGTCCTTTATTGTGCCCATCTTTGGGCACAAATGACTGCATGCATGCATGCATGCTAAGTTGCTCCAGTCATGTGCAACTCTTTGCAACCCTGCAGACAGTAGCTCACCAGGTTCCTCTGTCCATGAGATTCTCCAGGCAAGAATATTGGAGTTGGTAGCCATGCCCTCTTCCAGGGATTCTTCCTGACTCAGAGATCGAACCCATGTCACTTATGTCTCCTGCACTGGCAGGTGGGTTCTTTACCACTAGCACCACCTGGGAAGCCCTTCAAATGACTGCAGGCCCATCCAGCTAAATTTTGAACATGTCCTCATGACAGACTCAGGCCAGAACCACTCAGTTAAACCACTCCCAAATTCTTGATTCACCAACACTGTGTGGTTCATTGCAGTTTTAAGCTGTCTCGTTTTAAGATAGTTTGTTACATAGCAATACGTAAGTAATACAATAACCATGAAAATAATAAAATTAGGTCATATAACTTTCAAACTATTAAAAAGAGGAAGGAAAATTTTTTTAAAAAACACTCAATTACAATAGAAAACTGGAAGTGAGAGAGGGTATGTAACCAGGACTAGCAAAAGCAAGTACAAAATAACATGGTATCATGAAAAGTGTAAACAGGCCAAACTTGTCATTTAAAAAAATGATTCCAGATGAAGTTTTTTAAAAGAATGCAGCTAAATATTACATTTCAAACAGAACAGAAAGCCATAAGCATTAGAAGTAAAAGATAATGAAAGATATATCAGACAAATAATAACTAAAAGAAAGTTGGCATATGTTTATTAATATTATATAAAATAGACCTTTAAGCAAAAGGAATAAAGGAAGATAAGAATAGATGATAAAAGGAAAACATTACCAAGAAGATATAAGTTATCTAAGTTATACCCAGTAATATAGCCTCCAAACAAAGCAAAAACCTACAGAAGAGCAAGAAGAATTTGATCAATTAACAATCAAATTCTTAAAATCAGTTTATTTTATTTTATTTTTTTTTAATTTTCTTTATTGTGTTGGTTTTGCCATACAATGACATGAAATCACCATGGGTTTACATATGCTCCCCCTCCAGAACCCCCCTCCCTTAAAATCAGTTTAAATCAAGGAGATTTAAACACTCATCTTTCCATAATTATCAAGCAAACTAAAAATCAGAAAGCTCGTATATGATTTGAAAGGCATCATTCATAATGATTGAAATAAACATGTGGAGTATTATGGGCCAACGATTAAAGAACATGCTTTCTTTACAAGTCCAAGTGGAACATTTACATGAATTGACCATGAATTAGGCTACCAAACAAATAAAAAAAAAATCAATACCTCATTGAGCATGTTCTCTGGCCACAATCAAACAACACTAAAAAAATAATAATAGAGGACTTCCCTGGTGGTCCAGTGGTTAAGAATCACCTGCCAATTCAGGGGAGACAGCTTTGATCCCCAGTAGAGGAAGATCCCGCATGCTGAGGAGCAACTAAGCCCACATGCCACACCTACTGAGGCTGAGCTCTAGAGCCCCTGCTTTGCAACAAGAGAAGCCACTGCAGTGAGAAGCCCACACACCATAACTAGAGTAGCTCCTGCCTGCCACAGCTAGAGAAAGCCTGAATGTAACAATGATGATCTAGTGCAGCCAAAAGTAAATAACGAAATAAAACTAAATTTAAAAAAAATTCCTACAAACAAGTGAGGGAAAAATGTAAAGCTAAAATTATGAATATGCAATTGACAAAGCAAGAAACTTGTAGCAAATAAATACATGAAAAATTTGCTGAACTTCATTAACAATTAGTGAAATATAAGTTAAATCAATGAGATACTATTTCACACTCAGACCGGCAAACATTACTGATAATACCAAATGTTTTTAAAGACATGGGGCAATTATTATACATTTCTAGTGGAAGTACACATTGATATCATCACTCTAAAAGCAATCTTAGAGCCTAGAAAACTTAAAGTTTTCAAATTTTCCAACCAGTCATTAGACTTTAAGGTGTCCTCTTAAAAAAATTCTTATGCATGTGTACACAGAGACAGCCATTGCTGCACTGTTTGTATTAGAGAAAAATGTGCAAACACTCTAAATGTTCCTCAGTATAGAAGTGGATACATTCATATAATGGAGTTCGTACAGCAGGTAAAACGAATGTATTAGATCTGAATGTATTAGAAATGTATTAACATGACTAAATCTCAGAAATATAATTGAAACAACAAATTCCAAAGGATATGTATAGTGTTCCTTTTCAAAAAAACATAAAATAATAGTTTATGTATCTATACATGTATTATAAAGATAGCTTATGTAATCATGTATGTGTGCTCAGGTGTGTCTGACTCTGTGACTTTATGGACCATAGCTCACCAGCCTCCCCTGTCCATGAGATTTTCCAGGTAAGAATATTGGAGTGGCTTGCCATTTCCTCCTCCATATGTAATCATACATGTATTGTAAAAGCATCCAGGAAGATGGTACAACAATTTCAGGGTATGATTACCCTTGAGAAAGGAAGAGAGTGAAGAAAGGATAGAGATGGGTCCTTAACATATTTTTCTTTAAACAATAGAAAATTATTTTAAAAATAAAACTCTAAATCAAGTAATAATAATAGTAATATATATTTACTGTTGTTAGGGGATAGAGAGAAATTTGGTAGATTGTTTTCTGATCTTTCAGTGGGATATAAAATATGTCATTATTAAATTTAAAGAGGAATTTACACATATGAGATTATGGTTTCTTTTCATCATTCATCTTACCTGTTTTCTGTTTTTTCTTTTTCTTTTTTTCAGCTCATTTTCTTAAACTCTCTACAATGGTTACACATTGCTTTTGTAATAAAAAAATGAACATGGAAAAATGTACAGATAACTTTTGACAATCTTTCATGCCACTTTAATCTTACATATGGACATTATGAATCATTTAAAGTCAGTTTCTAAGTTTGGTAAACTGGTTGCGATGTGAAAAAGCATTCACCATAATACTAGGTTTTGGCACAATGAACTGGATCATCTCAATCATCTTAGTCACCAGTACAGCACCTGCGCCATTAATCTGAACATGGTTATCAGTCTCATTCATTACTAATGGCCAGCTGATCAGCTCTGTTACACACAAATAGGTGAGAATTTTTCTGATTGCATCAATGATTTCATTTTCCCTCACTTACATGTGTATAGTAATGTGTGTATATCCCTTTTATATACATATATGTAATTTTTTAATCCCATGAAATGTCTTGCAGAGATGAGGAGTTGAGGCAATTCTGGACTTTTGGAGAAATTCTGAGTGCTAAGTGAAGCAGAGATTCTTTTACTTCTGAGTCATTGTTTTGCCTCCAAACAAACAGAAGATGTCAACAGTTGCCCAGTGATCTCTGTGAAATGTTTGTGGTCTTGTGTCAGTTCCTAATGAGTGTCCACATAACAGAGTACTTCATTTATTGTATATTCTCCTTCGATGTCTGTCAAGTTTTTCTACGTTTCTTTTTCTTTGTATCCAGTTTATCACTGTTGGTATTGTCCCATTATGGTCTTCCTAGATTGAAAGGACTACGCATGTTCACTTAACTAACTTGGCATGACAACCACTGCAATTCTGAAGGGCATGTGGGCGCTTCATAAACTGTTTTTATCACACTATTATTATATGGCACCAAAATTGTGCTGACAACTGTGCCTTAAAATGAGTATTTGATCTAGCTATGCATACCATGATATGAAGACCCTGGCGTCCACTGCCCAAGCAGAATTGCTAAAATTAGCAAATAAAAATACAAGATGGCCTGAATAATTTTTTTCAGTATAGTGAGTGTGTTAGTCTAGTGAGTGTGTTAGTCGCTCAGTCGTGTCCAACTCTTTGAGATCCCATGGACTGTAGCCAGCCAAGCTCCTTTGTCCATGAATTCTTCAGAAAAAGAATACTGGAGTGGGTAGCCATTTCCTTCTCCAGGGGATCTTCCCAACCCAGGGATCAAACCCATTTCTCTTGTGTCTCCTGCATTGGCAGGTAGGTTCTTTACCAGCTGAGGCACAAGGGAAGCCCTTCAGTATAAATATGTCCTAATCACTGCATAAAACATATTTATACTAAAAAAAAATTTATCTGAAAATAAAAATGTAACTAGATGCCCAGTATTTTATTTCATAACCTTACCCAGACATCCTTTTTTTAAAAGGATGGAATTCTGTACAGCAGTTAAAATGAATGCATTAGATCTCCAAAATATTTGGCAGAGTAATCACCCCCAAAGGGAGAGTTGAGAACTTTCTTAAAAGAAACTCTATCATAGCCATCTGGATGGTAAACAAAGAAAATAACTACACTTTTAAACCTGCTTCACAGTTGTGTAGGTATTTATCTCCATGCACAAACATCATGAATAAATTTTTGTGAGCTCTCTTTGGACAAAAGAAATAAGTTTGAGTGTAAGATGGCTGTTATCTGAGTCACCAAACTCTTCATCCTCCCCAGAGTTGCTGCCAGCATCTTCCATGAGCCCTTGCTATATGGCAGAACCAGAACAGATCCAAGAGAACATAATGTAATGGAAGAAAATGCGTCCAGAAGTTACCTTTCAAAAGAATTTTCAACCCCTTCTCAACTCCTGTCTACTCTTCCACTACCACCCATCTCTGCCTCCAAAGCATTCAGGGTAGTCTCTGTGGCTCAAATAGTAGAGAATCTGCCTGCAATGCCAGAGACCCAGGTTCAATCCCTGGGTGGGGAAGATCCCCTGGAGAAGGAAATGGCAACCCACTCCAGTATTCTTGCCTGGACAGAGGAGCCTGGTGGGCTACACTCCATGAAGTCACAAAGAGTTGGACATGACTGAGTGACTGACACTTTCTGAGAAAGTTTGTCCATCTCTGAGGGATAGACAAATATGCCAAAATATTAGGACTAAAGAAACTACAGAATTCATCTGGACTCCTGGCTGAAATCAATCCATGGAAAAGAAACAGAACCCTAACACTAGTTCCATGACATGGAAACATTCACCTAGACTCCTGGCTGAAATCAATCCATAGAAAAGAAAAAGGAGCATAACGCTAGTTTCATGACATGGAAACACTAGTTTCCATGACAAACTGCAGAAAGCTCTTAGATGGGAATACCAGACCATCTTACCTGTCTCCTGAGAAACCTGTATGCAGGTCAAGAAGCAAGAGTTAGAACCCTGTATGGAACAATTAATTGGTTCAAGACCGAGAAAGGGGTACAAGAGGGCTGTCTGGTTTCATCCTGTTCGCTTAACCTATACCCTGAGCACATCGTGAGAAATGACAGGCTGGATGAGTTACAAGCTGGAATCAAGATAGGTGGGGAAAATATCAACAACCTCAGATGTGTAGATGATCCCATTCTAATGGCAGAACCTGAACAGGAACTAAAGACCCTCTTGATGAGGGTGAGGGAGTAAAGTGAAAGAGCCAGCTTAAGACTAAATATTAAAAAAAAAAAAACTAAGATTATAGCATCCAGCCCCATTACTGCATGGCAAATAGAAGGGGAAAAGGTGAAAGTGGTGACAGAATTCTTGGGCTCCAAAATTGCTGCAGAAGGTGGCTGCAGCCATGAAATCAGAAGACAATTGTTTCCTGGCAGGAAAGCAATAACAAACCTAGACAGGTTTGAAAAGCAGTGAAACTCTGCTTTTCACAGTGTGTTGAAAAGCAGAGACATTGCTCTGCCAACAAAGGTCTGTATAGTCAAGGCTGTGGTCTTCCCAGTGGTCACATATGGTTGTAAGAGCTGGACCATAAAGAAGGCAGAACGCCAAAGAATTGATGCCTTCAAACTGTGGTTCTGGAGAGGACTCCTGAGAGTCCCTTGGACAACAAGGAGATCAAACCAGTCAATCTTGAGGGAAATCAACCCTGAATATTCACTGGAAGGACTAAAGCTAAAGTTGAAACTCCAGGATTTTGGTCACCTGATGCGAACAGACAACTCCTTGGAAAAGTCCCTGATGCTGCCAAAGATTGAGGGCAGAGGAGAAGAGGGCGTCAGAGGATGAGATGGCTGGACAGCATCACTGATGCAATGAACATGAACTTGGGCAGACTCTGGGAGATGGGGAGGAGATGCTGGGGCCTGGTCAGCTGCAGTCCATGGGGTTGCAAAGTCAGACAGGACTGGGCAACTGAACAAAAACAACACTAGTTCTGTAATACTAACTACTGAACAACAGGAACACTAGTTAGTACTGGGGTGTGAGGAGAATTGTGAGAGTCATCTATTGTGGGATTTATAATAAAGCAACTTGGAGAAATCTCTTTTATAACAGAGCATAACTACTGACATGAAAACTGTTCATACTTATTTACTCCCTGCTTAAGTCACTTGCAGGAATGTCCCAAGAACTGGTTTCTGTGAAGGCATCTGTGCCTTTCCAGATTACCTCCTATCCGAAGTCTACACCTTCAAATTCCCTCCTATGATAAACTGGGTTATTCTCCTTGATGTATCCCTATATCCTAGCCCAGTGCCTGGCACACAGAAAGTACTTAAAGCTATTTATTAATAAATAAAGAAAGAAAACTTCAGTCACCCATCTGAAAAATATGTTAAATTAATTTTTCATTTTAAGAACTGATCATCTTAGGATAGAGGCCAATAGCAGGGGAATAAAGCATTGCCATTTTCAAAATTTTTATACTTTTTCTTAGTATTAACTTCACAACAGAGTTTTATTTTTAAATCAAATGAATTAAAAAGCAATAAAAATCAGACATAGAGAACAGACTTGTAGACATGGCGCAGTGTCAGGAAGAAAGAGAGGGTGGGATGAATTGAGAGAGCAGCACTGAAACATTTACATTACCATATGTAAAATTAGATTGCCAGTGGAAATTTGATGTATGATGCAGGGAGCTAAAATTTGGTTCTCTGTAACAACATAGAAGAGTGGGATATGGTAGAAGGAGGTTCAAGACTGTGGGGGACATACATATCCCTATGGCTGATTCATGCTAGTGTATGGCAGAAACCAACATGATACTGTAAAGCAATTATTCTCCAATTAAAAACAAATAAATTTTTATAAAAAAAAATAAAAATGAATAAATTTAAATTTTAAAAAAGCAATAAAAGATAATATGAGGTAAATTATGTATGTTTTGGCTTTTAAATGTTTGCCTTATCCTATGGGGCCTCAGTTCAGTTCAATTGTTCAGTCAACTCCAACTCTTTGCGACTCCATGGACTGCAGCACATCAGGCTTCCCTGTCCTGCACCATCTCCTGGAGTTTGCTCAAACTCATATCTATCGAGTCAGTCATGCTGTCCAACCATCTCATCTTCTGTCGTCCCCTTCTCCTCCTGCCTTCAATCTTTCCCAGCATCAGAGTCTTTTCCAGAGTCAGCTTTTCGAATCAGGTGGCCAAAGTATTGGAGCTTCAGCTTTAGCATCAGTCCTTCTAATGAATATTCAGGACTGATCTCCTTTAGGATGGACTGGTTGGATCTCCTTGCAGTCCAAGGGACTCTCAAGAGTCTTCTCCAACACCACAGTTCAAAAGCATCAATTCTTTGGCTTTCTTTACGGTCCAACTCTCACATCCATACACGTCTACTGGAAAAACCATAGCTTTGACTAGACAGACCTTTGTCGGTAATGTTTCTGCTTTTTAATATGCTTTCTAGGTTTGTCATAGCTTTTCTTCCAAGGAGCAAGCGTCTTTTAATTTCATGGCTGCAGTCACTATCAGCAGTGATTTTGGAGCCCAAGAAAATAAAGTCTGTCTCTGTTTCCATTGTTTCCCCATCTATTTGCCATGAAGTGATGGAACCAGATGTCATGATCTTAGTTTCTTGAATGTTTTTAAGCCAGCTTTTTCACTGTCCTCTTTCACTTTCATTAAAAAGTTAAAAAAAAAAGTGTTTTTTCATTAAAAACTGAAAAAAGCTTTTCAGTTCCTCTTTGCTTTCTGCCATAAGGATGATGTCATCTGCATATCTGAGGTTAATGATATTTCTCCCCTCAATCTTGATTCCAGCTTTACTTCATCCAACCTGGCTTTTTGTATGATGTACCTGGCATATAAGCTAAATAAGCAGGGTGACAACATACAGCCTTGATGTACTCCTTTCCCAATATGGAACCAGTCCGTTGTTCAATGTCCATTTCTAACTATTGCTTCTTGACCTGCAATCAGATTTCTCAGAAGGCAGGTAAGATGGTCTGATAGTCCCATCTCTTTAAGAATTTTCCACAGTTTGTTGTGATCCACACAGTCAAAGACTTTGGCATAGTCAATAAAAGAGAAGAAGATGTTTTTCTAGAATTCTCTTGCTTTTTCTATGATGCAACAAATGTTGGCAATTTGATCTCTGGTTCCTCTGCCTTTTCTAAATCCACCTTGAACAGCTGCAAGTTCTCGGTTCATGTACTGTTGAAGCCTGGCTTGGAGAATTTTGAGCATTACTTTGCTAGGTGGTTTGAACATTCTTTGGCATTGCCTTTCTTTGGGATTGGAATGAAAACTGACCTTTTCCAGTCCTGTGGCCACTGCTGAGTTTCCCAAATTTGCTGGTATATTGAATGCAGCACTTTCACAGCATCATCTTTCAGGATTTGAAATAGCTCAAATGGAATTCCATCACCTCCACTAGCTTTGTTCATAGTGATGCTTCCTAAGGCCCACTTGACTTCGAACTCCAGGCTGTCTGGTTATTGGTAAGTGATCACACCATTGTGGTTATCTGGGTCATGAAGATCTTTTCTATATAGTTCTTCTGTGTATTCCTGCCACCTTCTTAATATCTTATGCTTCTGTTAGGTCCATACCATTTCTGTCCTTTATTGTGCCCATCTTTGCATGAAAGATTTTTAATTTTCTTGAAGAGATCTCTGGTCTTTCCCATTCTATTTTTTTCCTCTATTTTCTTCACATTGATCACTGAGGAAGGCTTTTCTATCTCTCCTTGCTATTCTCTGGAACTCTGCATTCAGATGGGTATATCCTTCCTTTCTCCTTTGCCTTTAGCTTCTCTTCTTTTCTCAGCTATTTGTAAGGCCTCCTCAGACAACCATTTTGCCGTTTTGCATTTCTTTTTCTTGGGAATGGTTTTGATCACTGCCTCCTGTACAATGTCATGAACCTCTGTCCATAGTTCTTCAGGCACTCTATCTATCAAATCTAATCCCTTGAATCTATTTGTCACTTCCACTGTATAATCGTAAGAGATTTGATTTGGGTCATACCTGAATGGTCTAGTGGTTTTCCCTACTTTCTTCAATTTAAGTCTGAATTTGGTAATAAGGAGTTCATGATCTGTGTCACAGTCAGTTCCAAGTCTTGTTTTTGCTGACTGTATAGAGCTTCTCCATCTTCTGCTGCAAGTTGACCATCTGATGATCCCAGAATTGGGTTCTGGGACTTTCCTGTGGTACAGTGAATGAGAATCTTCCTACCAATGCAGGGGACATGGGTTCAATCCCTGGTCCGGGAAGACTCCACATGCTGCAGAGCAGTTAAGCCCTTGTGACACAACTAATGAGCCCACTTGCTACTGAAGCCCTGGAGCCTGGAGCCTGTTCTCCACAACAAGAGAGACCACTGCAACAAGAAGCCCGTGAACCACAAAAGGAGTGACCCCTCCACTTGCCGCAACTAGAGAAACCCACAGGCAGCAACAAACACCCAGCACAGCCAAAAAATAAACTAATTAAAAAAATAATAATTGGGTTCCAGAGTAATGTTCCTAGAAAAATTTTATACATCAGTCTTGCTCTTCAATGCCTTTAATGCTTTCTATTGCTCTTACTAAAGCCCCAACCCCTTACTATGAGGAAGGTCAATAAAACTCCGGAGCCTCACCTCATACCATCCCACAGGCCCCCAACTGCTAGGTCACTATGCTGAAGACACACGACAGTGAAAGTCGCTCAGTCCTGTCTGACTCTTTGTGACCCCAGGGACCATACAGCCCGTGGAACTCTCCAGGCCAGAATACTGGAGTGGGTAGCCGTTCCCTTCTCCAGCAGATCTTCCCAACCCAGGAGAGTCTTCTGGATTGCAGGCAGTCAAACAACTGAGCTATGAGGGAAGCCAGGCCAAAGACGCATGAAACAGAACAGCAATGGGCTCCGCACTTCCTTTTCCACTGGACGGAATGCTCTTTCTAGCTCTGTTCAGGACTCTGGCTCTTTATCATCCTTCAAGTGTCAGTTTACACGCCTCCTCCTCAGAAGTGCTTTCCCTGACCACTCAATATGAAGCAGCTCTCCCAAGACTTCCCCTGCCTCCTGCAGTTCTCTCCTCACATCATCCTCTTTATCTTCTTTGTAGCACTTAACATAATCAATAATTATCACCTGACTGCAGGCTCTGAGCTATCACCAGTGTATTTCTGGCGGCTAGTATTGTGCCTAGTCACATAGATGGTACTCGGTATTGTCAAATTAATTATTGAATACATGAGTGAATAATTAAGCTAATAGTATATGTTGTCCTTCTCTTTTCTTTGTTTATTCTTAAATAAAGTGTCAACACTATGCAACATACTAACTTGGAGCAATTTAATACAATAATATTTTTGAGAAATTTTAATAATAAAGAGGAATAGTAAGAGGCAGATGTTAACAAACATTTCAAGACATGTTCTAAAATAAGTCTGTGTTTAAGAAAGATCACTGGTGTTGGACAGATCCCCTAAAATTTTTTCTTCCTTTTTTTTTTTTCTCTCTCTCCCCTCCCCCTGCTCTCTATTCCCTCCCCACACTCTCTCCCTCCCTCCTCATCCCCACGCTTTCCCTCTCTCCCCATCTGTAAGTTATATATGGACACTGGTGCTTAACATCTCAGCCCCTAGTTCTTCACCTAAAAGCCTTTCCCTAACTCTTCCTCAACTTGAGTTGATGTGCAATATGAATCATGAAAGAGTTGGTGTACAGCTACACAGTCACCTGAAAGTCAGTCTTTCAGGGACCACAATGGCAAAGAAATCTAGAGTACAAAGCATCACTTTCATATTTGGAAGAAGCATGTTAGAGAAAGAAGACATTAGAGTCAAGAGACAGGGATTCTAGTCATTTTGCCACTATGGAAATGATAGAAAGTCAATTCACTACTCTGTGCCCCAATTTTCTCATCTATAAAATTGAAATAATGTCTCCTATCTTGTCTTATTTCACAAGTAGGAAACGACCCATCAAGATGACTGTGTGAAAGCACTCTGCAAAATTTTATATAAAAATGAGAGATATAAAAAAGAGAGAGAGATATATTATTATATGAAAAAAGAAGGACAATTTACCAGTTTTAGAAAAGGAAAGATAAACAACAATCATATCTGGGGAGTAATGGGTACAGTAACGATATTTTCAAAACCAAAACCAGGATATATCTTTTGGCTTATGATCACACATGGTCTGACCACATGACAGAATATTTGAAATCAAAATGTCCTGAAAAACCCAGGACATGTGGTTGCCATGGCAATGAGGAGCCATAGGGAGGCTATGGGCAATGAAAAGACAGGGTCGAATTGGCAAGCATGGAAAACTATTTTGCCAGTGATGTACAGGACAGCTTGGAATCAATAGATGTGGAAGACTGAAAAGGCAAGAAGAAAGAAATTTTACTAATCTGAGTGTGAGGTGTAAGTAGCAATCCTGAATCATCCTCATTCTGGAAAATTTCCCCACTGGGGGGAAATTCAGGGTAATCTCTGGTTCTCATGAATATGGAGCAGGAAGAAGTGTTTCAGATAAGACTTCTGTTGGAGTGGACAGAGCCCCCAAGGTGATCCCATGTCTACTTTCAATATCCCAAGGGCACCTCTCAACTGAGATTTATCATGTGGTAGCCCAGTTCTCCAGGAGAAGTACTGCCCTATAGATCCAAATCTGTTTTCATCTGGACAGTAGGTTCAAGGAATCTTCATCTCTCAGAATTCTGCTCTTCATGGACTCCATTCTGCCTCCACCCTTCTCCAGGCAAAATCAAAGCAATCCTCTCTATGCAATTGCTCAGGAAATACAGCTTGTAATTTACATAGCCCCGGTGTCACATGAATTCTACATGAATTCTAATGATTTTTTGCACAGAAAATCAGGGGGGGTTTTGTTGCT
Organism: Antilocapra americana; assembly: GCA_007570785.1. Classification (NCBI taxonomy): domain Eukaryota; kingdom Metazoa; phylum Chordata; class Mammalia; order Artiodactyla; family Antilocapridae; genus Antilocapra; species Antilocapra americana. Next base: position 16,474,164 of record ML664174.1, read on the forward strand.
GTTTTCTTATGGCCAGTAAAAGGAAGGTACAGAAAAATCTCTAGAAGAGGTAATGACTGGACTCAGAAGAGAAGAGCTTATCAAAAATACAATCTCTTTTAGCATTCTGCAGATTCTTATTGAAAATTAATAAATTCCATATTTCTATGAGACAAACATTGTTTCCTGGGGCAGATTTCCCCCCATTTAGTGCTCTTATTCCTTCCCAGTCCTTGAAGACTATAAGACCTTCAAATTCCATCCAGTGCCTATCACATGCTACCGAGTTGGCATGTTTGCAAATTGCATGCAGTGAGATCCTTCCATACCAACAGCCCTGTCTCAGATTCTCCAGCATCACAGCCAAACTAGTCTTGCCTGCACATTTTCTTCATCTTTTCATTGAGTTCAGTGTGGCAGCGGCACATTCCTTAGCACAGGCTCCAGTCGGCATGGTAACTAGTTAGAAACTGCGAGCTGCCTGCTTGCAGAATCCCGTTTCTTTCTGGGAGTGCTTTTTTTTGGGGGGGGGGGGGGGTGAAAGGAGGGGATGGTGTTGGAGGAAGTAGTGAAAAGAAGGTGGAAAAAGAATTGATTGGGTTGGGCTGGGGGAGGGGGGATGGGCAGAAGAATGACTTAAACTTGCTTTTTAAAAGAGTTATCTGGTCCACCCATGGTGTTGGTGCTAAATTGCCCGGGCAGAAAAAAAAGTCCTAATTGGGGTGGGGAGGCAGTGACAAAGCAAAGCTTGTTCAAGCCTTGGAATCTGCGCTGTTGATAGTGCAGGTACCTCAGGGCAGTTGGGAATGATTGCTGTGTTGACTTTGTCTAATTGTAGGGGAGGAGTTTTGTGAGCGGTGACAGGCAGTGTTACACCCAGTGGGGTGGTGGACCAAAACTGGCGTAACCACGCAGGGCTAAATAAACTGACTGACAAAGCTCTTGGCATATTATTAAAAATCTGGCAAAATGTTCATCTCTTGACAAAAATGTAGAGACTAGTAATGCATAACTTTATCCCATGTTGGATTTTAAAATGGCTAATGCCAAGTTGTCTGTCAAAATTAATAGGGCATTGCTTCTTCTTATAGAACAAAAAAAAAATCTCATACATTTTATTCATTTATTCATTGCTAAAAAATCATGTATCTGCTAAAAATTTCATTTAGGAAGAAGGTTTGGAGGTGGTTAAAGTACCTTCATTTTAAAGTACTCTGAATTAAAAGCTACTTTTTTTTCATGTTTATTACAATAAAAACCATACCTTCATTAAATTGTAAAGCATTTTGCACTTAGAATAAATTGAAAGTCTTCACCCAAGCTTATGTTAAGAGAGTCATTAGAACTCCAATTATTGATTGTATCTTTACATGAGTTTGAGTTTGGAACTTATTTTTAAAAAACTTCCTTTATATCAAGAAAAATGTTAAATGGTTAATTGACTGTTGAGTAGAGATACTCTGCATCTTCATAGGAATTAATCAGTGTATTGAATTTTTAACTCTTCTACTTTGCTATTTCACGTGTTAATTGAACTGTTTCTCTTTCTTTGCTTTCCACAAAGGTTTATCCATGCCTTTCCATAAAAACTACTTTTTCTCCTAAGTTTTATATGCATAGGTCAACTTTTTATTCTAGAATCTAAGTATATTCTGTGAGTAGTCAGACCTCAAAAAGGAAGTGTAAATAATACTCCACCTTGTCATATGCATATGGCGCCTGTGGGGAGCTATTTCTTTTCTTATTTTTCACATTCTAAAGCTTTGTAATTAAATGGAAATGAAGAAAGATTCCCCAACATATTAAAAAAAAACTTTTCTAATATATTTTAATTCTTTAGCTTGCTTTATCGAACAGTAATTTTTTTGTTTATAAGTTTAACATTTTTGTTAACCTAAAAAAGAATTACCAAATGGCATTTCTCTCAAAAATCTCACATTTTTGCTAATTCTGATTTTTTTTTTTTTTTTAGGCCTTCAAATAAACTAGAAAGTCAGTGTGGCTAGTGGGAAGACTTTTCTCTAAAGCACTAATAAATAATTTGATTTGATGGTTTTTCTCTTTTTTATTTCTTAAAGCAACTCTCTACAGCAGAGTCTATAAGCTCTGTTTGAAAAATAAGATATTTGAAGCATAAACACTGATGTGCTTCCAGGTAAAAGGGAAACATACAAATGTTCCTTAACTGCTGAAGGAATAAACATGTAAATAAGAGATGGACTGAATTCCTACTGTTCATGTTTGCTCACTGCGAACATTTGGTTCACTTGGCTTGGCTCATTATTTCAGCTGGGAAAGTCACTATATGAATTAATAGCAGATTTCCCAGCTGAAAATAAATGTTTACCAGTTTAGGGGGCTGGGGTTTTTTGGCAAAGACCTGGCTTTTTGTCTGACTGGCTCCTTTTTTGGCGTGCACATCCCTGAGGTGTGTAATTAAAGTAAGGGAATTTGCACATAGTGCTTTAGGGCTTTAATGAATAGAAAACACAGGATATTTCAGCAATTTGGTGTCTAATGTCAGAGTGTGCATTTCCTGTGTGAGGTATCACAATAATAGGGCTCTGTGATAATGAAAGAGCCTGCAATGCTATGCAAAGAAAAATGGGAGTGACAGCCTCCGTTCCTAAATTCCAATACAATATACATAAAAAAGAGCAATTTACATTTAAAACAGAAGGACTTTGAACTTGAACATACTCTCAGAATTAATGGCTATTAAATCAGCCCCACTTTGCTGAATTTTGAAATTCCCTTTAGGACAAAGATCTTGGCTGTTGATATCAGGTTACATTACAAAATTGAATACACAATATTAAATGGTTTTAATCACAACCATTCTTGCTTTGCTGTTGAAATTTTTGAGCAGCTCACTATTTGAAAAAAAGTTTTTTTGAACCTCAGGAACTGTGCAAGAAAGCTAGATAGAACAAATTAACATTGATTGAGCACCTGTTTTATGCCAGCTACTTTTACGTGACATCAAATTTAATGTTTTACAAAAATACCATGCAAAAAGAAAAGAAAAGCATTAGATTTCCTTTTTGTCAGAAGAATTACAAAGTTCAAATACATTAGGCAACTTGCCCAAGAAGCCATTGCTAGTGATCTGTAGCACCAGGATAGGAAAGAAGACGCTGCCCAGCACAGAAGGATCACTCAGGACCTATTGTTTTCATTATTTTCAGGATCCAAAACCAAAGCTCTTTCAACATATTTTACTATTATTAAATCTCTTACATAAAATGTCTTCTAAAGAGAGATGAAAATCTTGTTCCCGCCTTATCCCCAGTCCCTGATCATTCTTGTGAATAAGGCTTACATCCAATTAAAAAAAAAAAAGTCCACAAAACCTCTTGTTCCATCTTCTGCGTAACAGTGCAGAAGTAGCAGGCTTTTGCTTCCTGGGTCATGGGGAGGGTATCTCAGTCTGAGGACAGATGATACTTTCAACCACAGGACAAGTGCATCCATGATAAGGAACCAGTCCCCAACAGAAGCATGGAAATAGGGGGTACTTTCATCACAGCCAGAGGCCAGAATAGGATGCCCATATCTGATTCACAGGATAGGGGAACCCAGATTTTACCTTGCTGGGCCTCAGTTCCAATGTCTAGAAAATGAAAAGATGGCTCCAGATGATCCAGAAAGACCCATTTTTCATTTAAAGGTGGAAACTACCAAGTAACCCTTGGCTGCGACCAGAGGGTAGAGTACAGGAAACTGATATAACCCATAAACAGGAGAATCCCCAAAGGATAAGCCTCTTGTGGTCACTATACAAAGACATTAGTCAGCATTTTTATAGCCATATTTCCTAAGGAAACGATTATCAGTTTCCTACCAATTATTTCCTACAATGACATATCTTTATATTATTCATAAATGAAACTCAAAAGTAGAACATTATCTTTAAAAGGCTTTTCCTCCTGCCTTGTCATCTTATCCTGGCCTCTCTCTGGGCTTCCTCTCATCCTCCAGAAACCCTAAAGACACACTGACAGACCACCCACCTGGGATGGGGCACTATTCTGATTCCTGGTAAACAAGGAAAATGCACAGGTAGGGTGCGTGTATGTGTCACTAGGGAGTCTGTACACCTCCTACATCCTAGGAATACAAAACTCAAGGGACGGACTTCCCTGGTATTCCAGCGATTAAGAACCTGTCTTCCATGTGGGGGATGCAGGTTCGATCTCTGGTCTGGAAACTAAGATCCTGCATGCTATGGGACAACTAAGACTCAATGCAGCCAAGTAAATAAATATTTAAAACAAAAAAAACTCAACCGATTAGAGACTCTGAGACCTGCTATCTCACATCAGTCATCTTCCTCCTCGATAAAGAACCAACACTCTGCCTCTCTTCTCTCTTGTCAACAACTACCCATGCTGGTTGGCAATAACTGCCCCAACGGAGAAGCCCCATCCTCACAAAAAAACTAAAGATATTGATATCTCCATTGTCACTTAGAGAAATGTGAACATCAAGAGTTTGAGAGACTTTTTAGGGTAATAAAGGTCAGAAATGTCATTTAGAGCCCAGATGTTGTTTTACTCCACTGGGACTTAAGAATCTACTGATCCTACCACTTTGTCACTGCCCTCACCCTCTTTGTCCTCATTTCCTCTTCCTTATCGTGCCTAAATTCCATGCTCCATCGTTATTACTATTCTCTTGCAAGCACCCTTATTCTCCTTGCTCCTGTCTCACTGGTAAATTTTCACCCCTGTTAAACTTTCTGCCTACTCAGGCCCAGCATCCTTGCAACAAAACGTATGAGAGAAGAAAACACAACCATGCTGACCAAAGTCATTCTAAATACCTGGTCATCATAACTTTCTGTGGACCAATAATGCTGCTCAGCTATCATTCTACCCTAGATTGTTCCCTCTCCCCTTCTCCTCAACAGCTCCTGAATCCCTCTCCTCAATCCTCCACAGTCAGCTCACTCATCATCATTCACTTGCTTCCTTTTTCACCGAGAAGTGAAAACATTCAGAAAAATGTACATTTTCAACCACCACACATTCCTACCAGCACCAGACTCTGTATATATCCTGCCTTTCTTCCTGCGACTCTGGATAGAGTACTGGGGCTCACAGACACACCTAGTCCCCACACTCATGCACTAGATCCCATCCCTGTCTTACTGGCACAAAGATACTTCTCTAGAAATTCTCCCCCTCTCTTCGGTATCAAAAGTTTCTCTCCCTTTTCCAAGACCATCACCATACAGAGAAACATGTTCTTGTTTCTTTCATTAAAAATAAATACAAAAATCTTTTGACAGCACGTCTCCATCCAACTGCTGTTCCATTTTCTTTGCACCTCCTAACAACAAAACTCCTCAGAGTTGTTTATGCTCACTGGTAATTTCTCTCTTCCCATCTTCCAAGGACCCCCACCTCCCAACCCTGCAAAGATCAAAACTGCTCCTGTTAAGGTCACTAAGGAACTCCACATTGTCCATCAGTCAATTCTCTGGCCTCATCTTACTGGTACTTTAAATGTCTGATGCAGCTGATCACATTCTCCTGATTGAAACACTTTTAACTTGCCTTCCACGACCCAATGCTCTACTGAGTTCTTTGTCAGTTCCCTCTGCTGGTGCCTCTCCAGGCCCTCTCTCTAAGTGTTGGAGTGCCTCAGGGTTTAGGATTCTGACCTCTTCTTTTCTTAACTACATTCAATTCCTACAGGAGCTCATCAGTTACACGGCATTAAATAACATCTCTACACCGTTGTCCAGATTTATATCTTCTGTCTGAGTGGCTCTTACCCTTGGCCCTTATTGTGAAACCAAGATCCAGGTTCCCTCTTGCTCCCCAGTTATGTTAAGTGGGTTTAAGGCCTGAGACCCTACATTGTTCTTGGTGGTTCCCATGGAAGGGCTCTGAACCTGATACTCCCTGACAGATGGTCCTGCCTACCTGCCTAGGTATCTGAATGTCGAGGAAGAGGAGGAGGAGGAGCTGTGCCGTTATACACAGCCCAGTGATGGTGAATGTTGTGGGATGTCAGCTGCCACCCTTGAGGAAAAGGCACCAGGCTCCCTCCTGAGCAGCCAAAGGCAAAGTCATGACTGACAAACTGACTGTGGTCTAGACAAAGTTTGCCCTTGGTATTGCAAATCAGAAATTTTATATTTTCAGAAAGTAAATTAATCTTTCTAGGGCAAGCTACCTACCCTCTCATTAGTCTGATGTATCAAACCAGGGTACCATTTTATTAATTTACATTAGGAAATAACAATTGTAAGAACTAGAATACTTAAAACCACATGAGTAGCATATTCTCTCTCTACCATCAAGAATTTTGAAAAGCCTTATCATGTTCAAAATTCAGCATATTATTTTATAGTAAGAAATGGCTATCTTGGTGAACAAAATTCTTGAAGTTCATATGATTTGTGCATTCCCTGTTATTTCTTTTATTTTTAATATAGTATCCTTAACCATAATCTTATAAACCTAATTTTTAATTTTTTTTAGTTGCATAGCGAGGCACGTGGCATCTTAGTTCCCGGCCAGGGATTAAACAGCAACCCCTGCATTGGAAGCATGGAGTCTTAACCACTGAACCACGAGGGAAGTCCTGATTCCCTCTTTCTCTATGGACTTACACAGGAAGCAAAAGCATGATCAAATTTTTAAAAAATGGTAGCATACTGCAACCAGACTGATTTTTTTCAAAGCACACATTTGATCAGCTCACTCCTTTAAAACTGGATATTGTTCTTAGAAGAAGATAAAATCCTCAACCTACTAGCCCTACATGGTCTGACTGCTTCAGACCTGGACCTCAGTATAAGGACTGGTTAGAAGTGTCCTGCACTCACACCTCCATGGTTCAAATATATTGCTTAGTTATATTATACCATAGTGACTTATTATATTATACCAGTTTCTGCAATTAAAATAGGAATAAAGATAGTATTTATTTCATAGCATTGTGACAAAAATTAGAAGAAAACCTGCTTTCAACAGTGTCTGGCACCTCTAAGCACTCAATGTTGTTGTTCAGTCACTTAGTTGTGTCTGACTGCAACTCCATGAACCACAGCACGCCAGGCCCCACTGTCCATCACCAACTCGAGGAGTCCACCCAAAGCCATGGCCATCAAGTCGATGATGCCATCCAGCCATCTCATCCTCTGTTGTCCCCTTCTCCTCCTGCCTTCAGTCTTTCCCAGCATCAACATCTTTTCTAATGAGTCAGCTCTTTGCATCAGGTGGCCAAAGTATTGGAGCTTCAGCTTTAGCATCAGTTCTTCTAATGAATATTCAGGATTGATTTCAATAAATATTATCTATCATCTAAAACCAATCCCGGTTCCAGCCACACTGGCCTTCAAACAAGGTTCAAGTCAAAATCCTTCCAGCCTGGAGCCCAGAGCAAATGCTGTCACTGTTTGAAGTCCTGTCTTTACTACCTCCTTCCACTGTTTATTAACTATGGGTCCTTTGTCTCTCCTGACCTACAGTTACTTCCTCAGGAATGGAGAGTCCTCAGTATTCAGTTTTCTTTTGTCAGGCGAGTGTAGATTTCACTCGAGGGTATGTTCTTCGGTCCTTGTCTCGTCACAACAAAGATTTGGAGTGACGGACATTGAAGCCCTTGGCGGGCCACAGCTCTCGGGTCTGGACAGACCGTGTTATAGCTCTTAAAGAAGTCAGTGTTACAGCTCAGTGTTACAGCTCTATTTTATTTAGAAGATGATAGCCGGAGAATTCATCCTTGAAGCGTGAAGGTATACCCATCCAAGGCCTTGAAGAGAAGAACACTGCAGCGTGTGGGAGAGAAAGGGAGAGTCCATCTTAAAGGCACAGGGGAGAGGGAGAGAGAGGAAGAGGGAAAGGGAGAGAGAGAGAGAGAGCGGACAAGTGCTTTGGCTCCTATTTTATATGTTTATTTCTGCCCCCTGGGCCTGTCCTATGCAAATTGGGCTTAGACAGGAGTGCTGTTCTATCTGCAGTTCTCACTCAGGTCCTCAGACCTTCTTTGTTCTATTTTTGCAGGCTTTTCCCTTCCTTGTCTTCTAGCCACCACCATTTTGGACTCGTTTCCTATTCTAACTACCTAACACTTTCTTCAGTTCAGTTCAGTTGCTCAGTCATGTCTGACTCTTTGCAACCCCATGGACTGCAGCATGCCAGGCTTCCCTGTCCATCACCAACTCCCAGAGCTTACTCAAACTCATGTCCATCGAGTCAGTGATGCCATCCAGCCAACTCATCTTCTGTCATCCCCTTCTCCTCCTGCCTTCAGTCTTTCCCAGCATCAGGGTCTTATCCAATGAGTCAGTTCTTCGAGTCAGGTGGCCAAAGTATTGGAGTTTCAGCTTCAACATCAGTCCTTCCAATGAACATTCAGGACTGATTTCCTTTAGGATGGACTGGTTGGATCTCCTTGCAGTCCAAGAGACTCTCAAGAGTCTTCTCCAACACTACAGTTCAAAAGCATCAATTATTCTGTGCTCAGCTTTCTTTACAGTCCAACTCTCACATCCATACATGACTACTGGATAAACCACAGTTTTGACTAGATGGACCTTTGTTTGCAAAGTAATGCCTCTGCTTTTTAATATGCTGTCTAGGTTCGTCATCATAACTTTTCTTCCAAGGAGCAAGCGTCTTTTCATTTCATGGCTGCAGTCACCATCTGCAGTGATTTTGGAGCCCAAGAAAATAAAGTCTGTCACTGCTTCCATTGTTTCCCCAAAATGTGCTCTCTTTCCAGATTGTACCTGTTTTGAGAGGTAGTTTCTATACTCAGCACTTTCTCCCAAAACTTGACATCTACCTGACATATTATAGGCACACCATACCGACCTGTCTGAGTACCTGTTGAGCTCATGCTTACCCCAGTCTGAGAAGGCTTTGGCTGACCAGCAGGGTCTTGCAGGGGCAAAGCTCGTGTAGGCGCTGCTAACATTTGCCTAAGGGCTCTGTTTTTACCACCTCCCAGGGCTGACCAACCCCCTTCTGATTAACACATTCTTTCTTTTCATGTGTTAACGCCTTTGCTAAGGTTTCTTAGGGTCCTTCTAGGGCATAAGAAAACTTTGCATATCTATGCTCTATTTTAGTCCAGGTTGTTTTTAAAGTTTTGCTCTGGGGGGGGGGGTGCATTTTATTTCCCTCCTTTCCAAGTTCTGGCAAGGGTGGCGTTCCAGAGGATCATCTCTTTGCATCTCTCTATTAGAGACAACACACTTGGACAGGATTCTGTCTACCAATGGGGACGCCCTAGTGGTTTGTATTAGATATGACTGTATGTTCACCTTCCTGGCATGAGCACTGAACTTCTACAGCCTGCGATACATCGGCCCTGCCCCCATGGGCCTCTCTCAGTCTATTCACCTACCTGGCAGGGTTCTTAGATAGAGCCCAGCAGCTATGCTCTTTGGGGGATACAGGAGGTAGGTGTACGACTCCCCTTAATTAATGGAGGTAGGTGTCAAGCATGTTTTTCGAGAAATGAAGAATACAGCACTGCTCTGGGGACTAATTATTCTGTCCAAAATGGAAATACTAAAATTGACCCAAGGATGAGAGTAGTAAACACAAAGTTATTCTTACCACCATGTATTTGCACTGTACAACGAGACAGATGCTAATCCTCAACTGAGGGCTAGGCAAAAAACTACCACTGTAAAGATTCCACCCAGTCCTTGTATAGCCTCCGTCTAAAGGGCTCAATTATATGTTAGCCAAAATAATTGGTTTTCAACACATTCCTGAAAACCTAGACTTTGAAAAGCATTGCTCTGGTCTTTCACACTATTTCCATGATGCTGAGATCTGGCTTAGGCCGGATGATGTATATGAAAATGTACAGAGATGTACATGAAAATGGTGTAAGAAAAGGACCTGTCCAGTCCAATGCAGGAATTTAGCGAAAGGTAAGAAAGAACACAAAACTCAGGTTGGAGAAAGCCTCTCCCTGGGATATTTCTCGTCCTTTATTTTCACCCCAGTCTAAGACTTGTGGTTAATTCAGATAAGCACTTGACCTTTGTGGGTGCTTATCCAAAGTCAACCTTCCCACGTCTGAGGGTCACCTGTAACTCATTAATCTCAGCCCGTTATTGTTTTGCAGGAATGTCTGTTCCATTTAAGATATAAAACTCCTATACAGATAACATGGTAGGTTAATGCACTCACCTTTCATTCCCTGATTGCTGGGTTCACACCGAACTCAATTCTGTTATGAGTAAGGATTACGTTTTGATATGCTCCCTGTCCCCAGGAGCCATTTGTCTATACGTCTTCACATCCTAAAAGGATGTTGCAGGCATCAGCACACTCTTTGGGGCCCTATAAAGGAGATTCCAGGGAATAGAATGGCCCAGAGGTTACTGGGTCAGGGCTGGAGAGGAAGCAACTACTTCGGGATCTTGCTGAGTGCATGCTTCTAAGGGTGCTATCGGTCTTTTCCACTCTTAACTCTTAAGATGAAAACAAGGCCATTATCACTTTTCAAAAAATAATAAATTGCTTTACATAGACTCTAGTACTGTTATGCTGTGCTTCTTTTCCTACAGCAAGAAAAGTGCTAGCAGGCAACCAGGAAAAAGGCACAAACTCTTTTCGTTTTTCTGAACATCATACTTTTCAAGCCTCCTCTTGTTTATGATTGAACTTAATTCCCTCTACCATTAGGACATGCCCACCACCTGTACCAAAATCTGAGATGAGAATCTAGAGGAAAAGAACAACCAGGGGTTCTCTATCTCTAAGGCAGTATAGCACAGCGGATGGTGTGCCAGCTCTGGAGTCAGACTGCCAAGCTTAATCTCTCCCAGCCTCAGTTTCCTAGCTGTAAAATGGAAATAATTAGAGCATCTACCACAGAGTTATTGAAGGAATCAAATAAGATAATGATGCATAAGGCACTTAGAGCAGTGTCTAACACATATCAGGGGCTCATTACGTGAGAGAGGTTATTGGAACGTAATTGCTCTGTTTTATGCTACAAACTGAAGGGATTTCTTTCTTTCTTTTTTAATCTGTGGCTTCCTTTCCAAGCACCTGACAGGTAACTAAATCCTAAAAGAATGCTTCTCATTTTTTTCTATCTTGCAAGGCCACTCCAGTCTTCGCTTCCCCTCCTCCATGCCCCTTGAATTCCAACCAGTTAAAGTACAAGGGAGTGGCCAAGGAGTGGAGATGCTGCATCCCAAACTGCCTGGCTTAATTAATTTTGGCCAGTTCTTGCTCCTGGCCACCCTGCCACTGCCTCAGTTACCCTCAGTTCTTACAACAGAAAGCGGTGCACAAAAGCTTTTACTTTGTAGCGAGAGAAGGAAAAATGTACTGTCGATAAATATTACCCATCAATGTAAGTGATTTCAGGAGCCCTTCGCTGTTTCTTTTCATGTTCTTTGAGCCTAAGAACCATTTAGAGAAGCCCTGCTGTTCCAGCACCCTAAGGACATGTAAGAGGATGTGCCTGGGCAGCAGAGAAACAGAGCTTCTATTTATGTGGAGCAAGGCAGGCCTAGATCTTCGATTCACAATAAGCAGAATATCTTAATCACAAGCATTCTGAAGTCATGCCAGGTGGAGTGCTTAGTGTTTGTTTGCTTGCTTTTCTTTCTTTTTAAAAAATACAACTTGGGAAAGACTCTGACAGGTGGGCTGTTATTTTAGGATCCACTAGGATCTTCCCATTGGGAGGCTGGGAAAGAGTTGGCCCCTAAATATTCCTCCAAATCCTCCACCAGTAGTGGTCTTCCCTGGTGGCTCAGCAGTAAAGAATCCACCTGCCAATGCAAAAGATGCGGTTCAATCCTCAGATCAGGAAGATCCCCTGCAGAAGGAAATGGCAACCCATGGCAGTATTCTTACCTGGGAAATTCCATGGACAGAGGAGCCTGGTGGGCTACATTCCATAGAATCACAAAGAGTTGGACACAACTGAGTGATCAAACAGCAACAAGAAGTGGTCTAGAATTTCCAGAAAATACAGGGGCAAGAATGGCAACATTTTGGAAAAGGGAGCTAGTGGGCTTCCCTTGAAATGAAGTTTGCATAGTAAACAGGCTGTTGTTTGGAGCCCGTGTTGACTGGGGCTGGGTCTGTATGGCTGACCCAGATTTGGACAGGCTCCTCATTTTATATGTGAACAACCATGATTCTCAATGCTCATCCCTCATGCTTTTAGCAGCCTTTACTACCCGTTCTAAGGAAATGTCTTTGCCAGAGATAACATGCTAGAACACAGTTGTTGGTAGAGTAGCAGGTGAGGGTTTTATCTGCTTTGAAAGAAGCCTGGCACCAGAGTTGCTCAAAAACATTTGTTGAATGAATTTATGATTTTATGGAAGCTACAAAGGGCTTTCCTGGTGGCTCAGACAGTAAAGAATCCGCCTGCAATGTGGAGACCGGTGTTTGATCCCAAGTCAGGAAGGGAATTTGATCCTTAGAGAAGAGAATGGCAATCTGCTCCATTGTTTTTGCCTGTAGAATCCCATGGACAGAGGAGCCTGGCAGGCTGCAGTCCATAGCGTTGCAAAAAGTTGGGCACAAATGCAAAAAAAGCAAAATGGCTGTCTGAGGAGGCCTTATAAATAGCTGTGAAAAGAAGAGAAGCGAAAAGCAAAGGAGAAAAGGAAAGATGTTCCCATTTGAATGCAGAGGTCCAAAGAACAGCAAGGAGAGATAAGAAAGCCTTCCTTAGCAATCAATGTAAAGAAACAGAGGAAAACAACAGAATGGGAAAGACTAGAGATCTCTTTAAGAAAATTAGAGATACCAAGGGAACATTTCATGCAAAGATGGGCTCAATAAAGGACAGAAATGGTATGGACCTAACAGAAGCAGAAGCTACTACGAAAAGGTGGCAAGAATACACAGAAGAACTGTACAAAAAAGATCTTCACGACTCAGATAATCATGATGGTGTGATCACTCACCTAGAGTGATCAAACAACAACAAGAAGTGGTCTAGAATTTCTGGAAAAGACAGGGGCAAGGATGGCAACATTTTGGAAAAGGGAGCTAGTGGCTTCACATCTTGGAGTGTGAAGTCAAGTGGGCCTTAGAAAGCATCACTACAAACAAAGCTAGTAGAGATGATAGAAATCCAGTTGAGCTATTTCAAATCCTCAAAGATGATGCTGTGAAAGTGCTGCACTCAATATGCCAGCAAATTTGGAAAACTCAGCAATGGCCACAGGACTGGAAAAGGTCAGTTTTCATTCCTATGCCAAAGAAAGGCAATGCCAAAAAATGCTCAGACTACCGCACAATTGCACTCATCTCACACGCTAGTAAAGTAATGCTCAAAATTCTCCAAGCCAGGCTTCAGCAATACGTGAACCGTGAACTTCCAGATGTTCAAGCTGGATTTAGAAAAGGCAGAGGAAGCAGAGATCAAACTGCCAACATCCGCTGGATTATTGAAAAAGCATGAGAGTTCCAGAAAAACATCTACTTCTGCTTTATTGACTATGCCAAAGCCTTTGACTGTGTGGATCACAATAAACTGTGGAAAATTCTTTAAAAGATGCGAATACCAGACCATCTGACTTGTCTTTTGAGAAACCTGTAAACAGGTCAAGAAGCAACAGTTAGAACTAGATGGACATGGAACAACAGACTGGTTCCAAATAGGAAAAGGAGTATGTCAAGGCTGTATATTGTCACCCTGCTTATTTAACTTACATGCAGAGTACATCATGAGAAATGCTGGGCTGGAAGAAGCACAAGCTGGAATCAAGATTGCTGGGAGAAATATCAATAACCTCAGATGTGCAGATGACACCACCCTTATGGCAGAAAGTGAAGAGGAACTAAAGAGCCTCTTGATGAAAGTGAGAGAGGAGAGTGAAAAAGTTGACTTAAAGCTCAACATTCAGAAAACTAAGATCATGGCATCTGGTCCCATCACTTCATGGGAAATGGATGGGAAACAGTGGAAACAGTGGCAGACTTTATTTTGGGGGGCTCCAAAATTACTGCAGATGGTGACTGAAGCCATGAAATGAAAAGACGCTTACTCCTTGGAAGAAAAGTTATGACCAACCTAGACAGCATATTAAAAAGCAGAGACATTACTTTGCCAACAAAGGTCCATCTAGTCAAGGCTATGGTTTTTCCAGTAGTCATGTATGGATGTGAGAGTTGGATGGTGAAGAAAGCTGAGCACCGAAGGATTGATGCTTTTGAACTGTGGTGTTAAAGAAGACTCTTGAGAGTCCCTTGGACTGCAAGCAGATCCAACCAGTCCATCCTAAAGGAGATCAGTCCTGGGTGTTCATTGGAAGGACTGATGTTGAAGCCAAAACTCCAATACTTTGGCCACCTCATGTGAAGAGTTGACTCATTGAAAAAGACCCTGATGCTGGGAAGGATTGGGGGCAGGAGGAGAAGGGGATGACAGAGGATGAGATGATTGGATGGCATCACTGACTTGATGGACATGGGTTTGGGTGGACTCCGGGATTTGGTGATGGACAGGGAGGCCTGGTGTGCTGCGGTTCATGGGGTCACAAAGAGTCGGACATGACTGAGTGACTCAACTGAAGCAACTAACACTAACACTAAAGTAAAAGCCCTGGAAAAGAAATCACCAACAGAATAACTAGTTTCTCGAGTGAAAACCATGCATCCTAGAGCCCGTGTTCTGCAAAAAGAGAAGCTACTGCAACGAGAATCCCGTCCAGGCACCGAAACTGGAGAGTAGTCTCCACTCACCCCAACTAGAGAAAGCTCATGTGTAGTAATGAAGACCCAGTGCAGCCAAAAATTTATAAAAAAGAAAGAAGAAGAACTGGTTTATATTTTTTGGCTGATGTTAATCATTGAAAATATTTATAATGACTCCCTTCCCTAATTGAAGCAATAAAATGTTATCTGTATAAAATTTAGGGACTATTTTTTGTAATACGTAAATATGAAATAACAGTAGGCAGAGACTTTCTGCTATCTTTCAATATTTCTACAATTATATTCTCCCATCTTCCTGTAAGACTAGAGCTCCCAATTTTAGTTGGATACAGAGCTTCCCAGATAAAATTATATTAATATTTTTCAACTCCTAGCCTTTCTGCTGCTAGCTTTAGGTATGCCACTAAGTTCTGACTGATGGAATATGAACAGAAGTAATACACATGACTTCCAGGTCATGCATTTAAAGGTAAGGAGTGTGGCCTTCTTCCCTTCCTCTCCCCCTTATCACTGTGTGGGATGCAAATATGATGATACTTAGACTGTGAAGTGAAAGCTGTGTGTTGAAGATAATAGAGTAAAAGACAGAAGCAGCCTATACCTCTGACACCATCAAGCCTTGCTTAGATGCTTAGATTGCCTGTACTCAAACTATTACTGAGAGGGAGACTTCTGTCTTCTTTTGTCCCAACCATTGCTTTTTGGAATGCCTCTGTTACTTTAGCTGAATCTGTATTTAAACAAATATTAACACCGTGCTACATTAGGGAAGAAAGCTGCAAGGAAAACTCTATTCCCTTGAAACAAAATCAAGAAGAGCAGAATCAATGACTGAGATGTTCATTGGTTCACATAATTTTCCTCTTCTAATTCAACTACTACTTTTCAGAATGAGTTCATATTGTTGTTGGCTCATGAAGGAAATGTTGGTTCTGATTTCTAAAGCTGTGGCAATAGCCATTGACACTACTGGCAAGTAAGAAATCCAATCTACTGCCTGTTTTTTAATAGCCTGAGAACAAAAAAGTGGTTTTTACATTTTTCAGTGATAGAGAAAACCAAAAGAAAGCTTACAACATGAAATTATATGAAATTCAGATTTCAGTGTCTGTAAGTAAGGTTGGAGTGTGGCCACATTCATTTATTTAAATATTGTTTGGAGCTGCTTTCTTGCAGAGTTGAGGAGTTACAACAGAAACTGTATGCCTAACATCACAAAGCCTAAAATGTTTACTGGGTGACCTTTAAAACAAAAAAAAAAAACAGTTTTCTGCCCATCCCCTGGACTGTCTTTCCTGTTGTTGGTAGTGGAAGGTAGACATATATTATTTGAATTAATTTCCTTTACTTTGAAGTTGCAGGCTACAAGATCATGTTTATGAATTTAGGGGTTTTATCAAATAGCTTAATTTTAATCATGAAGAATATTTGATAAACTGATAAAGAACTTGAAAAGTAACAGGGGCTAAATTGCACCTTTAGTATTTCTATGAACAATATAGCATAGATTTTGATGGCTGAATCTTCAGTCTCACATTTAGCTTCACTTCCTATGGCACTGGTGAGAATAAGCCCTGTTGTGAAATACTACCCTTATGATGTTTCTTGTGCCATCTCCTCAACTCCTTTCCCACAGCTATTATGCTATTTCAGTCCCTTAATAATTCTAGACCATACTTTTGCAGTAATTCTCTTATTGCTTTTCTTGCATCCAATCTGTTCTCCCATACATCTCCTTTCACCAGAGAGACTTTCCTTTAAAAAAACAAAAAAAGAGTATAGTTGACCCTTGAACAACATGGTTTAACCATGCAGGTCTACTTACATGAGGCTTTTGTTCAACAGTAAATGCTACATGATTCATGGTTGGTTGAATCTGCAGGCATAGGACTTCAGATATGGAGGGACCTTGAATAAACCAGACCAACTACAAGTTATAATCAGATTTTTGACTCTAAGGAAGATTAGTACCCCTTGTTGTTCAAGGGTCAACTGTACATAACTAATTCTATTTAATCAGATAGCTGTATGTCTTATCTAAAATATTTCAGTCCATCCACTGCTTATAGAATAAAACCAAATTCCTTAGGCTGGTATTCATGATTCTTCATTATATAGTCTTAGTGGCTCAAATGGTAAAGCATCTGCCTGCAATACAGTAGACTAGGGTTCAATCTCTGGGTTGGGGAGATCCCCTGGAGAAGGGAATGGGAACCCACTCCAGTATTCTCACCTAGAGAATCCCATGGATAGAGGAACCTGGCAGGCTGCATGCAGTCCATGGGTTGCAAAAAGTCAGACACAACTAAGTGACTAACACACACATACACTCTCTACATTTTATCCAAATGGAACCTTCTCTTTTCTCAGTGTATCTCTGTAGGACAGGCCCTGATCTCTGGTCCATCCTCCGTGCTTCTGTTCATAGGATGATCTCTTGCCTCCAAACCTAACCCTTCCTCCCCATCTTTTCATATTCAAATGCTGTCTGTTTTTTAGAGCCTAATTCCATTGCCAACTCTTTCATGGAAACTTCTCCAACTCTTCTATTCCAAGTTCAGTAAGTATTGTGGACACCGATAGCTTCTGTCTGGCCTGGCATCATTCATTCATCGTTCTTCTGGAAAAAAAAGTGAAAAGTGAAGTCGCTCAGTTGTGTCTGACTCTTTTCAACCCCATGGACTGTAGCCTAGTAGGCTCCTCCATCCGCTGGATTTTCAAGGCAAGAATGCTGGAGTGGGTTGCCATTTCCTTCCCCAGGGTATCTTCCCAACCCAGGGATCAAAGCCAGGTCTCCTGCATTGTAGACAGATGCTTTACCATCTGAGCCACCAGGGAAGTCATTCTTCTGAAAGGAATATATAAATTTTACTTTGAGGATGTGAGCAAGCTTGATGGGATTAAACTCAAAATGCTACACCCCTCCCAGAAGGGTAACGGAGATGTGACTCTCACTGGATGTGCGTGCTCAGTCATTTCTGACTTTTTGTGACCCCATGGACTGTAGCCTGCCAGGCTCCTCTGGGTCAAGCAGAAACATTCCCTTTCCATCTTGTTATTGTTCTCCTGCTAGCTCTGTTTCTTTGCAATCTGATTCTTGAGATGCAAATGCAGAAAGCACCTGGAGCTCATTCATGTCCTGAAGAACTCATGTCCATTGTTTCTGCTAATGGATCCGATGGTTTCTTTGCCTTATCTTTTGATTTTATGAAGAGTTCCTTTCTCTTCCAGTAAACTCTTTTGTGAATCAGCCACTGCTGGTTTATATTGTTTGCAATCAAAGACATTGACTGATAGAAGTGATCATTCCTTCTTCCAAGCCCTCAAAGTACTTTCTCTGTACATTTCTTAGGGTCCCTAACATTTCATACCTTGTATGATAGTCATCCACGTTATCATTTTCTTTGCCTTACACAGTATCAGTTCCAGAATTCTATATAGGAGGAGCAACTGGGGGTTGAAGCAGGAAAGCATAAGGGATTTATCATGAATCCTTACTGGAGTTAATAACATAACAGTTTTCTCTTTATTTAGACTGCATTTTTTAAACCTGTGAAAGAGCAATATTATCTAAAGATGCTTTTATTTATATATTTATTTAAAATTAATAAAAAAGCATCCGTTTTTCCTGTTCAGAGAACACTTATTTGAAGGAAAGATGGCACTGGAGCTTATGGTGGGGTGACTTCCTCCCCTTCCAAGGTTCCTTTGGGTGCAGAGGCTGACCTTTAAAGACCGTGAGCCATTTGTAACCTCTGTGGTCCTTTGTATAGTTCCTTACAAACAATCACCACACCCAGTACAGTTGTTGAATCAATCAATGGTCACTGTATCATCTCACATCATTTATCTTTTGCCTCTTTTCCAAAGAAAATTCAAGGTGTATGCTTTCCCATTTGGAATTTATTTGGCTTACTAATTTTTTTCAATAAATAATGATTAGCAAATTCCCTGGCAGTCTGGTGGTTAAGACTCCATGCTTCCAGTGGAGGGGGCACTGGTTTGATCCCTGGTTGGGGAACTAAGATCCCACATGTGCTGCGCTCCTCCCCCCAAAAATTGTTTTTTTAATTAAAAAATTTTAATAAATAATTATGAGATGTCCACCACTATACTGGACATTGCCCTAAGTGCTGGAATGCATCAATGATTGGGCAATATTTCTGCCACCACAGAACTTACATTCTAGTGAAATGTATGTCTACTCAGAGATAATTTCTATACAGTCATTTACTTCTTAATTTATTATAAGTGTAGAACCAAATATGTTCATCATTCTCTTGAGTCACTTTGTATTTCTGCTTCTTCTTTACTTTTGCCCCCATCTATAACACAGTTTACTTTTAAAACTTTGCATGAACTAAGGGCTTTCTTTGGTTGGTTGGTGTTGTTCAGTTGCTCAGTTGTGTCCGACTCCTTGTGACCCATGGAGTGTAGCATGCCAGGCCTCCCTGTCCTTCACCATCTCTCGGAGCTTGTTCAAATTTATGTCCATGCAGTCAGTGATGCTATCCAACCATCTTGTTAGTATTATTGTGTTTTGTTTGGTTTTTTAGTTTTTTACTATTTTTGGTTGCTCTGGGAAGCATGTAGAATCTTAGCTCCCTGAAAGAAAGTGAAAGTGTAAGTTGCTCAGTCATGACCAACTCTTTGAAACCCCATGAACTGTACAGTCCATAGAATTCTCCAGGCCAGAATATTGGAGTGGGTAGTCTTTCCTTTCTCCAGGGTATCTTCCCAACCCAGGGATCCAACCCAGGTCTTCCCTCACTGCAAGCAGATTCTTTCCCAGCTGAGCCACAAGGGAAGCCCAAAAATACTGGAGTGGGTAGCCTTTCCCTTCTCCAGGGGTCTTCCTGACCTAGGAGTCTAACCCGGGTCTCCTGCATTGCAGGCAGATTCTTTACCAACTGAGCTCTGAGGGAAGCTTAGTTCCCTGACCAGGGATCAAGCCCATGCCCCCTTCATTGGAAGGTAAGCTCTTAACAGCCGGACTACTAGTGAAGTCCCAGTACTATTGTTTTTATTTTTCCCATTACTTTTTTTTCTGTGCCTTCTGATTTTTGAACTAATCTTCAAAAATCACAACATATTATTTTTGAATCTTTTGTCCAAATCTCCTAAATCTTAGACATATTAGTCACATATAGACATTATTTGTGAGTCATAGAGCCATAGAAAACAGCATACTAAAAGAGTAAGCTTCCACAAAACTAACATTTAATGAATTTTACTTTTTAAACCTTCGATGTACCACTAGCATCCAACAGAAACTGAAGTCCTAGAGTAAAATTAAGCCAGAAGTTAATACATTTTTCTGTTTCTGACAAATCCAAATTCTTATGTTGCTCATGGAAAGGAAGTAGAATGGAAGTAATAGAAGAATCTGATAAAAAGATAATAATAAGTACTCTACATCCAGAAAAAAAATGTATATAAGTGTCTATTCACAGCATCTTGCCCACAGTTTCGGGTGTGTCACCATTACTTGAAGTTGTAGCAAAATAGGAAGCATCATGATTATCTTAATGCTACACTGTAGAAACATATACACACCTGGAAGATAATATACACATACCCCATTCAGCAAATATTAATTGAGGGCCTACTATGCATCTCATGCTCTGCTAAGCTGGGAGAGTACTAGAGGCTTGGCTACTTAACAGAATCTGCATCCCCTTTTTTATAGGCACAGAACTGGTTTCCACTTGCAATTAGGTAGAGTGCTAGCCAGTGTAATGGAAACAAGAGTCTTGTGTGCCACTTCTAGGATCAACCCATGCTGCTCTCCAATTCTCACGCCTCTGCACTCCCAGTGGCAGTGACAGAGAGAACCACGGTGAGGGCAGAGGACACAGTTGGAACATGGCAGCGCCTCTGTCAGCCTGGTGCCCTGACTGAGTGCACATAGGAGAGCCCCACCAATCTGTTCACCTTCCCAGGGCTCTGATACGAGCAAGAAACGGACTGCCACCATGATGTTGAGCCGTTACTCTTTCCAGTCTATTCACCATCAAAGCCTTGCATATCCTAATCATACGTAGAATTACACATGATTTGTGAAATAATTATTTAAATTTTTAAATTTCAGCTTGTTATTTACCCACAGTCAGAAATGTTGAAATCATATGAAGAAGTCAGGATTGTTCCTCTGTTTTACTTCTTTCTTTTTTCTTAGTTGTTAAAATTCTTAGGGTTTACCGAACAATCTAAAAAGTTGGCCATTTATGTTTCTTACTTATTGATAAAGATGGTGATAAGTGAAAAAAAAAATCTAAGTAATTAATTTTTACTTTTTGTTCATTGTAATCTTTTGAGGTTCAGAAGACATTTTTTTTAAAAGTGTTTAGATAATTCCAAATTATACTTCTCAACTGAGATCCCATGTCTCATACTTCAGCCCAAAGTAGATATTTTTTCCATCTCTGAGTGTCAATTTTTGTACAAATCTTCAAGAGAAAAATAGTGTTTTTCCCCACAAATTGGAATACTACAGGGGTGTCAACTATGTTCAATGGCTATACCACCCAAAGCAATCTACAGATTTAATGCAATCCCTATCAAATTAACTATGACATTTTTCACAGAATTAGAACAAATAATCTTAACATTTATACTGAATCATAACAGATTCAGAATTGCCAAAGCAAACGTGAGGTAAAAGAACAAAATCAGAGGCATAAACCTCCCAGACTTCAGGCAAAACTACAAAGCTACAGCAAAAAAACCCAGCATGATATTGGCACAAAAACAGACATATGGATCAGTGGGACAGAACAGAGAGCCCAGACATAAACTCACACACCTATGTCAATTAATCTTTGACAAAGGACGCAAGAATATACAATGGAGAAAAGACGGTCTCTTTTGCAAGTGGTGTTGGGAAAGGTGAAGAATTGCCTGTAAATCAAAGAAGTTAGAATATACTCTCACAATGCACACAAAAATACTCAAAATGGCTTAAAGACTTAAATATAAGACATGACACTATAAAACTCCTAGAAAAGAATATGAGCAAAGCCTTCTCCGACATAAATTGTACCAATGTTTTCTTAAGTCAGTCTCCCAAGTCAATTGAAATAAAAGCAAAAATAGACAAATGGAAACTAATCAAACTTATAAACTTTTGCACAGCAAAGGAAACCATAAACATTATGAAAAGATAATCTATGAATTGTGAAAAAAATATTTGCTAATGATTTGACTGACAAGGGCTTCACTTCCAAAATATACAAGCAGTTCATACAACTCAATAACAACAATAACAACAACAACAAAAAACAACCCAATCAAAAAATGGACAGAAGACCTGGTCATTTCTCCAGAGAAGACATCCAGATGGCCAATAGGCATGTGAAAAGACACTCAACATGGCTAATTATTAGAGAAATGTTCATCAAAACGATAATAAGGTACCACCTCACACACGTCAGAATAGCCATCATTAAAAAGTCTACAAGCGAAAATAAAATAAAAAGTCTACAAGTAACAAACGCTAGAGAGGGAGTGGAGAAAAGGGAACCCTGTGCTGCCTCAGGGAATGTGCACTGATGCAGCCAGTATGGAGGACAGCATGGGGGGTCTTTTAAAAACTAAAAATAGAATCGCCATACGATTCAGCAACCCATTCCTGGGCATGTATCCAGAGAAAACTCCAATTTGTAAAGAAAGGTACCTGTATCCCGGTGTTCACAGCAGCACTGTTTACAATAACCAAGGCATGGAAGTAATGGAGGTGTCCACTGACAGATGAATGGATGAAGAAAATGTGGTTCGTATACACAGTGGAATACAAAAGAATGAAACAATGCCATTTGTAGCAACATGAATGGGCCTGGAGATTACCATACCAAGTGAAAGTGAAAGTGTTAGTTGCTTAGTCACGCCTAGCTTTTCGCAATCCCATGGACTGCAGTCCACCAGGATCCTCTGTCCCTGGGATTTTCCAGGCAAGGATGCTGGAGTAGTTGGCCATTTCCTTCTCCAGGGGATCTTCCTGACCCAGTAATCGAACCTGGGCCTCCTGCACTGCAGGCAGATTTCGTTAGTAAGTTAGAAAGAGAAAGACAAATTACCATATTATAACATATGTGGAATTTAAAACGTGACAAATAAACTTATTTACGAAACAGAAACAGACTCATAGACATAGAAAACAAACTTACAGTTACCAAAGGGGAAGATGTTGGGGAGGGATAAATTAGAAATTGGGGATTAGCAGATACAAACTACTGTATATAAAAGAGATAACCAACAAGGCTCTACCGTATAGCACAAGGAGCTATATTCAATATCCTGTAATAAACTATAATGGAAAAAGAAATAAAAAGGAATGTGTGTATTTGTGTGTGTGTGTAACTGAATCACTTTACTGTATATCAGCATCCACAGTAATCGTTACGGGGGGGAATTAATATGCAAGTTTAATTTCATAATCTGCAGTAAAAAACTTGTTTAGACTATTACATATACAATTAAAAGCTGAATGCTGGCAGAGATATCCACATGTTAATATGTAGGTATATCTAGCAGTGAGATCTTTATTATTTTTTTTTTAATTTATTTATTTGGCTATGCTGGATCTTAGTTGTGGCATGTGGGATCCAGTTCCCTGGTAGGGGATCAAACCCAGGCCCCCTGCATTGGTAGCACAGAGTCTTAGCCTCTGGACCACCAGGGAAGTTCCCTAGCAGTGAGATCTTTAAAACAAGAAAAGAATTTCACAAACTGGAACAAATACTCAGAACTGAAAGTAGCATATGCACAATTCCATTCCTAACACACATATTTAAAACATTTTTGCATCCATATTTCCTTCACCTCTTTTATATTTCAGTCTGTCAGAGCATATGGGTTAAGGTTTTCATCATAAATAATCTTTTGTTCAAGTGAAAAGAATTGGTCCTATCTCAGCCATAAGATTCTGAAAAACCCCTCATCACAAACTCCGTCTTCAGGTCAGCAGGGTGCCATCAGCCCTAACATCATTTTTTGTTTCTTTCTAAATATAAACACAAGGATTTAGTGCACAGAGCCCCTTACTCACAATTGGATTGCAGTGGATATTCCCACATCTTAGAGACACCTGTAAGCCTTGGTTCTCCCATCTCACCCTCACAGATGCAGGAATTGTTAAACTGAAAGCCGACCAGAGGAGGTGTGTAAACGTAATTCACTCTACAAGGAGGCCCACTTGCTTTAAAGTAAAAATTAACACACATCATCATCATCTGACAATAATAATCTCTGATTTTCAGTTTCTATAGGCCATAGAAATCAGTGTGAACTTACACCTCTACTTGTGACCAATGGCAAGTGAAAAAAAAAAGCAATGTTTAAAAGCCAGGGAATGGAAATTTACCCTCATAATTAATAAGCCAATGGGGTTAAAGCCATGGTGGGAGCGGAGCCAGGGGAAGCCACACTCTTTGTTGAGTGAATGGGGCACGGCGGAGGGTGCACACCCCAATACTCTCTTCTCTAAAATGAATGTCACTCAGATGACAAATTAAAATAATAACCTACTCCACACAGGTAGATAATTTTTCTCGCAGCTATAGTTCTCATTTGGTGTTTATGGGAAACACTTCAGAATGACTTAATATGATTTTAATGGCAGTAAGAAAAGAAGTTAGAGCTCTTAAAGAAAGGAACAAAGGTAAATGTGCAAGTGGCACTGAGGCCGACCACAGATATACACACCTGGGCCCTGGTTGGAGACAGAAGCCCTGCATCTTCATGGGTTGCCCTGATGTGTTTTCTTTCAAAAGTGATGCAGGACATGATTTTCCCCTCTGTGTTTAGAGCTATTTAAACAACTGCTCATCCGGGACTCACAAGGAATTAAAGTGAGGAAAAGTTCAGAAGCACTTATGAAAAGTACTCATTAAAAATTTGAAGGACTACTTAATGTGCTGTAATGGCAACTACATCTCCCCCAAGGGTTGCCCCCAAGAGATGCCACCACCCCAAGCAACCTTACTGTAAAAACACTTAATTCGAGTATGCATTTATTTGTCAATTTATCCCAGCATTCATTCAATGGATAGGGACTATGCTCTAGCTCCGAGCTGGGCTCTCTGCAAGGAGCTGGGATTACTTCAGTGAACAAGACAGGCCGGGTCTCTGCCTTCATAGTGGGTCTGCACTGCCACTATATTTTGGAACTCAGCATAGATGACCAGCTTGTGTCCTGTTTCAAAATACTGTAGAACTACATAACATTTTATCTTTAATTACTTATTCATTTGATCAACAAATACTTAGTGAGTACCTGTTATGGGAAAAAGAAGGGGAAAACGTGGAAACGGTGACAGATTTTATTTTCTTGGGTTCCAAAATCACTGTGAACAGTGACTGGAGCTACAAAATCCAAAGATGCTTGCTCCTTGGAAGAAAACCTATGACCAACCTAGACAGCGTATTAAAAAGCAGAGACATCACTTTGCTGACAAAGGTCCATCTAGTCAGAGCTATGGTTTTTCCAGTAGTCATGTATGGATGAAAGAACTGGACCATAAAGAAGGCTGAATACCCAAGAATTGATACTTTTGAGAAGACTGCTAGAGAAGACTCTTGAGAGTCCCTTGGACTGCAAGAAGATCAAACCAGTCAATCCTAATGGAAATCAACCCTGAATATTCACTGGAAGGACTGATGCTTAAGCTGAAGCTCTGATGCTCTGGCCACCTGATGTGAAGAGCCGACTCACTGGAAGAGACCCTGATGCTGGTAAAGATCGAAGACGAAAGGAGAAGAGGGCAGCAGAGAATGAGATGGTTCGATAGTATCGCTGGCTCAATGACATGAGTTTGAGCAAACTCCGGGAGATAGTGAAGGACAGGGAAGCCTGGTGTGCTGCAGTCCATGGGGTCTCAAAAAGTTGAACAACAACACCTGTTGTGGATTTGGATATATTCTGGAACAGCACACTTCATTTTGTTTTTGTCTTAACTAGGTGAGGTTCAGTCTGAGCCAAACTGTCAACTGGCTTATGGATTTGGATCACCCTCTAAAAACTCTATTTGTAATGCTACTGTATGGTACATGGGTATGGGTAACTGCTCAGTCGTGTCTGACTCTTTGCAACCCCATGGACTGTAGCCCGCCAGGCTCCTCTGTCCATGGGATTTTTCTGAGTACTGGAGTGGGTTGCCATTTCCTTCTCCATGGTACATGGAAGATGCTTCAAATATAATTTTTGAATGAATGAACACACTTCAGGAATTACACATTCTAGCCTACTCCTTTTTTGAATTCCAAGTACCATTCACTTTGGTATTTTGTGTTTTGTGCTTAACTAGTTCACTGTTTCAAGAGAATAGCAAGCAAAAGTCAAAGGGTCCAAATATCCTATTATCTTTGGTGTCTTCTTCTCTACAAAATCTTTGCAGACTACAAGGTATATTGCTGTTGTTGTTCAATCACTCCATTGTGTCTGACTCTTTGCCACCCCATGGACTGCAGCACACCAGGCTTCGCTGTCCTTCACCATCTCCCAGAGCTTGCTCAAACTCCTGTCCATTGCATCAGTGATGCCATCCAACCATCTCATCTTCTGTTGTTCCCTTCGATCTTTCCCAGCATCTCAGTAAAAAATAGGGCTTCCCTGGTAGCTCAGCTGGTAAAGAATCCACCTGTAATGCAGGAGACCCTGGTTGGATTCTTGGGTTGGGAAGATCCCCTGGAGAAGGGAACAGCTATGCACTCCAGTATTCTGGCCTGGAGAATTCCATGGACTGTATAGTCCATGGAGTCAGACATGACTGAGCAAATACGGGGAAATTTTATAAATGGCAATTTTCACATTCTCACAGAAGTCCCTGGCCTTTTCCTTAAGGCATCAATTCTGTGCTTCAGCCAGTTGGACACAGTCTCTCAATCAACTGTGCCATATTCACCCTTATCTCCAGGCCTTTGTTCCCTCTGTTGTCCCCCCAACTGGACCATTCCCCACATTAATCTGTGAGTTAGTTGCTCAGTCACTTAGTCGCTTAGTCTGACTCTTTGCGACCCCATGGACGGTAGCCCGCCAGGCCCCTCTGTCCATGAGGATTCTCCAGGAGAGAATACTGGAGTGGGTAGCTATGCCCTCCTTCAGGGGATCTTCCTGACCCAGGGATTGAACCCAGGTCTCCTGCACTGCAGGCAGATTCTTTACCATCCAAGCCACCAGGGAAGCCCAGGTTAGTCTGTCCTGACCTAATCTTAGCATGCTCTTGAAGGCCCAACCACAGATGTATTCCTTTTTCTGAGAGTCTCCCCTGAGTTGTCCCCACCTCCTCCCCCTCAGTGGAACATATTTCCCTATGATGTGTTATTATCTCCTGACATTTTTGTTGCTTTGTTTTGTGTTTAACTTGCTCTGCGTATATATCTCAAGGTCAGTATGCTGGGTGAGCTGTTTGACCCTAAAACCGTCCTCTTCCCTTCTCCACTCTGTTCTGTATATTGGGGTGCTGACCTTCAATGGGCTCCCTTTTTCTCTGGTTTTCTGGTTTGGGGGTCCGTTTAACCAATGACAGCCACCCTCAGGAAATCAGAGGGTGGGAAGAGAAAGTGCATGGTGTCTGTTGCTCAGTCCCCTTCCTGATGGGTCGTGGCATGTCAGCGTTTCTCTCCTGGAGGGGTCCCAGCTCCTGCTAGGTGGCTCCCTCCTAGGGTGACAGCCACAACCATGGCTGCGGACTGCCCTCGGTTCCAGTAACTGCTCCTTCCCTTTATCCCTTCATTATTAGGAGCGGTAATGGCTCCCAGTGTTGCTGGTCCCATGGTGCTTCACCCTTCCTCGTGGGCTCCCTATCCCCACCAACACATTTGTAAATAGTCCCTTCATTCATCTCTCCTCAATTACCATGCTTGAGTGCATCATCTATTCCTTGCCAGGACTCTGACTGATAGATGCAGCAACTGTGGCTTTTGCCTCTATGTATCCCATGGATTATACCTCTATATAGACCCCACAGCTTCTAGCTCACTGTAGGTGCTTAATAAGCATTTGCTGAAGGAAGGAATAAAACCAAGCATGAACTGCCACACCTGAATTAACATTTTATGATTCACAGAAAAAAAAAATCTTTATCAACTATGACTCCTCAAACAATAGGAAGATTCACTTTCAGCTAGCATTTATATATAACTAACTGAAGTGCTCATCATTTATTTTGTTTTCTTGGTGTTTCAGGCTTCCATTGAATTTATATTCATAATATTAATTAATCTGTATTAGATATAGTTCATATATTTAAACCCATTTATTTTTCTGGGGAAACAATTAGTTGGGTTATGTGAATATAGCAGGGCTTCCCCCATGGTTCAGCAGTAAAGAGTCTGCCTGCAATGCAGGAGACGCAGGAGACAGGGGTTCAGTCCCTGAATCAGGAAGATCCCCTGGAGGAGGAAATGGCAACGCTGTCCATTATTTTTGCCTGGAGAATCCCATGGACTGAGGAAGCTAGCAGGCCACAGTCCATAGGGCCGCAAAGAGTCAGACAGGACTGATCAACACATACATAGGTGAATTGAAGTTTCTATTTTTTCCCCTTCCTTTTCTCTTTTTCATTTATTTTTATAGGCATCCCTTTGCTGATAATACATCCATACCAGGTTCTGTCCCAGCTTTTCTCTGAACCTGTTTTTGTATACCTCAATCTGACTGTTGAAAATCAAATTCATCTGATAAGTAGACAAGCTGTCAACCTCTTCAGAAAGTCTCAGTTTTTTCACCAGCTTACCTACTCCCTGTTCTACCGGATATCCAAGGTGCCACCTAACATATACCTATAACACTTGGGTGAGAAAAGAAGTGCGTTAGCTCTATGAAGTAGAGATTAAAAGACAGGTGGGCACAGATAACCTCAAGAACAGGTGAGATGACTCCCTGGGCAGTGATATTTCTAAAGGGTGGAGGCTGGCACCTCTCACAGGTTAACTCAGAGAGACACTGCTTGGTCTTCCTTCTTCAGTGGTCTTTCTTAATAAACATTTATGTTCTTCTCCACTGTCTTTTGGAGTCAGAGGTTGGCCCATGACCACGAAACACATGTTCCTTGAACCATGCTGGTTTGAGTAGCACCCATATCTGATTAATATCCTGTCAGTATACTAAAGTATAACTCTTATTGTTCACCAAGAATCTTCAATTAGTGATTTCTAGCTAATACAGGTCATGATGAACTACTATTTGGAGTTTGCTACATGAGTGAGGAGCAACGCAGGTTGACTACGGTGGGTATGCCAGGGTCCTACTGTTCAAAACCATAACAGTGGTGTAGCCAGATTGAGAGTTACAACAATCAACCTTGAGGGATTTAAAAAAAAAAAAGCAAAATCATGTCAGCCAAATGATTCATCATTTTAACCACTGTAGAATCAAACCTATGAGGGAGATTTTGGCACCTATTGTTTCCATTCCTAAAAATTCAGAGAGGAAGGGGGGAAAATCTATCACATGCTAACTTCAAATTTTTATCTTATAAGAGAAAAAATGATTCATAATTAGCTAGCCGCAAAGATCTACATACTGACACTCTTCTGATCATGTATCCAATACCATTTCTACTTTTTCCCAGGATGAAATTGTGGGGTGAAACTGGATGGGTTTTCAAAAGGTAAATATAACAAGGATTTAATCCTTTCTAGCTTCTGACCTTTATTACATTTTGAGTGTATTTGGAGTTCAGACAATACTAGCCTACCCACCCTCTAGAGATAATAAGTAAATAATCAAATGACCCAAATAAGATTTACCCCAGAAATAAAGGGATGGGAAGCAATGAGCATTAAGAAGCAGTGGCACTGGTCGTACAGAGTTTGAGCTTTAACATGGTGGCTTTCTTTATGGGTAGAGATTTGACACCACTCCCACCCCTGCCCAAGATGCTCATTTCTTCTTTACACTTATACAAATGACATCTACTTATAATTCCTATGGATTAAAAAAAAAAATCTGAAACCATTTCATCGTGACAGGTAGAACGGTTTTAAAAGATAAACAAAATAGGTAAAGAAACACTTTACAATCCAAGCAACCACAAACAGCTCAGGTTAACATCAGAAATGGGGAAGTACTAGGACAATTCTGCAGCACTGAAGGAAGTCTTTGAGTTGAATAATTGAATTAAGAAACAGCTAACATAGCTTTATGAAAAAGATACCTCGTGTACTTACTAGTTGGAGTGCTTTAAAGGGCATTTACTGCCATAGAAAGAAAATGGAACACAATGGATGTCATATAATTGTTTAAAAGCCATTGGATGTTGTTAACAATGAACATTATTGGCTAAAACCACATCTATTGTGTAAGGTAAAATAGCTGGTTGGATTAAAAAATTGTTCAAAACCTTCAAAAAGTGAGTGAATGTTAATGGTAATTTTTTTTAACTGAAGAGAGGTTATCAGTAAGGGTGAAATAATAGCTTTGAAAAGAAATGACAAATTGGAAGAATACACACAATCCAACCTCATTACATTTGACTATTGTGGTATCTTCTCTGAGACCATGTACTAAATTTCCAGGTATTTTTAACCCTATTATGTTTACTGTCTCATAATAACTTCCCTTTCTGAAGAAGAGATAAAAAGAAAGGGGGGTGTTTAACAGAACTCTCTTCCATGTGTTGACTGTGATTAAGTAAGTGTTAGTTACTCAGTCGTGCCAACTCTTTGTGACCCCATGGACTGCAGCCTCTCAGGCTCTTCTGTCCATGAGATTTTCCAGGCAAGGAGACTGGAGTGGGTTGCCATTTCCTTCTCCAGGGGATCTTACCAACCCAGGAATCGAACCTGGGTCTCCTGCACTGCAGGCAGATTCTTTGCTGACTGAGCTACAAGGGAAGCCCTGACTGTGATTAGTTGAGCCCAAATCTGTGACTTTTTCACTTTTATCTAAAAATTACAAACACATATTTTCATCTATCTGTAGAAACAATATAGTCAAAACAGTGCTATTTCACTTATACTATTACTTTTCTCTGTCTATACAAACTGGGCTTGGCTCTGTGAATTTTTCAACATTTGTATAGAGTTCTGTAAACTGCAACCCACTCCAGTATTCTTTCCTGGGAAATCCCATGGACAGAGGAGCCTGGCAAGCTACAGTCCATGGGGTCACAAGAGTTGGACACGACTTAGCAACTAAACCACCATAGAGTCCTGTGACCACCACAGTCAGGAAACCCTGAACTTATTCAGCATTAGACATAAAACCAAGTGTACCAAACATGTCAGGTTTACTATATATAACAATTCAAACAAAGTTAGCATCTAAAAAAAGAGTTCAGGATACAACAAATGGTTGAAACTTTTTAAGGTTTGTGTTGACTTTGGAGGGATAAAATATAGCATGTAATAAAAATTTGTAACTAAATAGTATATAATACCAAGATGTTTTAAAAGTACATACGAAAAACATGCAAGGACTATGAGCTTTCTTGAGAGAGAATTTCAAGGCTAGTTCATCTTTGCACAATATGAACTTGTTAAATCCTCAAAATATGGGAAGATCTTGCTGGAATTTACTAGTTAGAAGTAAATATTTCCCCTGGCTATTAATAAAATAATTTAAAAATTATATTCATATAGAATAAAAAAAGAAACTTAAGAAATCATTTGATTACCTTCAGGCAGGTGTAAATAAAGCTATTTGACCAAAGCTTTCAAATCTCTTCCCAAAGATCTCCAAAGAGATCTACAAAGAATCTACAATGGCCACCAGTAAACATATTCCTGTGTTTTACCACTGGATTGGGTAAGTTGGGGATGTGAGTCTGTGTATGCAGCTGAATAAGCTCCTCTGTTAAGTTCTTTTATATTCTCTGATCTTATAAAGAAGGCATGGAGAGCTTCCTTCAAAAATCCTCTTATAGAAATTATCTCTGTATTTCATGACATTACTTGGGTCATCACTTTAGCCATTCTTCTTCAAGTTAAAAGAACTCACACTTTAACTATGTGCTATGCTCATGAAATATTTTTATCATCACAGCTCTTTCAGTTCACTTGGGTTCCCACACTTTCTTTATATTTTAAAGAACAGTTTGAAAATAGGTCCTGCATTCTCGTTAATACTCAACTCTAGTCCCAATGGTTGAGTGCCTCCTAGGCCATGAATGCTCTGTTCCATGTTTTGTTTTTTTAAAATAGCCTGAGAAGAAGTTAGATGTTGTATATATAAACCACATACAAATGGGCATCAAACACCAGTTGAGAAGTAAGCACATGTTTCCTTAGTTCATTTTTTAGCTAATGATGAAAGTGCAGGTAAAAATATGACAAAGAAGCAGCCATAAGGACATATAAATGATGGAAAGAAAAAGAAAACTCCTCTAGGTCATGCCCAGAGGAGTTTCCATTCTCCACCTATTAGCCCTGGGTGGATAACAGGTCCTTTCCTCTACAGCAGCAGAAAAGAAATAAAAGGAGTGTTATAACTGACAGTCAAAGAAACTTATAGACACCTAAAGATTTAAATGAGTAACACATTCTGACATTTTGCAAATATAAATAGGAACAGAAATAACTAGAGGTTATAGAAGTAGTTGAAGACACTCAATATTAAATTCTAAACTTTAAATTTGAAACACCCAGAGATTAGGATTTCTCTGTAATTACTAAATTAGCCTTAATTCAAAGAAATGGCCAAGATGGCATGGGCAGCACAGGACCTGGGGAAGCCCAGTAGAGACTCATCATCTGTTCATAAGGAAGAAGATCCAAAACAGAACCAGGACAAATAACCTCATAGTCTTACTATCAAAAGTACCCATATATTCTTTATTATGGAAAGGATCAACACTTTAGTTGTATTTTAATAATATTTTTTGCCATTTGACATATTACTCATTATTCAAAAGATTATTTTACAACCTTTAGAAAGCCATTCATTATGTTCCTTTTTATTTGGCTGAACTTGGCGGACACAAGAAGGTGGGATTCTCCTAAATAGTGTTGTTCAGAGAATGTTAAAAAAAAAAGTATCACCCCTCATCACTGCTAGACAGGTGTGTTACTGTTTGAATGTACCACCTGTTACACATCCAGGAATGAGCCCTACTTTGCTAGGAAGGAAAGAAGGTCTGTTCTAGAAGCTATTCACTAAAGCTCTTGCTTTATGTTGAGGGGTGTGTGTGTGTGTGTGTCTTCAGTTGCTCAGTCGTGTCTGACTCTTTGCAACCCCATGGACTGTAGTCCGCCAGGCTCCTCTGTCCATGGAATTCTCCAGGCAAGAATACAGGAGTGGGTTGTCATTTCCTACTCCAGGGGATCTTCCCAGGGATCAAACCCCCTGTCTCTTGTATCTCCTCCATTGACAGATAGAGGGTTTCATAAAATGGCCATTACCAAATGTGTAAGACAAAACTTGTGTTAGTTTGAGGACTAACCCCTGTTTTTAAATCTAGAAAAGATAAAGTCTCAAGATTGGGCCATATGGGCCATTTCCACTTTCTCTACAGCCTCCCTGATAATAGGCAATTTGGGTCTGAGGAGGAAACCAAAGATTAATGGATTAAATAAAGCAGAAGCCGTGTGTAACTGCCAAAATGTTAACACAAACTCATTGCTGCTCAATTTGTTATTTAAAGACTGTGCTTTATTTCATTAACTTTGTGGTCCAAGAAAGTTTTTCTATGCAGAGATACATTCTATTTAGTATAGTTAAAACATTACTTTAAAAAGCAAACAAAAAAACAAAAAAATTCACACTCAAAAAAGGGGAGAAAAACTAGTATTGGGAACAGTTATGAAAATGACTAAAAATTTCACTTTTCATCTGCTGCACAGGGGAGTTAATATCATAAAAACTTAATTATAATGAAATATGTTGTCAAACAGTAATTGGTCCTATAGTAAGAAATTAATGTCCATTTGCGTAACTTTGAGTCTACAGAAACTAAATGTATAAGGTAGAATTAAGGATTTTATTTTCCTTTTTATAATTCTATGTATATTGAAAATTTTTTGGAAAGAAATTTTCAACATTAAAAAAAAGATTAAAAATGAGAAAAACTCTTTAGCCTAATTTTCCTGCTGAATTAGTATACCATTCATGAAACCTGAGCATAATAACTCAAAGTTACTAACTTCATCAAGATATGGCTAGTTATGTGCTTAAACAATAATTGAAGTGAGGATGATATTTACATTTTGAAGAAAGTAAGAATAATATTATGCCCTGTCTATATCATCCCAAACCTGAAGATATTTCCAAATATTTCAGGCTTTTTAATTTTTCATCTGCATTAGTGGTACTATACAGCTATTTATATTTTGGAAATCACCAAAAAACTTTAATGTCAACATTAGTATACATGTTAATCTATTTTCCTATATCAGAATTGCTCAAGCTTGGCACCTATTTACATTTTAGGTCAGACAGTTCTTTGTTGTTGGGGCCTGTTCTTTGCATTACAGGATGTTCAGCAGCATTTCTGGTCGCTACCAACTAGATAAGAGTTGTGACAACCAAAAATGTCTCCAGACATTGCCAAGAGTCCCCTGGGGGGAGAAATCACCCCTGGTTGAGAACCACAGCTCCAAAGTAAGTTATTACTATCCAAATATTTTGATTATCTTTTTAACTGTTACCTATTACCATGGCCGAATTAATCATGCCATGATTCACATTGATCACAATGATTAAAGAAATTACAGATTTACCCTGGCACTCAGAGTTACTATCAGGCTATTAGATGAACTCTGGGAATGTTAAAGGAAAAAAAAATTCCTATAATTAGAAAAATAAAAGATTATACAAAAAAGGCAAAGATTTTGGTTGTACACTGGAATCAAATTATATTCATTTGCTGAAGTGGTCTGAATGACTCAAAAACATGAAGCAGCCATTATTCATTCAGCTACAACACAACAGATATTAACACACATTTTGAAAAGGAGAGATGTTACTTCACAGGACAATCCTGTTGGTATTTAAGAAGAGATGCTGGGGAATCATCAGACAGTCAGGCATGATTTTTTTCCCTTTAAATGTTCCCTAGCATTTTTCTTATTGCTTTTTGGACTTAAACCACATTCACTGGCACTCACAATCAAAATTCTGTTGTAAAATGAATCCTAAAATTAAATATCTCACTTATATTTCATGTAAGTAAATTATAAGTGATTACAGTTAATAACATAAATAATAAATACCATCTGCATCACTATTTTGCTAGTAATATTTATCACCATTCTTCTAGTAATATTTATCTCATCATTGTGAATGGTGGATGGTCTTTTGTCTCTTCTAAATGTCCCAGTCCTCATGTGATAATAAAAATGACCCAAAAGCAAGATAAAGTTTAAGAGGGTTTTTTTTCCAGATATGCAGCCTTGATTTGTGCTATTGTCTTCCAATTTCCTTTTTAAATTTTCAAAAATGACATATGAGTCTTAAAACTTATTTAATTTAAAATGATTCTTTTTTAAAAGAGAAAACACTGTGGTGGGATGCTGGGATTGCATTCATCCCAGCATGCCCCACCACTGTTCTTTGGATGGCAATCACAGGACCCAGACATCAAGCTGTGGAGGAGATTCTTCCAAGCAACAGCATCTGGCTCTTTGGCAAACTGAACAGGCAGTTGCCCTGGTGGCTTTGGAGTTGCCTCTGGGTCTGTCACAGGGTAAGACTGCTGATGGAGTGTCTGGATTCTCATCTCCTTTTCGTTTCACCATCTCTCTCATCCACCCTTTTTGGCATCAAGAGACCCACGAACTTCCATAAAGCACATACTGCCCTCCTTACGTCTAATGAATTTCTACATTAACCCTGTTG
Organism: Antilocapra americana; assembly: GCA_007570785.1. Classification (NCBI taxonomy): domain Eukaryota; kingdom Metazoa; phylum Chordata; class Mammalia; order Artiodactyla; family Antilocapridae; genus Antilocapra; species Antilocapra americana. Next base: position 16,509,594 of record ML664174.1, read on the forward strand.
CACTTCAGGCAGTATTCCTGTGTATTGCCCACATCCCTTACGAAAGTGTAAAAACAGGCAAGCATTCTGGCAGCAGCAACACAAGCATTCTACTTCACACCCCACCTGCAGAGAGAATCAGAAATTAAATGTTCTATTTTCAGTCCTGGATATTTTAGGCCTGCATTTTCACCTTCTTTACTTGCAATAGATCTCTTTGCCAGTTAAATTTAATAAAGCCATATTTATAATATGAATAGCTACCTAATCTTGTGGAAATTTTTTTTTCCATTCCCAAGAATTCAATCTAAGCTGGCATGGTAGTATAAAGACTATAGGGGCTTAGTTAGAAGAATTTATGGCACTTTAAAATCACAAGTGCAGTCCCTAGAACAAACAAACAAACAACTTGAACACAAGAATCCACAGCTCTAGAACAAAAGGGCTTTCATATGCTCTTAGCTGTACAGAAAATTAAAAAGACCAAATTTGGAAAGCAAAGAATGTATTTTTGGATGTTTTTAGAATATTAAAAAAAACCTGCAAATACTTTGTATCAGAGATATTAATGTATATGGTCTCTGTACAGACCACAGACTATACGTATGGGTGCCATGACCCTCAAATTATACTCAAAAGATAAAATAATTACTGGTGAAGAAATGGCTCAAAGACTCTGGTGGGTCTAGATAGACATAGATCAGTAAGATTGCTTTATAAAAAGTAGTATTTAATTCCTTCCTGTTAGAGTTCACCAGAAAAAAGGAGGCTTTATACACTAGCCACTTCTAGGGAGACTTAGTTCTAATCTATCACTTGATAACATCCAATAACTCCATCAGCGACCAATGAAAAAATCCATGGCAGTGTCTGTTTTATGGATGGAGGGCAAATTAAAAAATGGGGGAGAAAGTCTTCTTAGGAAAGACTATCTATGAGTGTAAGTTGTTACTCTGGAAATCGTAGATTCACAAAGAAATAAGACCCATCAAATTCAAGGACTCACAAGTAGTCAAAGCTAAAATGGTCAGAAACAAATAAATACACAATAATTATGTCAAGCCAAGAAAAAAAGACTTAAAAGGCAACTGGTATTCATAGTCATGTCAAATACTTTTTGTTGTATTCTCTTAGGAATAAGATAAACATATAACGATGCCACACATATCTGTATCTTTTAGATATTGGCTAAAAGAATATAAAATTAAATCTCAAGGTTATGTTTATTCCTATCTAAAAAAATCATCTGCTGAAGAGAACATAATCTAAACATAAAATAAAATGTACACTCAGTTGCCTTCTGATTTTATGTTTTAGAAACAAATCAAATTTGAACATTAAGAGACATCTACTTTTGTCAGTGAATGCAAACAACTCCTACAGTTTTCCCTTGGAACACTGCTGTGGATGATCAACATAAGTACTTACAACCTTGAGCAACTGACAAATCCCTTCATGCTTAATTTTTGTCCCCAATAATCTTCTATACTCTAAAAACCAGAAAAATCAAGATGACTTCTGCCCTCAGATTTGTGATGATGAAATTTCCAGAAGACAGTAGATAATGTAAACTTTTAGATGAAATGCTTATTATAACTTCTTGCTTCTGCTTTAAATAGAAACAAAAATTAACTTAGTTTCTGGTTCTGAGCATGAATCTCTAGATATAACTCCTGAAAACTGCATAAAACATAGTAGCCCCTTGAACATGATTGTTGAATGAACAAAGGAATGAATATGAGTTCCTGTTACAACCAACTTTAAAAAAATGTGTGTTATGGAGACTTTTGGGGTTGATAATTACTCATCTTTAGAGAAATCAGAAATTTCAATGGAAATTTTTGCACGTGAAAAATATTTATCCATCCTTCCATGTGTTGAATAAATTGGTTAACAGACCAAATTGATCCAAATATGCGATCGGATTTGAGACTATATGGTCTAATGCAAAGTGTGTTTTCTTTTACTGCAATGTAGTTGACTGAGCTTGTATCTATCCAAGGTCAACCATCAGGTCATTTAAAAATATTTCTTAATGACAATGGTATTATTTGGTTTTCCTCCAAGTATCTTACTATAAACCCAGGCTTCCTTGAGGTGACCTATTCCTTGGTGACTATCTAGTGTCTATAGAATATCTCTTTGTGAGAAAAAAACCTTCACCTAGGACTTTGACACTTCTGGTTTTTTGTGTTTTTTTTTTTTTTACTGAAACAGTAGGGCAAGGTAAGGGTAAATTATTAAAGGTCATGATTCTATTGATACTCAATTTCTATAAACCATGTTTGTTTCTTCTGTGTTTCTTTGGCTTATTCAGTGTATCAAATACAAGAGAACACAACCAAACAGCTTTTCAAAAAGTAACTCAGAACATATCATCTACTTCTGGTGTGGTCTGGGTGTCTCTTAAGTGGTAACTGTCATACTCAGGAGCTAAGTATTGGATGCGATTATATCTTTTGCTTTTTGCTTGTCCCATTGGTTGAATAAGCTGCCAGAAAACTGCCATTTAGGCTAAGAGCTACTATCTGTTGCTGAACTAGCTTAAATTGTATTCAATAAGTGATTATGAATGTCATTACTGAGTTGCTATCCAAAGTCACACACATGCTAATAAAGATGCCTCTAGCATCAATAGGTCAAATGCCAAGAAACAGATCCACAAAAACAAGTTAGTCTGTTGTTACTCTTAAGTTGTTGGGCAAGTATGACATCTAAGGTTCAATAAATCCCAAAAAGAGAACCGCTTCTTACTGATCTTGGTAACCTTGTCTCTCCCTTGATACCCAGCTGACACACCAGGCCTCATCATGAGCAGAAACCAAGGCTTGTCTAATAAATAGTAACTAGAGTACTTCAACTTTTGCACTCTGAAAAAGGCTGTCCAAAGGAACAGGAAAAGCTCTAGATATATCAGATAGAATGAGGTGAGGGAGGAGGAGAGAAGGTTCCTAGACCACGACAAGTAACTGATCAACCTTCCTTCCATCAAAGGAAGTTTACACGGCTCTTCCACCTCTCCCTGAGGGAGGGAAAGGAGAAGCCTGGGGTTTCCCGGAAAACTCCAGGTCCGCTTGTTTTCAGAAGCTTTGAGAGACTCCCTAACCCGTGAGCAGAATCACAAAAATGGCAAGTCTGCAGGAAGTCTGAAGATGAATAGATACAAACAGGAGGAAAAGTGGGGTATGATTGATGGAAGGATATAATAAGGCTGGCCCAGGGACACTGAGAGCCGCAGATGAAAGTGTGCGTTTGTGGGAGGAACTTTCCTCTGAGGCTACCTTCCAACTGCAAGGCGTGTGTCCAGTTGGGCCTTGGAGGATTGGCCCGGCTCCTCCGAATGTGCGTGCGAGTGTCCTGGGGCAGCCTTGAAAGTCTGACTACCAGCTCCTCTCTTCCCTCCCAAGCACCTCCCACGAGCTCAGACCCCAGCAGTGTATCTCTCCCTGGCGCTCTGTGTGGCTGGCCAATGCGAGAAGCCTCCCGAATTCCCTGAAGGAGCTCGGCCCCCCTCGCTGCCCCTTCCACTAATCCTTCGGTGAAGGGAAGAGACCTCCTGGTCTGAGTGCGCCTGTTAGCCTGCGGCCGCCCCTTGCCCCACTTTGAGGGAGAGAGTGATACTGATGGAGGGGCACCACCTCCCCTAATTGCCTGAGCCTCGGGCTGGGAGACGGTGCTGTGTAAGAGACAGGGGCAGAGCGGGTTACGAGAGCTGTAGGACTCCAAGCGGTAGGCGTCTACCCCTCGCGGGCGCCGAAACATCTCATAAAAAAAAAAAAAACAAATTGAGATCACCCCTTTCCCAACCTGTAGCCCCTCCTCTGCTCCCCAACTCCAGGGCTTGGCAATACTGCCTCGGCCGACCGTGACCTCGGGGCCCCGTCCGCAGGGTCACGCCTTGGCACTAGGCGCGCCCGGCTTTGGAGCCCGGGGTCTCGCGTTCGTGGGCTGGCTCGGGCTGCTACCCTACCCGGGTTCGAGGTGGCCGGCGCGAGGCCCGAATTGGCCGGGCCTCGCCGGGAAAAGGATAAAGCCCAGAGGTGACCGTCTCCTCCTCCCCATTGTCCAGCCTGGAGCCGAGGCGTGCTCGAACCTAGGGAAGGTTGGGATCCCCCGCGTTCAATACACACGCACGCGCGAGCACACACGCACACACTGAGACGCGCGCGCGCGCACACTCACGCTTTGCTCTCCTGGCCCGAGTCGGAGAGGGGGCGCTTTGGCAAACTTGGTCGCTCCGCCGGATGACCATATGCACCCAGAGCCCCCCACCCCACAAACTCTCAATTTAAAGATTTTCTCCCTCCACGACTTTTCCGTAAGTGAATCAAAGCAAACCCAGTCTCCGAGGCAGCCCTGTCTCTTTGGGTAAACTTTTCAAAATGCACCAGGTGGCCCTGGGTCTCCTAACCTTCCTGCCCGCGGGGGTCGCGGCCGCCCTCGCCCGGCTCCGATCGCAGGCTGGAGGGCGCCAGGTTTGCGCGCAGACACCCGCGGCTGGGGCGCCTCCGGCCGGACGGCGCTGCCCGGGACCGCGCGACCTGCGTGAAGGGGCTCCTGGCCTTGCGCCGCACTTGCCCAAAACTAGTCCGCCTGATGACAGCGGCCCTGGCGCTTACACGTTACGAAACCCAAATTAAGAAGTGGGTGACTTAGGGAAGGAGGGGGCCAGGGGAGTTTGCACCCTGTATCTCAGGTATGAGCACTTTTCACTGACATTGATGCAACTGCATTAGAGTTAATGGCAGCAGCCTGCTTCTCATTATTAATTGTCTTTGTGTTTGGATAAAGTATGTAATCTTCTTCTCAACCACACCATTAAAATAGGTTGCCTTTTCAATTAAGAACTGTCGTGAGCACAGCAGTCAATTTTCCTAATGAAGATGCATTATATTTTCACATTTTTTTAATAAAGGAAAATCCCAGTTTTTCATTAGACGCGATTACGGAGAAATACAAGAGAATTTCTCTAAAATGTATGCAGCCATGTAGTGCATTAAACGGCAGGCTTTTAAATAAATTGAAATTTCTGCAGATAAAAGAAAAGCATGAGTATCAAATATGTTCAAACCCGCTTCATTCAGATTTCGAAAAGCAAGTACCATTGGTTCAATTTTTTTTTAATGCATTTAACAGATCTAACAAGTCAGTGACTGAAAATACACCTATAAACTTTTGGGGGATCCCTTCTAGTTTAGGGATAATTTGCAGATCTTAAACTAAAACAGTGATGTTTGTTGAAAATGCACTGCGCACATTTAGACAATGTGCGGTCTTTGAACAAATCCCTTAGCCTGATCATTAAGGGCCAAAAAATGTTTGGGCTGTGCACCTACAATTAGTTTTTGTTTATCTGTTTTCTTCCTTGCTTTCATTTCTTCTTAAAAAAAAAAAAAGGAGGGGGGAATTGAAAGCTAGCAACTCTAGCAGAACTACTTAAAATTCTATTCCTTTGTGATAAACAACTTTTCAACTATTGTAAAAAAAAATTAAAATCACAAAATTCTAGTGTTGAAGTTTAAAAACTGGTCAGAAATGTTCATTCCTGCATATGAAAATGAAAACTTTGCATCCGTGAGCAAAAATGAAAGGTGTGTGTGATTCATTTTCTAATCTTGGGAATTTGGAAGGCTGTAGTGAAAAGGATCTGTCAAGATCTGTGTTTTCTTTGTTAATAAAAAAATTTTAAGTTACTACCTTTTGCATATGAAATACTATTTTAGACAAACAATTCCTCTCTTTTCCTCTCCCCATTCAGTGTGAATATTCTCATAGGAGCCACATTACAGAATAGTGTTTGAGAAAAATATAAGTCAAATTCTTCAAAATAAAAGAAAAAAGTTCCCTACAACGGCCAGACTTTTTTTTTTTTCCTTTGTAAGGCAACATCAGTTGGTTATTTTGCAGACATGATCTTTTCCAGGTTTTAGGTGTTATGTCTTTTAAAAATTGAACTCTTAAAAAAAAATCAACCAGCTCCTTAAAATGATCTGCAAAGAGTGGGAAATTAGATTTTCGATTAAAACCTTATCCCATCTAGAAGGATTACTTTATATTGATTCTTAAATATGGCTACAATTGATGGGCTCTAATTAAAAATCCAAAGGAAAAGTCTGTCGTGCCCATATAAAAGAAGCTTTTCATATAGGGGAAATAAAGCTTGTAAAAGGTTACAAATAAAAGATTAGAGATTTATCCAAACTAGTTTAAAGCTTCACTGCGGTTTTCTTTTCTTCTTTTTTTTTCTTTCTTACAAAACCATTCTCGGGTCTTTTTTCCCCCAGTTTTAAATGAAGTTTGCAAACAGGCAAGATATTGGACTGTAATGGTTGTTTTATATCAGCTCTGTAAGCTCAAGGCTGCTGCCCGCAGTAGAACTGACTTCAAGGAAACTTCAGAACCAAGAGATGAAAATTATATAAACTGACAGCTACCACCCTTCAACAATCCATCCACATTCCCTTCCACACTCTCCTAACACACACCCAAATGCACACTCACACCCCTCACAGTGCTCTCCATCTCTCACAATCACATGCCCTTCCTATCCCCCACCCTAACCTTGCTCTGCACACACCCTGGTCTCCACATGCTCAGGGACACAGACGCAGAGCTCCCAGCTCACACTCAGCTCATAAATGTCTCACAGCCCCACATCTCGCACTTGTCACACAATCTTAATCCGTTTCATTCCGGAACAACATGGTCCTCTTTTCCTCTTTTTTTTTTTTTGCATTTGGAATTTGCCTCTGACTCTTTTATCAGGACAGCACAATCCTATCTTTGATGTCATTTCTTTTCCCCTTACCCTCTTTTCTGAGGCTACAGCAATACAGGGAATAAGCAACCCAAGCTTAATTCATAAGTGATCTGTCACCTATTTCCCCTCCAATTCTGCCTGCAACACCAATATTTAACTCTTGTTAAAAAAATTAAAGTTAATCTTGCCAAAGTTTTTAATAGAGACATATTTTAAAACCTAATGAAAAATGACTTCTTTCTAAATATCATGGCAGTTTTAAGGCTAGATGTGGTCCCCCACTGCCCACTGAGTCACTGAAAAGATTGAAAATTAATCTTCATATTTCTGAAGTAAGTGTACAAGGAGTCTAACTGGCTCCTTTCCCCCTGAGAGGCTGTGTTCTCATGGAATATGGGTTTTGTTCTTCATCTTCTTTTTTTAATTAGCCTGAAAGAATCCTGAGATCTCTCTCCCTTCTCCTCCCACTCCTCACCCCCCCCCATACCACCATACTTAATAAACTTGGAGGAAAGTTTGGAATATTTTAAACTGCCCTGGCATGTGGGATGGGGAATGTAAGCCCAGCTAGCACCAGAAATGCATCTAGATTTTGAAATATGAATATCAGCCATTTTTTGGAAACTGCATGCAAGCTCTGACAAATAATTTGATTCCCTATGTATTGGTTTTCTTAATTTAGCTTCTGAATGCTTACATCTCATATTTATAGCAAGATAATTGTACTCATGGCAATTAAAAGCTTATCCACTTGTTTATGAAAATTACTTAAAAACATAAAGCATGCTACTATAAATCAGATTCTTAGGGGAAAAAAAACTCAAAGACAGAGGACACAGGGGAAAAAAGTTAAACATGAATAGAGAAAATAAAATGACCATGTAGTAAGTACATTGGAAGCTCAAGGACTTACGGAAAATCAAGTTAGATTTTTCATCCAAGGAGTCTTTTTCTCCCACCAAGTTTCTAAGGTTTTCCATACTACAGCCCAGCGCCCGCCCTCCCCCGCCCCCCAAAGCTAGTGGCTTTTGTCTTGACCTAGAGTACGGTTTGTGGGAATTGTACCTGAGCACGGCTGTCTGCAACTTCCAAATTGAGAAGAAGAGACTGGAAGATAAAAAGCATGTTCTTACAGGTGAAGAGCAATTTTGCAACTTTTCCAGGAAGCACCCAGGAGAAACCTTGCTTGCTCCAACTGCTGCAGAGTCTGGGCAGAATTCCTCTAGAAAGAAAAAGAAAGTCTTTTTTCCCCCCTGTCTGCCTCTCTCTGTCTAGTTCTCTTTCTCCTCTCTGTCTGTCTCTCTCTCTCTCTCTCTCTCTCTCTCAGATCCAATCTTTTAAGAGCTTCAGCACATTGCTAAGCTAAAGGGAAATTCTCTTTGATAAAGCGGTGTTTCCAGCTTCTGGGTTTTAAAACCTAAATCTATATTCAAATCTGGCTGAAGGTGTGTTCTGGGATTTATGAAAGCCTCTTAAAGGGGTAAATTTACCAAACCGTGACAAAATCATCACAATCTTACTTTAGACATCTGAAGTGGATGAGAATTTTAAAGAGACCCTTGTTTATTTAACGCTGTCCATTTCCAACTCGTGGTTTATTGGCCCCGCATTTCTGCGAAGTTATTAGACGAGGGGGCAAAGGAGAAGCGGGAGCTGTCTTCTCCAGGCCGCTGGAAGGGGAAAAGCCCTTCCACGCCCCCGAGGCACCGAAATCTGCCCGTATCGCCCAGAACCCGAGGATTTTCCGGGAGATTCGGCTGCCCCCGCCATCAGAGAAGACGTCGGGCCGGAAGGGTTTTTCCCACGGCTAGGGATCCCTCTGCAGCTAGATCTCTCAGCCTAAAAATTTTCACTCACTTGTGGAGATCACCAGCGCGCATTCTGATATTTCTGCACCCCACCCCACCCTCGCTGCCCCCAAGGCCTCCCTCCCGGCCCTTTCTCTCCGCAAGAACCACAACGTCCATTTTTTCTTTTTCGTTCTTTGATGCTTTAAACCTCATTGTGATCAAACTTGGGGGAACCCTGTTCTTCTCTGGGGTAGGTAGGAGACTCTGGTTCAGGGTATCGGGGTGGCTTTGCCCTTCCCTCATCGAAAGCAAGGTGACCCTGGTCTGGGGTCCCCAACCTGCGCCGCACCCGCCAGACCGCCTGGGGTGTTTCCCCCACCCTCAATTAAAGGCTCTGGGCAGTGGTCAGGCATTTTAGTACAGTGGGGGCGGGGTGAGAAAAAAGGTCCGTACTCACCCTCCCCCCAGCCCGGGCCCCCTGAGAGTCTCGACTCCTGGGAACGCGACAGTCACCGGGTCTCTTCGGACTGGAGAGCTCGCGGAGGGCCCAGGAGGAGATGGGCAGACCCCGGGCCGCTCGAGGGCTCGTAAGGGACCCGGGGCCCAAAGCTCTAGAGACACCTGCCAGCCCGGCCGCGGCCGCCGAGTGCCCAGCCCCGGGCCGAGCCCGAGCCGGAGCCCAGCCGGGCTGCCGAGCGCCGGCTGCCTCGTGCGCACTCCCGTAATTCGTTAATTGCTGTAAATCCCAAGGACGTCCACATTTGATTACACATACAGTATAAGAACCGACAACAAAGCGACGAATTAATTACCAACTTCATTAACATAGGTCCCCAAATTAAAAGCAGCGAGCCGTTTCTTTGGGCCCACTTGCCGTGGTGGCGTGGTTGGAGGGGGGAGGGTGTTTAGGAAGAGATTTTATATTTCTTTTCCGGCTTTGAGATTTGTAGGGCAGGACTGTTTTCTGCTCTCCACCCCCACCCCCCCCCGCCTATCCACACACCCCCGCCGGGTCGCCTGGCCCCCCCCCCCCCACCCCGCCCAATCAGTTTCTGCTTTTCTGGGGACTCAGATCTGTTTGCCAGCGGTCGGGCCCCACTCTCTGTGCCAGGCGGAAAAGGTGGGCTGAGGTTCGTTCTCTCCCGTTCGGTCCCCGGGTCCAGAAACTGTCTACCCTCGGGGCTCCCAGTACCCGGCTCGGGCCGCGCGGGCCCAGTTTAGGTCCGGGCCCCGCCAAGGCGAGCGTTGGAGTGGCGTTTGTTTTAACGTAGAAACTCTTGATTGTTTGCAGCGCGGGCCTCCCACGTTTGCTCCCGCCCCGGGTATCCTGCCGACCCCACTCTCACACCCTCGAGTCCTGACCTGGCTCTTGCTGCCTCCCCAACCGGCCCTGGGGTTAGACTCCGGGATTCGTGTTCTTTGTAGGCTGCCTGGGGCTTCTTAAAACTCTAAAAACCCTGCGCGAAAACCAGGAGCCCGGGTCTTTTGCTTCAGGGGCCGAGAGATGTTTATAGGGACATAGAGTGAGAAAGACACTGAGTTTTCAAAAATAGTTTGTTCTTGGACTTGTGTATTTGCATTTCTCTTGCCTACACGACCACGCCTCACCCCCAGGCCTCCTTTCTCTACCCTTCCCGGTCCCCTCGGCGTGGTCTGACCCTGTTTGAGACCACACAGTGGTGTTTTTAACCTTAGGTCTCAGTAGCTTTCTGCGTCTGTTCTACATACTTATTGCTAGCGCGGAATGTGATAACCAGCTATCTCCTATCCTCACTCTCCTCCATCCTTGACTTAAATATTTTTTATCTTCCCATCTTAGGGTGTATGGGTTTCCTTTCTCCCTTTCCTTAAAACAAAAGCAAAAACAAAAAAAAAAGGTGGAGGGGAGGGAGGAAGGAAAGGAAGAACAGGAGAAGAAAAAGAGAGGCCTCGCTGTCCATCATTTTAATTATACAATAAGTTCACATGCTCCAACTGTAATGTATATTTTAGGCAGAGCCCACTGTCTTTCAGGAACATTCTGGTAATGTCGGAGGCCTGGATTTGTTGCCTGCTCGTCCCCCCGTGCAGCAGCGGCCTGTTTTCCTCCCCCTGTTGTGTGTTTTTATTATTTTCCCTCTGGCTTAGATGTGTCAATCATTCTCTCCCTGCCATTGGTTGGAGAGTTTGCGTCAAAAAGTTGCCAGAGAGGCGCTTTCTCAGCAAATCTCCCTGAGAGCGGAACCGACCTCAGCTCCAACTCAGCCTCCACTGTTATTAAAAATAAAAATCGCTAGAGAAGCCCTCAACAAGTCTACTTTGTATGTATCGCAGAGGGCCCCACGCGCGTCTCGAACTTGAACGACTTTCCTCGTTTTCTTTTCTTTAGAAAAATATTTTTCGTGGTTTGACTTTTAATGGGACGATGAAGATTACAAGATATCTAACTCAATACTCTTGATTTCTTTTAGGATAGCTGGCTATTTGGAATTTTGAAGGATAATTTGATTTTTTTCTTCTAACCCCCCATGTGGCTGTAAGGTAAGTGTCTGTCTTGTCTGTCCGTCTATATCCATATCTGTGTGTCCCTCTGTCTGCTACCACCCCAGTACCTCTAATAGACCCACTGATGCACCTTTGAGAACGTGCAGTTTTCTAAAGGCTGATGTATTTTCTTCCCTTTGCAAAATTCTGAGGTGCAGTACCGATCATTGCGAAAAATTTATGATCTGGGGATAAGGACGAGAGTGGGAGGTAGGGAGGGAGCGCGCTCCTGCGGTCGGTGCTTTAGCAAAACGTCGTGGAAATCCTGCGACTCTGATGTGGGGTGTTTTGGAGGGGTGTTGTGGTTTTATGTCAACGCCCATTCCGGGCTTCTCCCTGCGATCTTTGCGTTTTGGCCATCAGATGTGTTTGGGGTCATTTGGATTGATCACAAGGACGTTTTAAGAGTCCGAGACAAAAAGACGCAGATGTAGCTAGATGAATGGATGGATGGATGGACGTAGGGTGGTGATGATGATAATTTGGGCGCCTCCCAGGGCCCGCGTGCCTAAAGCCCGGCTCGCCCGCGGGTCGGCGGGCACCGGTGGGCGCCCTTCGAGCCCCTGCCTACCCCATAAGAACGTGGGAGGAAACCCGAGAGGATAACGAGCAGGCAGGGAGCGCCGGCATTTTCGTCCGCCCCGCGTTCGCCGCTCACTCTTTTCGGCCCCCTCTCCCCCAGCCAAGAGAAGCTCACTAAGGTTCTCAGCCTCTACCGGAGGGCCTCCACATCGCCTTTTTCTTTTTGATCACCATTTGCCCCACCTCCAGGGAGGAAAAAAAAAAAAAACACCCGGCAGTGCCATAATCCCCCATGGCTGTTGTATGTTGTGGTCCTAGATCCAGCGAGTGCGCCAGAGTCGTTTTACAACGTGACTGCCAGGGCCGGTTCCGGGCCCGCCCTGCGCAGCCCTCCTCGCGCACCTGGGGCGGGCAGAAGTGGCGGCGAGTGGCCCCTGCTCCGCCGGAGGCCGAGCGGAGCTGAGGCCTGCAGTCCTTGCGGTGGGAAGGCGGCCCCTCGGTAGTTCTCGGATGGGGCCAGCGGCCGGGCCTGCTGCGCGCTCCTCTTCCCAGGCTCAGGGACCCCGGGCGCCGCGGGCCGGGTCGCGCCGGGACAAGCGGGGCGCAGAGGCCCAGCGTCCAATCTCGGTCTGCCCCGGGGAGAACCAACAGAAGGCCTCAGCCAGCACCCAGCCTTGGCGACGAGTCGCGCCGCAAATTCCTAAGAAGACTTCGTGTTGAGGCGTTCAAGTGACTCTTGAGATCATAGTCTGGTTTCAGGATACAATTTTTGAAACCCAAGCCCCCGTCAGAATTCCGCCCAGTCGGCTTTTTCCTCCTTTGCAGACCGAAGGGGGTGTGGGGGCCGAGCTGCGTTGCCCCTGGAGTGGTGGATTGCTTGGGCAGGTCACTCCTGGAAATTCTCCCTTCATCCCAGAGCTTCGGGGTCAGGGTTTCTCCTGCCCTGCCCACGTCGGGACTCTTCCTGTCTCCAAAGTTATTGGCAAAAGAGAGGAGGTGAAGAGGAAACTCCTCCCCCGCCAATGGCAGGTAGACACCCAGACCTCTGCTCTCAGAGCTCACACCGGGGCTTTCTCCCTCGCCATAATTAATAGTCAAGGCCAGCCCTTTTGGCACGTATCTTCCTTCCTCCCTCCCTCGCGGGTGGCAGCGTCGTTCGATTCCCTGAGGCCAGAACTTTCACTCCAGTTCGCCGGAGGGAGGCCCGCGCCGGCTGTTTGTCGCGCTGCCCGCAAATCCCCTTTTCTTTCTCTCTCCTCTTCCTCTTGGTCGTCTTCCGAGCCGCAGGCCGGTCGCCAGTCCGCGTAGTTTTGTTTCCTTTCCCTCATGCAGAAAATTAATCAGCCCGGACGAGAAGCAGAGCTGAGCCCGGCGGCCTGTAATTAAGGGACGTGTGCCCTTCGGATTATCTCGTTAGTTTATCAAGAAAACATTTATTATAATTAATTCTCGGACGAGGTAATTATTATTGAGCGAGGACACAGCAACTGGTAGATGGGCTCCTTGAAAGATGGAAAAAAAAAAAACAGAGGGGGGAGGTGGGAGGGGGAGCGACAGATTGCACGAATTGACCGTTAGATATAAGGCGGTGCGGCCCGGGGCGGGCAGTGGAGCAGGAGGACCTTGGGCGCCGAGGCTGCGGGGCAGGGACGCCGCCCGACCGAGTCACTCGCGCCCGGAGGTGTGGGCGCCGAGCGGCTGCGGAAACTCGCGGCGTGGCCGCCGCCCGCTCCTTCTATAGGTAGGAGTTCTCCAGGGGCCACCTCCTGAGCAGTTGTTTTGAGGTTTGTACTTTTGAAAAGGGATTTCTTTTTCCCCTTCCGGGCTCTGCTTAGAGAGGAAGGGAGAAAGGCGTCCTGGCAGGGCTTTGAAAGTTGGATGGAAGGGTCCGAGGCCTCTTCCTTTGGAGAGCGCGTACCTAGGCTGGCTGTCGAGAACACGTCGTAGTTTTTGTTTTGTTCCTTTTTCTTTTAAAGATGTATCCCGTAGTAAAGTCGAAAAGAGTCTCATGCCAAGAATTGTGGTCATTTCTCGATGGTAGATCAAAGGAACTCCGAGAAGGATCTCTGCCTTGCTGCTTTCTGTTTGTAACTGCTTTTTATGCTGGGATGTGCTACTTTCATGTATGATGTGTCAGGCGTTTTTAATTGGGTGAGAGCTCTACATGGAGAGCTCTTCCATATTCCTCATGTGCAGATCCGATATAATTTTAGTTGTTTCCATCTACAGTAGTTCAGAACTTTCCAACATAGTAAGATTGCATTAAAGAAGACAGAACTCCAGCTCAGAGGCTGTTAAAACCAATACATGACTGTATTTTAAAGCAATAATATTTTCACAGCCTCCAAATAAACTGTGTCTTGAGAAGAAAAGATAAAACATCTTTTTTTTTTTTTTTTGTAGAAGCAGCTAAATTAGTTTTACTGGTGAGATAACACAAACTCCTACAAGGGCATTTATAAAATTATATTAAGTTAGATCTAAGAGCCACAACTGAGCGACTGAACTGAACTGAAGGATGGAAAAGCATGAGTTTTGTGCTATGAACTTAAATTAGGAAGAAGTTGCAGTAACAAAGTTCCATTTATGGAGTTGTGTCTTGACCTCTTAAGCAATGTAAATATGAAAATCCAGAGTCCTTAAAACTCAGTAGGAACTCTAAAAGTAAGAGGAACTTCTCCTGATCTTATATCCGCCATTTTGAAGCAATCTCATGTCAAAGTCCGAAAGTAGAGATCCTTGTAAAAGTACCACCTTTGGGGAAAATAGAAGTCAAAATTGCAAACAGCCAGCCTATAAACACTCATTTTTGAATCCCTTTGCTTGGGGGAGTGAGAAAAAACTCATCTGAATAAAGTTAATAACTCTTCTTTTTCTTCCTTTGCCTTCTCTGAGCTCTTTCTCCTATAGGATTTTAGGAAACTTAAAAGGTAGGGAGAAATTCTATTAGTTTCACAACTTTGGTGTTTGTGTATGTACTTTCTGCAAAACTAGAATGTGCAAAAAGGAGCTAGAGTTAACAGGAAACTCTGCTGTGGCTGCTGAAAGCCCAAATGTCGGAAAATTTGCCTCCTGCAGGATCAGCAGCCTCCACACATCAAAATCAACATGGGAGCGGCTTGCACTACAAATGCACACTCTTTCTACTTGCAAATGTGGGAGCCTGTCATTATCTGATTGGTGGGATTCTAACTTTACTTCAGAGTTTCTTGCAAACCCTGTGCCAAACTTGAGGACTTTCTTTGCACTACCTTTAAATATTTGATGGGTGTCGATTAAAAGTTAAATACTTGTTTGTTTAGCTTGAGTTCTTTAGACACATATAATCAAGGTTCTCCAAAACCCTAATAAATCTGTTACTTACCTCGAAATCTAATTACCCAGACTACTAATTAGGTGAAAATGATTACTGGAAATGACTTCAAATGTGGAATAATAGTGGTTGAGTAGTTTTCTCAAGTTTGCCGTGCAGCAAGTTGGTATTTTAAATGTTAAATGCACTGACATTTTAGGTTCACAGCAGTTGAAAGTGGTAAAAAGCTAAGATAATTAAAATCTGCCTTGGAAAGGCAACAGTCTGGGAAGAGGTAGATTTCTTGAATTGTTTCTTTGTTTCTCACCAATGGCCTTTGTTATCAGCATTATTTATTTAGCCAAAGAGTTCTTTGTCTCTGCAAATGGCCCCAATCAAGTTTTGTTTGAGACAATTAGCTAGTGCCAGCCAAGGAGTCCTATGCAAATCTAGGGATAGGAATGCAATGTGAGCTTTTGGAGGCGTGGGGTTTTGTTGGGGGGCGGGGGGAGGCAGATTGTAATTGCTTTCTTCGGGTCTTTTTTTTTTTTTTTTAAGTTTTGGTGGGGGGTGGGGAAGACAGGTTTATCTGGTCTCTCTCCGTCTCCTCTAGTTCCAGGGCAGCGGGAGGGGTGGGGGCGGAGGGGGGGCGGTGTGCTCTGCAAGTCCTTTAAAAACCTCTGCCTTGTGTACCTCGGGCTGTTTTTAAGTCAGTGGTGGAACTTGGAAGAGCTACATCCTACGAAGCGGTAAACCAGCACCTCTGTTTGTTTGTTTACTTTGCCTTAGTTCCACCACTCCAAACCCACCCACCAAGGACTCTGAATCTGTCCAGCCCCGGCGAAGCAAGACCTTCCGGCTGGGTCTCCCGGATTTGGGCCGACTTTGCGCCTCCAAACAACCTTAGCATGATGTCTTATCTTAAGCAACCGCCTTATGCAGTCAATGGGCTGAGTCTGACCACTTCGGGCATGGACTTGCTGCACCCCTCGGTGGGCTACCCGGGTAAGTGAGCCCCGTGGCACTCTTGCCCTCTCCTTCCCCACGGCCGCTTCGCGGGGTAATAACACCCTTTCCCCCGGAGCACCCGGGTAGAGGGTCGCGTCGCCCCCGCCCCAGCTCCAGGAGAGGTCCCCACTGGGTTTTTCTTCCAAGCAGCAGCTCAAAGCCACAGGGCATTTATTGGTGGAGGAGAGAGCAGGGGCTGGGGAAAAGGGTGTAGATGGATCTGCAATGTTTTCAGAAGATCGTATCTTTTTAATTGGAGTGAATGGGGACACACATTCGACTGGGGCAAAGAAGGCTACTGCCATTGTCATTTGGGCGAGATGCCCCTGCTCCTACCTCGAAGTCCAGTTCCTCGGAGGTACCCTCTTGGCGAAGTCGAGTTCCCCATAAATTCTCCCCGCCAAACCTGCAGCATCTCCTCTGACCTCCAGGCCCTTCATCTCTAATCCCTTGAGGTGTGATTTATCCGGGGTGCGAGGGTTTTCCTTTCCGATCAGATTTGTTTTGTAGAGTCGTGGTAAAAGGAGAAGTATGAAGTGAAATGTGCCCCCATTTTAAAGATGGAGGAACAAGGGCCTCATCACTTTGAGCTGCCGGCCCTCGAGGAGTTTTTGTGTTGTGGTTTAGGGGTTGATTTTGGAGGGTTCTTGTTTTTTGTCTTTTATTTAATTTGTTTTGTTTGCTTTCGAAGGGACGCTCTGACTGGAGCGATCTCCGGCGTCAGGGGGAGTAGGATCTCCCCTGGAAGGGGCAGTGTCTGCCGGAGGAGTCGAGGACCGGGAGGGAGTGGGGAGAACTTGGGTAGCGTCCCGGCTGAGCGGATGCAGAGGACCTGGGGAGTGCTGAGGTGTGGGAGTGGGGAGAGGCGGACACCCACAGAGACCCCTATGACTGAGAAACTGCTCCCCCACCCTAAAGGGCCCTGGGCTTCTTGTCCCACAGCCACCCCTCGGAAACAGCGGCGGGAGAGGACGACGTTCACCCGAGCGCAGCTAGATGTGCTGGAAGCACTGTTTGCTAAGACCCGATACCCAGACATCTTCATGCGGGAGGAGGTGGCGCTGAAAATCAACTTGCCTGAGTCCAGGGTACAGGTAGGGCAGATGTAGACAGAACCGTCCTTTCTGACCATGACACCCGCCCACCCCACGCCACCCCCAGTACTGTGTGTATAGAGGACACCCCACGCCACCCCCAGTACTGTGTGTATAGAGGACCCAGGAGAGTTCCAGGTCTCCGAGAGGACCAAAGGAAGGTTTGAAACTAACGGGCTCCATCTGAAGCCAGTGAACTTGTCTCTTAAGGTCTCCTCCTTCTACTCCTTTTTGTCCCTCCACCCTCACCCAATCCTATAACCAAGGGTCTTCCAGCCTAGGCTGCAAGGTAAGATGGGAGATTTAGCTGTGATGATAAAGCCTAGTTAGTCCTAGAGCCCTCCTATTCAAGGAGAGTCACATAGTGTTTTAAAACTTCCCTTCTTCTATTGGAAATGCACCCCTCCCCCAACCCCAATTCTCCTCTACTTTTAAGGGTAAAAGAAGCTTAGCTCCTGGATGGTTCCAATAGTTTTACAATGAAGTAGAGTAAATGTCCTGCTCAAGGTCACATGTCAGTTTGGTGGTAGAAAAAACTACACAATAAGAGTGTTTTCTTTGACTTCTTATGGATTGAACAGGATTTGCTAGATCTTAGCCATTCTGCAGATATAATATCAACATGATATCCCTGTGATAACTACCTTCCCTCCTTTCTCCCCCTTAACTTGACCTTAAGCTGAAGAGGAAAATGAACTCCCAACTTTCCTGGAATGCAAGTCCCATGTAGATTTCTCTGGGAAGAATGTTGAGCACTTAAACCACATACACACTTAGGACTACTCTTCAGCTAGGACACGTCAGCATGAACAGCAGATCAAAAAGAGACTTTTTCAAAATAGGATAGAAGAAGTTTTAGCACCTGTGAGGCTTGAACTAAAGTTTTCAATGAAAGAAAATAAATGGCTCTGAATGGCTTGTGGTTTGTGCTCAGCATTATGGCATTATTATCACAGTTAAGATGCTAATATGGAGAGCTCACTCAAGAAGACAGCTAAAAACTTTTGCCCAGAAAATGCCCATAGTTTCCCTGATGTAAACCCCCTTGCACACCAAACACAGCTCCTTCATTGCAGAACACGAAAAAGGCTGGTAAAGAGAATTTTGAAAATTACACATAGCGATGACAAGCCAATGAACATAACACAGGAAACAATCTATGTGTCAAGTAGCACTACCCTGAAGGAAAAGCCTCAGTCTCAGACTTGAGACTAGAAGAGAAGTTTGGTTTTGAGTTCAAAACAGTACGTACAATTTATTCCACTTACCATAAGGAGGGTTTTGGCAAATAGTGGCTTTCAGACCTTCCTCAACAGGATCATTTCTCCTGAAAGCTTTCTTTTATGAATCTTTCTAGGAGAAACAAAAAGTAAAGTGATGTAACCAGCCTTGATATTAGCAGTTGCTACCTGGAAGATGTGCGATAAAGTGTTTGAATTTAGGCTGTTCTTGTTGGCATGTAACCAAAGAATTGTTTTACCTCATTTCTCCTATGTTCTCATCCAAAACACAAAAATACGTTCTATTCCATTGTGAGAGTGTTCCAAAATGCAGCTAGGTCTACGTTTATGTGTGTATTTGAAGGGAAATAAGAGATAGGAAAGTGAGGGGGAGGAGAGTTTTTAGCTATATGATTTGGGTGATTATCTTAAATGTTCTGAACTAGGAGTAAAGCAGGGTCAAGTGCTTTTAGATAGAGCCTCCCTGAGTTTCTTATAATTCTAGGAGCACATATGGGAGTTTTCACTGGCAGGATAGATTGTCCACTTAGCTCATCTGTCCACCTAGGACAGATTTATAATCTGGGAGCCACTCATTTCCTTAAGGAATTACTGAAACCATGTTAAAGAAGTTTCTTTCCCTTTCAAGGTATGGTTTAAGAATCGAAGAGCTAAGTGCCGCCAACAGCAGCAGCAACAGCAGAATGGAGGTCAAAACAAAGTGAGACCTGCCAAAAAGAAGACATCTCCTGCCCGGGAAGTGAGTTCAGAGAGTGGAACAAGTGGCCAATTCACTCCCCCCTCTAGCACCTCAGTCCCAGCCATTTCCAGCAGCAGTGCTCCTGTGTCTATCTGGAGCCCAGCTTCTATCTCCCCACTGTCAGATCCCCTGTCCACCTCCTCTTCCTGCATGCAGAGGTCCTACCCCATGACCTATACTCAGGCTTCAGGTTATAGTCAAGGATATGCTGGCTCAACTTCCTACTTTGGGGGCATGGACTGTGGATCTTATTTGACCCCTATGCATCACCAGCTTCCTGGACCAGGGACCACACTCAGTCCCATGGGTACCAATGCAGTCACCAGCCATCTCAATCAGTCCCCAGCTTCTCTTTCCACCCAGGGATATGGAGCTTCAAGCTTGGGTTTTAACTCAACCACTGATTGCTTGGATTATAAGGACCAAACTGCCTCCTGGAAGCTTAACTTCAATGCTGACTGCTTGGATTATAAAGATCAGACATCTTCGTGGAAATTCCAGGTTTTGTGAAGACCTGTAGAACCTCTTTTTGTGGGTGATTTTTAAGTATACTGGGCTGGACATTCCAGTTTTAGCCAGGCATTGGTTAAAAGAGTTAGATGGTATGATGTTCAGACTCATCTTCTGATCAATGTCCTGGGAGGCATAGAAGGAAAATGAAAGGCCTTAGAGGGGCCTACCAACCAGCTACCTGAAATGGACAAACCAATCTACTTAATACTTAAGATCCTGTTATAGTTTTAGATCATTGGCTTTCCTGATTCACAAAGTGATTGAACGCATTCTAGCCATGTGCAACCAAATACCACCAAAAATAAACAAGCAGAACTAAATTGTGAGGGGAAGGAGGAAGGACATAGCCTTCTTAAGCAGAGGTGTTCCAATGTTTTAGCCAATCCTTGGTTGAATCTTAGGAATGGACAGTGTCTCAAGCTCACTCACGTTTCATGACCAACTGGTAGTTGGCACTGAAAAACTTTTCAGGGCTGTGTGAATTGTGCGACTGATTGTCCTAGATGCACTACTTTATTTAAAAAATAATGTTCATAAGGAGTCAATATGTAGTTTAAGAGACAATCAGTGTGTGTCTTATATAAATGGTACATCTGTGGTTTTTAATCTGTGCTAGACTTCAAAACTGTGATCTCCTGTTATTGTATGCAACCTTGAACTCCACCTCTGCAGGGGTTCTTCTGTGATTAAATAGGTTATAATTATAAGTAAATTCAGAGCAACTGAGTACTTATCTAAAAAGATTACCTTTGGCTGGAGGTGAGCTGCACTGAAACTTTACAACAAAATGTCTCTGGACAAGGAGAGTAAGAGAAGAGAAACAAAAGGACACTAATTCATCATGTAATTTACTGTTGGTAAACCTAGCAGTAAAGAGACATTGGTCAATTGCTCTGACCCTGATGAATTTATAAGCTGAGATCATCGTTTATGCTTGCAGATGTTAACTGGAAAAGTTATATATGCATAAACTTTTCTTCCTGATTTGGCAGATATGTATAATTATATTAAAATGGTTCTAGCACAACATTGGGTCCCGTTTAATTTTATACCACTATTTGTGAATGAGAAGCCCGCATTCAGCCACTCCTCCCCAAAAAATGTTTTTCTTCGATCAGAGAGGGAATTAAAACTTTTTTCTTTTAATTGGGGGGTGCTAAATAGGAATGACTAAGTTATGAATGATTGATATGTAAACTTTTTTGTGACTTTCATTAATACTGCTCTGAAATTGAATATAGAGAGCCTAACAATCAAAACACCTCCTTGTTTTTCCCTCCCTGCCAGATACCCTGATGATTTCTTAGGCATTTTACTAGTATGTCTTAACATAGATCAATTTTTTAAGCAAGAAGTGACAAATTGTAGTACCTCAGAGAAAATGTGAATGACAAGAATCCCTTGTTTCTATTCTCTTATTTGATTAAAGGATTTTTTTTAAGTCCCCAAAAAATCTGAGGTAAACATGAGAGGGAATGTAATCAGAATCTGAAAGCAATTCAGGCAGAAATGATTTCTGAACAAAAGAGTTTCAGAAAAGTTTTAAAACGTATAATTTCAGTACTTGAACATAAGGTACTCGGGTCTTTTTTTTTTAAGAAAGTGCTAAGGGAGAGGAAAAAAAAGGTCCCTTCTGGTTATACCTGCATTTTGTAAACCAACCATGAGAAAAGACAAATGGGCCAATGATTATGGTGCTCCTCAGGTAAAAGCAATATTTAATTTCATTTTACACTCCTTTTGCTCTTAAGTTGGACCAAAATGAAGTGACTCTTGATTGTAACTTTTTAAAATGAACATCAGCAGTTGCAACCATTTTGTTTTCTGTCTAAGTTTCCCTGACTGCGCATGCTCTCTCGAGCCCTACATGATCTTGTCTAATAATTGTTTTTGTTTTGCTGCTAAAGGAAATGGAACAGTTTACAGTCAACAAGTGAGGCACAACTTAATGGCAAGATTTTCCAGTTCTTACTGATAATATTCACCCTTCCATAGTTTACAGTGGAGTGAGATTGGGGTGGGGGTGGGTGGAGAAGACACCAACATTAATCTTTCCTTTATAGTCCAGATACTGGGTCTTATTCTCCCAGATTTTCTCATGCAGCAGTAAAGCAGACCCAAAATCACTTCTCACACTGCCTTAGGTTTTCAGAATGTCCCACAAAGAGACCGAAAAGAGCACCCTCTCTACAAAAACAATAACGACGACAAACAGCGGAGTACTCGGCAAATAACTGCAGCTGGGCTTCTCTCCCCGAACTTGAAAAAAGGAGGACGTCAGAGAAAGACGCTGAGCCCCCTCTGAAACGAATTTTTCCATCACCTTTGCACAACTCCGTTAACAGACCACGGAGTTAAATCCCTTTGAATTGACGGTGAAGTAGAAATGAATTCCCCATGACCACAGGCAAGAGAGGGAGGGTCAGGGAGGCGGGCAGCTAGCGCGGGCTCCTTCGTCCAGAGTTCTGGTCAGGCGCCCAGCTAAGACCCGGCTTAATAAAGTTGGTACCGAAATGATGCCACCCTCCACAGGCGTCAGGGAGCTATTTCAACTGTCTAGCGACCAACAAAGCCTTAAACATTGATGTAATCTCCGTTTTGAGGGGTGCAGGTGAGGGTGGGCTAGTTTGCTTTGTTGTCCCAAACCTTTATCTTTCCCGCAAAGATTCTGGGCCCTTTGTATTTCACCTTGGGAGTGTTTCGCTCCTTCAAAGATAAGAGAAATCCAATCAAGTCAATTAAGTTCCGGCTTTCGAAACGTCGGAGTTTGAGATAATGGTCAGTTTCCTCCCCCCCACCCCCCCATCGCTTCCCTCTAATCTCGCCATTCCTGCGGCTCTGCCCACCCTCAGCCCGGGAGGCCCGCGCGGGACTCCGAGGACTTGGCGCCGAGGTGCGGGCGAGGCGGCACTGGAACCGAGTCCACGGCGAGTTTTCAGGGCTGCGATTTCTAAGCCTCGATGGCCCGATCGGAGTTAGCCGGGAAGAGCACTCCCATCTCTGCCCCCGGGGCCCGCGGCCCAAGTGGCTCTTAGGCTGGCGCCGCCCTCTGGGCCCCGCTCGGCCCTGCAGGCCGGGCTGGGGCGGCCTTTGGGGCGCTCGACCTCCGGCTTCCCTTCTGTCTGGGCTGGCTCCGGCCCTGGTCGCAACCTCGGCCGAACCTCAGCCCACTGCACGACCCGGTCCTCAGGCCTCCCTCGGGGCTCCGGGCGCAGTGGGCTACGAGGAGGCTCGTGCGCCGCCGGCACCGGGAGGAGCGCGGCCTCCTTGAGCCCTGAGGGCAGGCTTCGGGGTCAGCCGTGGGCCTGGGCGCACCTGGCCCGTGACTTCACGGCCTGGCTGAGTTCCGGGAGCGGACAGACTTCGGGTGCGTGTGTGTGGCCAGGCCAGGAGACGAACGCCAGGAGCTAGAAGGAACGGAAGGCAAGGCCGAAGGAGAAGAAGGTGATCTGGGCCTGCGAAGCCCGGGAGAGGGGGCCAGCGAGGAGAAGACGGCGCGGCGGGGCCCTCGGCCTCTTGCCGTCCTCGCTTCCTCCCTGGGAGGAAGCACCGCAGACGGCTGGGTCTCCCACTGGCGGTGAAGGGCGAGGCCGCCGCCGTCGCCACAGCGGGGACTCCCGCCTCGCCTTGGGCCTCCGGTGTCCCGCGCAGACGTGGCGCCGAGGTGGGGTCCAGCTGAGCCTGCCTGGGGCCCCAAGGGTCCTCCAGGAAAGTCTGGCGCTTGGGCTAGTGGGTCTGGGTGAGTTCTGCCCTGCCTGGGGCTCCTCGGCTCTGAGCTGAGCCTTCAAGGGGGAGCCTGCTGGACTCGCAGTTACCCGTGGCGCGACCCTTTTCTCCGACGTCTCTAGATTTTGTCTTTAAACCACATACCCTGACTTACTTTATAGACCCGGCGCAGCACTCCACTGCCCTTAAGGCCGGAGGCCAGTTCTTTCTTCTTTGGGAGAAGAAAGCCTTGCCACTGGCGTCCCGGACAGCTCCGGGTGGCCCGTTCCGGTTACCTGCAGCGCAGGGCCGCAGTGCTGCTCCCGCCTCCACTTAACCAGAAGCGGGTGCTCGGGCGACCGGCCCCGGCGCGCGCACCCAGGTTTGAACCCGCATCTAACTAATACTCGCTTGAAAACCTCACTGTTGTTACCCTGACAAAGCTGTAACCCAAAACCAGGCGTTCCAGTGTGACGTGGTGGTTTATTGCATACAGAGGCGTGTTTTAATCATGCGAAAGAGAAACACAAAGGAATCGGACCGGAGGCAGGCGCATCCCACACAAATGGAAGCTGAAGTCTTAGAAAATAACCAACGTGCGGAGATGCAGGGTCAGTTTCAGCCCTGACCCCAGCTTGCTTCATGCTTTCCTCCAAAACCTTTACATAGAACAGCTGTCTGGTACCACAAAAGGTCCACGCCCCCCGTCACGCATCTGCATGCCCAGATCTGCGACCAGAGTCTTGAACACTTCTTTTTCCTCTCTTCAACGGCCAGAACCCTGTCAGCGCAGCGTGCCCTGATAAAACCTGATCCCTCCAGTCGCCCCATTTGCGCCCTTAGGTTAGCATGATACAAAAGACGGGGAGCCCCTGGGACGTTCCCCTGGGATGGAGAGAGCAAAACCCCAAACAAAACCCACCCCGATGTTTTTCCGTATTAGGCTCTGAAACGGCACAGATTATGGGATTTGTCTCGGACAGAATTAACACTACATGTGAAACCATAGTGCTCCTGGTGCATTGAGACACATTGTATACCATTGCTTGAAGCATCTCTTCCAAACTGCCTGTTAATAGCAACACGAGGCCTTAAAATAATAAGTGGGTTTTCGGTTTTAACCTGATTAAAATGAAATTTCGACTCTGTAAAGGGCAGTTTTTCTGGTGGAAGCAATTCGAAGGAAACGGAACCCATCACAGGGCTACAGGAAGCTTTTGTATGGGGAAATGGCTGGAGAGGAGAAGGAAGCAGGCATGCATTTAAACGAAATGCCACAAGCCAAGGAGGTGCCCCCAGTTCTAAAGAGAATTAGCCAGACTTCCTCTCTTGCAAGCAGTGTGCTTTATATTTAAAAACCAACCCGCTGTTGACTGCAAACAAACAATAAGCAAATTCAAATAAAGGAGCCCTACCAAGTCCAACCCATTTGGTCAAAGATAACTGCAGGTGCCAGAGAGGCCAGGCTATCACTAGAGGGAGGGTCAGCTTCAAATTTTGTTTTTCTCCTAGAGGGAAAGTCAAACTGCAGGAGGTCTGTGACTCACTTTTATTCCTTAATCTTCCCCATCCTTTACCGTCAATTCTCAGTGGAAGGAAAACAACAACAAAGGGGAAAAAAGAATGCCATAGCAAATATAATATTAAGGGGCTAAAGTTTAAATTCACTTCTGTTTCAGTACCACAAGGGGGAAATAAAGCTATCCCAGAATCAAATGGAATCCTCTGTCCACCTCTCCAGTGTCCTAGACTTAGTTTGCCTACTTAGGAGTGGGAATGTGGCATTTTGGATAAAAGTAGGCTTCTTAGCCTACTTGACATTACTAGAAAACCTGTCCAGCAGAAGACCTGAAAAATAAGATCTGAGTGTTTAGCAGCTATACTATTGCCTTTTTGTTTTTCCCCTTTGTACTGCCCATGATGGGACCAGCAAATCCCACAGAAGCAGTAGACTCTGTACCCCACGGGTCTGTTCATCCTCCAGTTCTGGTCCCCGAGTTAAAGGCAAGAAAATGTCCCGCAAGACAGCGATTGGGTGGAGTGAAGTCTCCCCCTTAGGCCCTGCCTCCAGTCTCTCAACTGGAATCTCCAGAGGCCTCGAGCTACTCTGAAAATCACTCATAGCAGCCTCCAGTTGTTAAAATCTGTTCCTAGAGCCAATAGTCACATTTTAGGCTCCTGGGCCATTAATAAAAATCGCCTTAACATTCAAATGGCTCTAAAATGCGTTGATAGCGGATTACTGGGCCTAATGGACGTCGTGTGTGATAACATGGCCCCTGAGCAGCGAGGTTCTGGAGTGGATGTTCGACCACAGCTACCTGATTATCAGCTTACAGCCAAACCTCTTCTTAGCAGCGATGCTCTTAAGAAGCGTTCTTCCGCAGAGCGGAGAGGGAGTCTTCTGTGTTCTTCATTTAACCGTATTTAACTACCGCATAGTGCTCTGGAAACCAGAGGGGAAAACTTGCCTGGAGGCGTTAGGTCACCCTCGGACGTTTAGAGGGGCGAGTCGCCAGCCACTGCCCCTCCCATCCCGGCTTTTAAGGGAGCGAAGCCCGAAAAGCGGCGGCCGGGGCCGATCGAGGGCCTTGCCTAAGATGTGGGTTTGCCCTAAATCTGGGGCTTCCTCCGCGGGACTCTTCGCGCCGCCTCAGAGCAGAGCCTGTGAAGAGGCTGCCTGGCTAGCTCCGACAAGGCCTGCGGCGTCCCGAACTCTCGCGGAGCCCCTCTCTTCTCCTGCAGACCGCGGGGAAGCCTTCCGGCCAGGACGCGAGCAGCCGCGGCGCCAGGGAGGGAGGGGGTTCCCGGGTTTCAACGAAAAAATGTGGCAAGCGCTCCGCGTTCCCATTCTTCAGCCCCACCTTTCACCCCGCAAACTAAGCGGAAGACCCCCAAAAAGCAGGGCCTTCGGGGGCTGCAAAGGACACCCGGGCATCGCCCCAGGGGCCTCCCCTGCCCGCGCACCGTCCCCAGGCTAAGGTCATTTGGCGAGGCCGGAGAGAGTACCAGGGGAGGCCAGGAGTTACTAGAGTGGCCGAGAGGCAGCCTACGGATCAGCTGCCTGGGACATCAAGATCACGACCCCCCCAGCCCATCCCCGGCCTCCCGCAACCCATGCAGCCGACGGGCGCCAGCCTCGGAAGTGGGCCTCGAACCCACGGCGCCCCAGCCATGCCCCAGGTCACACGTGGTGCCGCCGGGTCCCCTGCGGGGTGGTCGACTGTGGGTCACACCCACCTGGCAGGGGCACTGTGCCTCCTCGCGGAAGCGGGGAAGACCCAGGAGCCCGCGATCCGCGTGCTCTTGCTTCTCCAACCGCATCCATGGTCTTCTCGAGGATCTGATGCGGGTGTGATGTAAGGAGGTCGGGAGAGTCCCCTCAGTCGAGGGCGCATCGCACACAAATGGCAGCGGAAGTCTCTTTGCGCCCACGTCGCCGCCGACCCATCAGAATCATTGCCTCCCCACCCCCGGCCCCTCGCCGTCCTTTTGTCGTGGGCGCTCTTCTCGCCTCATGCCTTGACCGCAGTCCCACGCTGGGCGGGCTCCGAAGCCCAGACTTCCTCTCTCGAACTTCTTGTGGTGAAAGACGCAAGAACTGAAACAGGCTTGTCCTTAGGGCTAGCCACCTGGCATAACCCCTGTCTACCGCGCCCGGCCTGGGCTAGGAGCCGGGAACCCAGTGTGCAGGGCCGCGAGGTATAGCCGGCACCATCCCGGGGTCCCCAGGGAAGTGCACCCACCAGAGCCCCGAGAGCTTGGGCAGCCGGCTGGCAGCGGCTTCCGGTTCCAACTTGCGGCCTTGCTAGCTGGTGAGTGGAGTGGCGTCTTCGTGCTAGGGCACTAGGGTACGTTTTGACCACTGACTGACAAAATCGCCTAAAATGAATTTTGAGACAGTTGTGAAGACTAAGGATGCACATGTAAAGGACTCCCCCGACTCCTTCTTGGCCACTAATCTAAAACAATTTTATAACTTTTGAGTTATGTTTGGTTAGTAATTTCAGCCATTTTTACTGCTGTGGAAGTGGTAAGGATTTTTTTTTTAAATGGTAGGCAAATATTTGGGACACTTATATATATTTATATGTGTAATATAGAAATTACACATACATACATGTGTATTACATATATGTCTAAAGTGAAATTAGGTTATTTTGGAAATAAGAATCACATTTTAGAATTTTAAATTAATCCAAGTCTCTAATTGAAATTTATTTTTCAGTAGATCTTGCTAATTAAGTGGATTCTGTTTTTAATTTGGGGGAAGGAGATGGCAACTCACTCCAGTATTCTTGCCTGGAAAATCCCATGGACAGAGGAGCTTGGCCAGCTACAATTCATGGGGTTGCAGGAGTCAGACAGGACTTAGCAACTAAACAACCACTATAGTTTTTAATTTTAGTCTGAGTTGGCCACTCCAAGTTTTAGAAGGCTAACAAAGACTCAGTCTGTTTGATAATTAACTTTTAGCAAAATCATGGCCTTGTTTGGTCTTGAAATTGGACATACGCTAAGGCTGTCTAATTTCGAGATTGAGAAGACATGGAAAACTTGATACAAACATGTATTCACCATTTTCAAGGACAAATAATTGGCCTGATTAAACCAACAATCTTGATTTCTGTCCATTTTAAGAGGGCACATTGATTTCTCTCTGTCTCTTTTTTTGCTTTTCTTCATATGTATTGATAAATGTGCAAAGTATGTACTCTTACTAGAAGTTGTCTGAGATGATATCTTTTTCAGAAATTCTTTTTAAAAAATATTCATTTATTTGGCTGGGCCAGGTCTTAGTTTCAGCATGTAATTCCCTGACCAAGGATCGAACCTGGGCCCCCTGTACTGGGAGCACAGAGTCTTAGCCACTGGACCACCAGGAAAATCCCTTTAGAAATTCTTACCGTGTTTCAGGTATCCTTTTGGGGATGATTGTTTGTGAATAGACTTTAGAGGATAGGTAAATTAACTCAATTGTACAAAAATTTCTTTGGTTTCTGTGTTAACTATTCTTTTTTTTTATTCCTGGGCAGAAGATCTATAGCTTTCACCAAATTCACAAAAGGGTTTGTTGTTGTTTAGTTGCTAAGTCGTGTTTCCAGCTCTTTTGTGAGCCAGTGGACTGTAGCCCATCAGGCTCTTCTATCCTTGAGATTTCCCAGGCAAGAATACTGGAGTGGGTTGACTTCCTCCAACCCACGAATGGAAACTGTATCTCTTGCTTGACAGGTGGACTCTTTACCACTGAGTCAACTGGGAAGCCCAAAAGGGTTTATAAAGACTCCAGATTAAGAACCGTTGGTTTTTATAAGTTGTGAATGAAGGGTAAACTTGGTAACAAAAAAGGTGACAGTCCCGTAAAATTTGAGTCTACCCTTAACTTTTAGAAACCTTTAATTTCTTTTAAACAAAATAATCTTAAAAGTCCCTTTTATTTCTAAATTCTACCTAGTCAGGCCCAGTTTGAATTATTGTTCATGCATCTGTGTATATATAACACATTAAACTAATGAATGAAGTAGACAAGATTTATTCTAATAGTATTTTGCATGAAATGTCAAGTAGAAAATTTAAGCAAATATTTTAATGATTCAGATCCAAAAGCCTTTTAAATCAAAACAATCAACAATAATAAGATATTTTCCGACTCTGATTAAATATTTCAGGAAATTTAATGTGAATTTGTTCTTTGTCTTTCTCTCTCTCAGTTAGCCAGTTCAGTTGCTCAGTTGTGTCTGACTCTTTGTGACCCCATGGATTGCAGCACACCAAGCTTCCTGGTCCATCACCAACTCCTGGAGCTTTCTCGAACTCATGCCCATCTCTCTGCAAATGAATAAATGTGTGTGCATATTCCAACCATGCCCAGGTTCCCAAATTTTTCTGTTGAAATGTTTTTCATTTTCAAGCTTGACAGCTGTCAAACATGGGCAAAACAATAGAGAAGGGAGGTGTAGGTCCTTCTGAGAAGGTGGGCATGACTATACTATCCAGGAAAGGAATTCAAGATCAGATGGTATAATCACCTCTAGGGGCCCCAGGATAGAATTTAAATTAAATACTTAGAGGCCTTTCGTCTGGAATAGCAGATCTTGCCCACTTTCCCCACTTAGAACTCCCCAGCTTACTTCAAACTTTGTCTGAGAGGATATCTTCCATTAATGCAAGAAGAAATATAATCTATGGTTTATTTAGCATTTGATCTTTGCACAGAGGCTTCCATTTAGAGGAACCATTGCAGCTAAGATTTGGATCTGGTCCCTCAAATAGCCTGAACTGGGCGACCTCAGGCAAGTAGACGCAAGATACTAGCAATTTATTTCATATCAGCTCCCAAGCCATCACCAGATGATA
The DNA here is from genome assembly GCA_007570785.1 of Antilocapra americana. NCBI lineage: Eukaryota > Metazoa > Chordata > Mammalia > Artiodactyla > Antilocapridae > Antilocapra > Antilocapra americana. The sequence goes on from ML664174.1 coordinate 16,539,117, forward strand.
ACAACCGTTGGACACCGTTAATCTCTGCTTGACTCAAACTGGTGACCGCGAGGTGAAAGGCAGGGCGTTATCTCTGAGCAATTCGTGTGGCCTTCCACAGATTGCCAGTTGGGCCAATACAATTGAAGCCTCTTCTCCAGTGGTTACTTTAAAAAATTCATATCCAAAGTCTTTGGTCTTTGTTGGACTAGAAGGTAGGAGGGCTTTATCAATGAAAATGCCCAAGGGCCAAGATGTAGGAGCTTAGAATCCAATAAAAATTAGAAGGTTGAAAAGGCAACCTTGTGTGTTCCTGGCCCAATAAACTTTGAACAACACCGCTGTAACTATGACTAGAAAAAGCCTCTGGAAATGAATGTTTTTGCCAAACAGTAGAGGGAATATGCACCTTAAATAAAAGGCTTGTTGTCCTATCTAGAATTGGTTTCCTTGTTTTGAAAATGGCATTTATTTTGCCTTCTCTATCTAATAAGGTCAGTTCAGATCATCATATATTAACCTGGTGTCAGTTCAGGGCTAGAAAGGAGAGTGGATGTGGGCAGCCATGGAGAATAAAGAAAAGAGGTGTACTGAAAAGCAAAAGCTGTCCTGTGTGTTGGCGCCCAGAGGGGATTGGCTAAATGACCTGCAGGGGAAATAAAACTGCTATTTAAACTTCCGAATGTGTAGAGGGAAGAGTAGTAGCCTCATGTTCCAGTGGACTCAGCTCTAGCTGAAATCATAAAAATCTGCCATTACTACTTTGTGGAATTATTCTGCCCCCTGCTACTCCAATATACTAATTGTAATGATTCTGTTTGATTCTGCTAGATGGCTCTAGAGAGAATTGACAGATTAAAAAAAAATGGAGAGGTTTCAAAAATACTGCAGCTATTTTAATAATGTTTTTTAAGGTCCATATATTGGAAGTGGATCATTGATGGTAAAAGTAAAACCGAATTGTTTTAGGTATTTTTAGCAAAAAGTTCCTTTGGACAAGATCAAAGATCAGCTTGACTTATGCAGAACTTCTGTTATCAGCAAACAGTGTCCCAGAAGCATCTCACTATATTGTTCCATAATTTCATTCCTACACTATTTGTTTGCTGCCCTAGCTTTTTAATTAACTGGTATTTGCAAACCCTATTCTGTTGTTTGGTATCTTCTCCTCAAAATCATACACTAAATAAACCTAAGTTATAAATGCTAATCAGAGGATGAGTGCATTGTATACATTTGGTAAAGGGACACCCCTTATAAAGATTTATTTATTGGCTGTGGTGAGTGTTTGTTGTGGTACATGGGCTTTCTCTAGTTGTGGCGAGCAGGGGCTACTCTTCACTGTGGTGTTCAGTCTTCTCATTGCCATGGCTTCTCTTGTTGTAAGCCCAGGGTCTAGGGCACACAGCCTTCAGCATTTGCAGCATATGGGCTCAGTAGTTGTGGTGCATGGGCTTAGTTGCTCCGTGGCATATGGGATCTTCCCCAACCAGGGATCGAACCGTGTCCCTTGCATTGCAAGCTGGGTCCTTAACTGCTGGACCGCCAGTCACTGATGGCTAAAGTGGTGCATTTTCTAACATTGGGCAGTTGCCTAATTGATTGTGGGGAAATAAGACATAAGATGAAAAATGAAGAGTTGTTACTGCTTAAGATTGGCCTCAGCTCTAGTGTCTTAAGGATATAATGTTCAGAAAGCATAAAGAGAGTCACAACATTTGCCTGGTCAGACAAGAGGCAAACTCATGTTCAGAGTATTTGCAAGGGCTTACAAATTCAGGACTATCTGAAGTATCTGTGTGATCCATGAAGGGGTCTGGATAGAGTCCAGAACCTTAAAGAGGGAGAGTCTAGGCTTTTGTTCTCTTGCTTAGTGCTGACACTTCTTCAAGATGATGATGGTAAAGAGGTCTCCCTAATTGAAATGGGATATTTGCATATGTCTTAAATCAATAAGCAGAGCTTTGGACTGGGTGATTTACTTAGCCTTTCAAAGATCTATCCAAAGTGGCAAATTTACCACTTTCCAGAGGTCAGTTTTTATTGTAGGCCTTGAACTTTTACATCCATGTTGTCCATTGATCACTTGAGTGGATTTGGTGCTAAGAAATGTCCATAACTTCCCTTGTGGATGTGCTCATCTTGTCTGAATATTTTTAGCTTTTTCTCAGCTTTGGTTAATTTCATCCCAACTTCATATACAAATTGCATTGTGATTTTTTACCTATATTTCTAGCTCTCTTAACCTTGTGGAAAACCTCACACAACATTATTTAATGAGATATAACTTCCAGGTGCCTTAGAAAATGTAAGTCAGTACGTGTTTTTCATTATTTGAGAAATTCGCCCCTTGCTTCACCAGGGGAGCAGTTAAAGATAGCAGTGAAGCTTTTAGGCTTTAGAGTTGGATTTTTTTGGGTTTGAATTCAAGCTCCTCTATAATGATATTTGTAGATATTTATCCTTATGAAGATAATTTAACCCCTCTGCACCCTAGTGTGTTCATCTGTAAAACAGGAAAAATAATAGTTCGTATTTCCCCAATTGCTATGGCCATTGAAGCACTTAGCTCAGTAAGTGCTCAGTCCATGTTCTTTGTTATTATTGTCGCCATTATTGTCATTGCCACTGTAGTCAGTCACTGGCCAGCAAAGTTGGGTCAGAGAAGCCATGATGAACTAGTGCTGACTGTGCTCCTCCTGTTAAAAGGACAGGATCACAGATGTACCATGAAGAATGCAAGAGGAGTGAGTGTATAATATGTGTCAAACTGTATGGTTTGCATAACTTCATAGATTAAATTTATTTTGTATTCTGTTTGCCTTTATCATGAAGAGTCTATATTTTTTTTTGTTCAGCGTTGGTAGAAACCATAAGGATTTTGAACTCTGCAAATAGGTGTGGAAAGAAGGAAGTAAGAATGAAGGGATTTTATAATGGGATCAGGGTGTAATGAGACAAACCATCCTATTTTATTTATGTATTTGGTGGGCTCAGCATGCAGGATCTTAGTTCCCCTAGCAGGGATTGAACCCATGCCCCTTGTAGTGGAAGCATGGAGTCCTAACCACTGGACTGCCAGGAAATTTTCAACCCTGCTATTTTAAAATCATACCTCTGGTCCTCTCCATATAAGAGTTAAAGTCTGTATTCATCACTGCAAGTAGTTTTTTCCTGGCTCCAAGCACTCTGAACAACAAACTGTTCTTGCTTAAGAATGATACTAGCCTCTTTATTCCCATGTAATGTAGGTTAGTTCATTCTGTGGGCAATGTTTATTACCCCCTCCCCATCTCTGAAAACACTGTCAAAGTATACTTTTAATTTTCTTTTAGATGTGGCTTAAATAGGGCTGTCATTGCATTTCACGTTTTCTCCCTTATCAATTGGCATTGAACAGAAAGAGTGAGGTGAAGTAATTTAGTAATAAAGTAATAAAGACCTTGTAAATTGGGCTCTTGGTTTAAAAAAAGAAGTAAGAGAATAACTGAGAATAAAAAGACTTTATGCATATCAACCAGTATGGATGATGACAGAAGGAGAAGAGAACAGGGTAATGAATTTGTTCAAATGAATTTACTGAAGATGGCAATTCAGCTCTCTAAGGAATTGCAGGGAAAATGAATAAGTGGCTAGAGGGACTGATGTCTCAAGAAAGCCTGACTAGGCAAAATGGACCATATTTGCAAAGAGTGAAATTTTAGTCATCAGCTTCCACAGTGCTTCAGCATACACCGTGCAAGCAATTTGTTTAAGATTGCAAAATGAAAACGTGTCTCTGAGGGCATGGATAAAGAGGCAAGACCTTTGTGATGTCTTACAGTGGAACAAAGACTTGACAACTGCCTGCAAGTGCCTGAAAAGGTATCACCCATCAGGCAGGCAGAAGAATTGTCCACCAGGCTAATTTGGAGTAAACTGATGGAAACAAGAAGTCTGTCAGTGATGACCTCACACAAGCTATGGGAAAGTTCTTCCAGGGAAGTGGCACCATCTTCAGTTGGGAACATTTAAAGCTAGAGAAGAAAGAACTCTTGGACTTAAGTCTCAGGAACTGTCCAGCACTAGTAGAGGGCTGGAGTTGCTGCCAAATGACCTGTTAGGTTCTGTGAGTTTCCCTCTGCAATGTATCGAACTATATGCGTATTTAACAGCAAATGTATTTTTTCAGTTCTTTTGACAGTTCTAATACTCATATTGTTACTGCCAAAGAGATTTCTGCAGGTTAATATAGATTTGCATTTGTTCTACAAGGAAATGTAATTATTTACTGAGTCAGCATTTGCCTTGAAGTCATTTCAGCTGTGACTTCAGGAATTTCAAAGAATAACCAAGCCCGTTGTCATTTCTCATGCTTGCTCTAAATTTCGCCAAACGGCAGTAACTGCATTATTAACAAATTACATGAAAAATAAAATCATAATGTTTTCTGGTTTCAGAACCATTAAAATGGATGTTAGAATGGCCATAGGAAAGAATTCTCAGGTGTCAAATTTATGTAAAATTAAGTTTCTGCTTAAAATTTAATTAGGATTTAAGAAAACTGGGACCGTTATAAAGATGTATCTGTTCATTCAGTGACTATCTGAGGGTCTTCTTTGTACCGGGCATTCTCCTGGGTTTGAAACACACAAGGTTTCAGCTCCTGTGGAGCTCACATTTGTCTTCATGGGAAAACACATTGATGGGTGGTCATTACAGGAGACAGAAACTTCAGAGTTAAAAGGGAAACACTGATGGGTTTAAAGATGTGTGGAGGGACTTCTCTGGTGGTCTGGTGGTGAGGAATTCGCCTTCCAGTGCAGGGGATGTGGTCAATCCCTGGTTAGGGAACTAAGATCCCACATGCCACAGGGCGACTAAACCTGCCCACCATGACTAGGGAGCCTGCACACCACAACTAGGGAAGACTGTGCCACGAGGAAGACCCAGCACAGCCAAAAAAATGTGGAAACTTCTAAGTGACATTGGAAGTTTAATGTTTTACAGTACTTTCAAGAATGAAAGTACTTTCCCCACTCCTCTCCCCTAAACATATTCAAATAGAATTTAGATGTTCCGGTAGACAGCAGTACAGTCTGTATGCTCCATTCTCAGGCCCCTCAGGGTGACTTGAGCGTGTGGAGGGAGATTGGAGCACTTAAGCTGCTTCTCAGGACATACACGGGTCCCCGGGTCTGTGGCTGTTGCAGCTCCATATGGGGTCCTGTGTCCTGGCCTTGTTGTGTGACAGTCGCTGCTACCAGGCTTGGCTTTGGCTTGGCCATCTTTGAAACTAACCTCTCCCTCAGCCCCTCGTATTGCCTCAGTGAAACCAACAGGGCTCTTGAAGCAATGGTCACAGTGTCACTGGAATAGGCAGAGGCAATTACTTCCTATTTTCTACAGACATACTGATTGTAAATTTTAAAAAGGCCTTTGTGGAAAGGACAGTCCCTTAAGAAACCACGTGATGTTTAACTACATGTGATTGGGAACTCCACAGAGGAACAGCCCAGTCAAACAGGGCATCAAAATCAGAGACACGGCGGCTGGTGCAGAGTTCCCTTTTGAGTTCCAGGTACAAAAATCCAAATCCGGAGTGCCGTATTCTCACTCTGGTGCTGCCATAATACTTAATTATTGCTGTCGCTGGAGTGTAACATGATCTCAGAAAATGTCACACAAGAATTCCGCCAAATTGTTTGTTTCATTACTCTTCCTCCTCCTCCCCAGGTTCTGTTTCTTGGCTCTGTTCTTTTCTGTAGTTGCCTTTCTCTCTTTCCTCCCTCCAAGAGACATTGTGAGGTTGAATTCGCCAGGTGTGCAAACTTCCTCCCGCATCTGACACTCCTTTGGCAGAAAGCACAGGTAGCACAGCAGGTATTGTCAGGGTCAAGTTAAAAAATAACAAAGGCTGCCAATGCACATTTCCTTCTCGTGGTGCCTGGCATCAATGGGCTCTCAAAAAGACTGCTGTGGCTTTAGTATTTCTCTTTTTACAGCTAGCATGAAATTGGCAGTCCATCCCCAGCGCACCTCCTCTCTCCTCCTCTGTCTTTGTCAGGACCAGAGGATGGCCGGCATTTCTCCTGGTTCCAAGACAGGGAAGGGAGGGACAGGAGTAGAACGGTGGACGGTGGACGGTATTACTCTATTTAGAAAAAGTTAATTGGAAAAAAGTACTGTTGTTAGATCGCAATTTAAACCTCAGTGGTCACTGTTGGGTCCTTGATTCATTAGGAGTGAACTGACTTGGTAAAGTATTGGATATACTTGATCTCTGTGGTGGTCTTTTAAAACTTAAAACCAGAAGGAAATGTTGGACTGTAAGTAGAGAGTTATATTCCAGGTAAGTGCCAAAGTCTTCCCTGCTAAAAACTTAGAAACTAGTTATTTGTGAGAGAAATAGTACCAGGGTTTTGTTTGCTTGTTTTTATTTTTCACAGTATAGTAATAATCCTAGTAAGGAAAAATAAAGTAAATATATATATCCTAAAAATCAGACATGCCACTGTCATTAGAAAGCTTTGTCTACAGTACATCTAGGTTCATGGTCCTTTCTAAGAGGGAGTGCCCAGACTGTTTCCACATTTTTCTCAGAATGGTGGATCTACAGTGACGTTCCTGAACCTCATCAACAGCTGGTGCTCCCAACAAGCTCCTAATGCATTGTTATATAACAGTGAAATGTAATGTTCATATCAAGTTTCCCAATGGTTTTCTGCACACATGTTCATATATTAACAACACCATGGGATTATATGTTCACGGCATTCCTTAATTTACTGTGCAAGTCTTTATTTCTTCTGTGTTCACGATGCCTTTTTTATGGTTGATTCCAGTGAAGAAATTCCTGAAGAAAGATCACGTTCATATATATATGTGTGTATAAATATGTGTAACACAGACATGCACCCACCCAGCCACATCCTTTTTGTTGTTAACTTTTCCTGTGTCTCTGTCACCTCACTATGTAGGATAAAAATTTCAGGGGATTTCACTTTAAGCTTATTTTCATCCCTTCAGTACCTAACCCAGGGCTTGGAATATGGCAGGTACTTAATACAAAGAAATTGTTCCTGGGTAATGATGACTCACAACTACAGGCAAGACCAGAGGGCCTTTATCTGTCTGCTCTGAGCCCTCTACCTCAACAGAGCCCTTACTTTGGTCTCTTATCTAGTCTTCCTGCTCCCCACCTTCTGATCTGTTTGTTCATGTTGCTATTAGACTTACTTTCTAGAAACCAGATCTATAACACATACAGGCCATGGGGTAAAATCGTAACATCTAAGCTTGGCATTTAGGGTTCTACCACAGTGCTTTTCAAATTTTAATGTGCATACAAATCACCTGGGGATTTCCTTAAGGCAGATTCTGATCTGGTAGGTCTGGGAGTGAGGCCTGAGGATGTGCATTTTTAGTAATCTCTCAGGTGATATAGCTGCTGCTGATCCTGGACCGTATTTTGCGTAGCAGGTTTCTACAACACTTGACTTAGCCCAGGTGTTAAATGGTGTTTTAACTCATCTTAATTCACTCCCCACTCCATACCCTACATTCTAGCAAAACTGTTGTTCTTGACATTCTCTGGCAATTCTCCAACCTGTGCTTTGATTCATGTCATACCTTTTCTGGCTGCTAAGCCATTACTCATTCTTCCGGAGAGCTCAAATATCACCATCTCTTTGAGGCCTTCCAGCTCAGCTGCCCCTGCATTGGCCAGCTAATCCCTCTGTCTTCCAAGTTCTCACAGCACTTGCTAGTGCTGATGTTTAGCACTTATTACAAGTTATCATAATTGTTTGTTTACATGACTGTCTTTCCAGCTAGACCATGAGCTACAGGGCAGGGAGCCAGGCCTTTCCTATCTTACAATCTCAGCACCAGTATAGAGCACAGCACAGACAATAGTTTCCTAATAAATAATGGTTGAATTAAATTGAACTGGATTTCTTAGTGATGAATATTTTAAGACAAAAACGTATCTTGATAGAATTGATGGGAAATCATGAAGAATCATAGTCACTATAATATTATTATCATTATTAATGATGTGTATTATTTATCTATTAATATTAAATGCTTATTATGTACCAGACATTGTGCTAATCACTTACATACAAAATTTCATTTAAATTTCACAACTTATATTTTAGATAAGGGCATAGCCACACAGTTTAGAGGATTTGTCCATTGCTGCAGCCCCAGGAAATGATAGAATTTGAACTTGAAACCTAACTCTCAGGTTCACTCCATGCTCTTAGCCATTTTACTGATGCTGGAAGAATGCTGCTGCTGCTCAGTGGCTTCAGTCGTGTCCGACTCTGTGCGACCCCATAGTCAGCAGCCCACCAGGCTCCCCCGTCCCTGGGATTCTCCAGGCAAGAACACTGGAGTGGGTTGCCATCTCCTTCTCCAGTGCATGAAAGGGAAAAGTGAAAGTGAAGTCGCTCAGTTGTGTCCGACCCTTAGTGACCCCATGGACTGCAGCCCTCCAGGCTCCTCCCTCCATGGAATTCTCCAGGCAAGATGTAGGAAGAATAATCTTGCTCTAAGGCTCTGCTAAGTGTGTCTTTCTTCACTGATTGTATGTACTCTAAATGCAGCAGTTTCTTCCTCTAGGGTAGGGACCCTAATCTCTTTCTGTACTTTAGACTCCTTTAGCAGTCTCACAATGCTTATAGACTCCTTTGAATATTTTTGAATATATTAAAAAACAAAATTACAAAGGAAACCAATTTTTTAAAATATAGTTATCAAAATAAGAAAGAACCCCAAAGCTGTGACAGAGTAATTTGTGCCTTTATTTATTAATGCCTTAAATAATAAGATCTACCAATGAGACTAATAATGAGGTGTGTTTTATTTTTTTGGCTGAGCCACACAGCTTGCAGGATCTTAGTTCCCCAACTAGAGATTAGGGATTGAACCAGGACTCATGGCAGTGAAAGCACAAAGTCCTAACCACTAGACCTCTAGGGAATTCCTAGTCTAATAATGACTTTAATTTTGAATTATCAATGGGGCTAAACAATATTTTGAGATATCTACAACTGAAATATGATGAAAATATCCATTTTTTCTCTATTTAAGAAAAAAATCATAGGTATTATTTCAGATACTGTAGGTTTTTTCCTGTATTTACAATGGAAAAAAATTTCTTTCTTTTTCACTTTTTTGGCTGCACCATGGTGCATGAAGGATATTAGTCCTCGGACCAAGGATCAAACTCATGCCCCCTGCATTGAGCATGCAGAATCTCAACCTCTGGGCCACTAGAGGAGTCCCATAACTTTTTTAAAAAATTTGTTTTACTGATGTATAGTTGATTTATAATGTATTAATTTCTGCTGTACAGCACAGTGATTCAGTTATACCTATATCTGTTTTCATTTTCTTTTCTATTATGTTTTATCACAGGATACTGAATATAGTTCCCTGTGCTATGCAGGAGGACCTTGTTGTCCATCATTCTATATATGATAGTTTGCATCTACTAATCCCAAACTCCCAAGTTCATCCCTCCTCCATCCTCTTCCCCTTGAACCACATTCTATTCTCTATGTCTGTGAGTCTTTCTGTCTCACAGATAAGTTCCTTTGTGATATAAGAAAATACTAACTTTAAATAAGAGATTAGTGCAGTTAAAAATGTAATTTTTTCCCCCCTGATCATGAAGCCCCAGAATTTTATGCACAGACACTTTGGATATGTGTTTGTGAGGACTGGTCCTATGAGCTTCAGGTCAAGAACCCATGTTCTAGGGTAAACGGATGTTCTACCTTTTTAAAGAGGTTGAGGTACTCGTGCCCATGCATAGAAGTCAGTCATCTGTAAAAAAGTGTTATGTACATAGAAATGCCACAAAGTCACCGCCAAGAGGTATGTAGGCATGTGATAGAGGGGAGGAGGAGGATAACCTGGCCGCATTAGAGCTCTGCAGCAGGTAAGAAGCTCTGCTTTTGTGGGGTGAACTCTCAGATTTTCAGAAGAGGATGCAGAAAGTATACCTGGAGGAAACTCAAGTGTACATAAAAATCTTAGGAGCGACTTTCCTGGTGGGTCAGTGGTAAAGAACCTGCCTACCAAAGCAGGAGACACCGGTTCGATCCCTGGTCTGCAAAGATCCCACCTTCTGCATTTGGAGCAACCTACCCCCTTCACCACAGCTGTTGAGTCTGTGGTCTAGAGCCTGGGAGCTGCAACCACTGAAGCCCGCGTGCCTAGAGCCCATGCTCCACAAGAGAAGCCACCACAAGAGAAGCCTTCATGCCGCAACTAGAGAGTAGCGGCAACTACAGAAGAGCCCTTGCAGCAAGGAAGACCCAGCCCAGCCAAATAAATACATAAAATTAGTTTAAAAACACGAGTCTTAGGAATTGGGAGACAAATTCTGTAGTTGTCCCCAGGAAAAACACACTGTGATAGTCCCATACTGAGGTGCACGAAGGGCCCGGCGCTGGTGAAGTGGGCACTGTCCTCATCTTTCTGTGTTATATATATGCTAATGTATGGCAAGGGTCCTCAAGTCTACTAGCCTCTACCTACTTTGACTGACTCAAATGGCAGTGTAAACCCAAACCTAGTGTATATCTTTATTGACTTTGAAGAGATAGGCAATCCAAAATTTGGAGATACAGATGGTGCTTTGATCAGTCTAAGCTGAAAATTTGTCATTCCAATGGCATCAAATGCCTCCGTTTGGCATTCAAGTACACTCAGATAGGATCCTTTTTTTCTCTTAGGATTTTATCTCCCTTTTTTTCATGCATTTCATAGTCTTGGCAATTGAACCTATTAAAATTCTTTGCTCACTCCCACTTTATTCTCCTTTGTAAATCCCAACATCAGTAATACCCTTTCCTCTAATCTCAGTCTTCTAGCCTCTTCTTTCTTTAAGGCTCAATTCAAATTCTGCCTCTTCCATGAAGAGTTTCCTGGAACTACTTCTGTCAGTCACAGCCTCTACGCTGGAAGCAGTCTCTTCCTCTCTGGAACACTCATAGCAATTTATCTATATTTCTTTTGTGATATATAAGTTCAGTGTTACTATGAACAACAATAGTTGTGGCCTTTGAAGAAAAATCAAACTAGAAAAAGTGCCCAGTTATGGGAGGAAAAGCAGAGAAGAGAAGAAAAATCAGCATTTACGGCTATTAATAATTCTATATCAATATACAGAATATGAGTAACAACATGAACTTGGAGTATTAACCAAAGTTGTAAATGTAATGGCACAAGTTTCACACAAATGGTATAATAGGATTATGAATAGAATGAGGCAAGTAAAAAATATATATTTTTTAGTTAATAAATTTAAAAATTTACATTGGAGGCAGAGGGAAAGTTTAAGAAGATACACAGTATAAAATACCAGCTTGGAATGACATGATCAGAGCCCTCCTTATGAAGATTACTGTGGTGGAGGCTGAAGGATGGATTAGAGAGAGATTTAAAGCAGAAAAAGCAGTTGGCAGCCATTTAAATAGTCCAAGTGAGGTATAATAATAAGTATCTACTTAGGACTTCAAGATTTCAGGTCTAGGTGCCTGAGAATAAGATGGTATTTTTAAGAAGAGCGTGTAGTGAAAGGATTTGGGGCTAGTTTCAGGATAAGAAAGGTTTGTGTTCTAAAAGCTTTTGGGATACAGGAAAAGTGAGAGCCTTCCAATCAAGGAATAAACATTAAATGCAACTGTAGACTGAATTACTACAAATAGCATGTCCTAGTCATAACTACAGAATTGCAAGCAGGTCTGGGTTCATACTTTAAATATGGTGACTATGCAAATTCTCTCATTTGAAGAACACTGGAAGAAACTTGGAATATTTAAATCTGAAGAGATAAATGGGGATAATAACTGTCTTCAAATATGTGAGACATAGGAAAACTAGAGAGGTAATTAATTACATTCTGGAGTGAAAGGGGGTGGGGTGGTGGCAAATGGAGTTACAAGGAGAAACTTAGGGTCTTATCCTCAGAAATAATTTAATCACAGTGAGAGCCACCAAGCAGTGGGAAGAAGTAACCTCCAGAGCAGCAAGCTCTTCATCTCTGAGGCAGAGAAGCAGAAACAGGATGAAACTTTGGTTGTCTGTTTTGGAGAAGGAATTTCTGTAGTCTATAGTGCATGCATGCGTACTCAGTTACTTTAGTGACTGTGACGTTGTGGACTGTAGCCCACCAGGCTCCTCTGCCCGTGGAATTCTTGAGGCAAGAATACTGGAGTGGGTTGCCATGCCCTCTTCCAAAGATCAAACCCTCATCTCCTGTATTCCAGGTGGATTCTTTACCCACTGAGCCACCTGGGAAGCCCCCATAGTCTATAGTAGGGAGCTTAAAATTACAGGATGTTTAAGATATCTTGCTACTCTAAACTCCTCAGCTTCTGTTCTCCAAGAAAACCTTTCTTATTTCCTCCCACCCTGGTGGGAGTGAGCCCCCTTCTCTGTGTTCGTGAAGCACCCCCAGGGCTACCCTTGTCCCACTGGTATCACCCAATGTGGAAATAGCTTGTCTGTCTTCCTCAACAGACTGCCTCAATAGACTAGGCATTGTCTTTTATCTGTACACATCCATCGCCTAGTGCAGTTTTCAGATAGAGTGTTAGCATTCAATAAATAATTTTTGACTGATGAATAAATAAATGAATGCAAGGGATTTAGGTTCGACTACTACAAAATGTGGGCTAAAGAGAGCAAGAGCTGGGAGGCTTCAATTTGCAAAGTTACCTTCATGGGAAAGTCTCATTCTCCTAAATATTATGATTTCTTTCCATCTTCTTCTCTAGTGCAGACTCAGTTAACAGACATATGAGGGAGTGTGGTTATGACAGAATGATATCAACTTATCAGAAAAGTCAGAACATGCTTGCCGAGTAACAAAAAATCAAGGGATTTCAAAGTTGCACTTGATTTTTATGTAACTAATAAAAATTTAAAAGCACACAAACCTCAGTGGCTATTGAAAGTTCAGTAGCCAGAAACACACCAAGATGCATGTAGAAAAGAACAGTATAGAGTCAGCTTACAGAGTTTGTGAACAGTAGAGCATCATGTGATCACACTCACATTCTTGGGAATCATCTGACATTGAGGGTGGTTCTCCCCAGAGATCCAGTTTCTCACCTAGCCTTTGATATTACTTGCACACCGATTAGAGTGCCCACAGTTGTCAGTCTGTGTTAACGCAGACTGTTGCTGCATTTGACATGAGGCTGAACTATATGGTTCCTCCGGTGGGGAATGGTCTAAACAGAGCTGGTACCTGGAGTGAATGCAGATGTTCCTTCCTGCTCATTTGCCTTCAAATCTGTGTAAGGTCTACAGATCAGATCTCAGAATATGTCCTCTGTGCAGCCATCATCCAGCTTTGGAATTTATTTTTTAGATTTATGCAGCAGCCAATGAGAAATCGCATTTGTTTACAGAGGAAAGAGAGGCAAATAGCTTCCTTATGGGGAGAGGAGGCGATATGTTGATTCCTTGGACATTTTGGGTAGCAGACTATCTGCAATCCCCCTGACTGCCGAGCAGGTTTGGACACTTCTTGGTACCAGCCTAGTGCACACTCAGGTCAGGAGGGTGCATGTTAATAAATGTTGTCTTAGAGATTACACTGCTGCAAAGAGAACCATTACATCAGAGGTAGGTACTTGTGACTGTAATGGGAGTGATTATATAAAGGAAAATAAATGAGGTAACTATTGCCAAGTGTAAAGGTTTCTTAACAACATGATAATTGCAACCATGACTGAGAGTGAAGGTAAACAGATCCTGACATTAATATTAACACTGTTTCACCAGCCTCAGTGAAGACATATTCAGCTGTCATTTGATTAATTTTCATTAATAATTAAAGAAAAATCTTACCTGTCTAAAATCTCCTACTATATTTGCATTATCCGTGTTGACATTACAGATGGACCAGCCTGATCCATCTGTTTAATTTATCTTAGATTGCCTCATCATAAGAGACTAAAGAAAGCTTTTCTATGAAACACAGGACTGTACATGAGTGTCTGTGTTTATGTGTGTGTGGGGGGGGCCATGTATGTGTGTTCATGTGTATTTCTGTTTGAGGGATACTATTAACTATAAGAGCCATGATCTTAAAAGTTTGAATTTCAATGCACTAAAGGTTACATAAACCGACGAGTGTAAATACTATCAGAGAAACAAAAGCCTTAACACACCTGTACTTAGTAGTTTCCACCTCACTTGAATATCCAAAACAAGAAGTGCGCGTTGAACATACTTAGGAATTATTCTATGCATATCTTTATTCCTGTCACAGCCCCAATACTATTTACTTTGAATCAAAGTGTATACAGATGGTGAAAGGATGAACCCGATCTAGTAAAGGGTTTTTTTCCCTCCATGCATGTTGTCTTACACTTTAGGGAGTTTAGAAAGCAGGGGCAAAATTTCCTATTGGCCATCAGGAATGGACAATTCAGTCAACTGATGATAGTGAATTCTGAGAACAGATTTAATTTATAAGGCTGAGGGATTTGCTCAGTTGTGTCCGACTCTTTATGACCCCACATACCGGAACCCACTAGACTCCTCTCTGCATGGAATTCTCCAGGCAAGAATACTGGAATGAGTTGCCATTCCCTTGTCCAGGAGATGGTCCCTGAACTAGGGATGGAACCCGGGTCTCCTGCATCAAAGGTGAATTCTTTACCATCTGAGCCACCAGGGAAGCCTAAGGGATTTAAGCACAATGGGCTTCTTTCTCAGACCAAATTCCCAAGATAGTCAATGACATCCAAATTTGACCTCTTATTAATTTTAAGTTCATTGAAAAATTGGCCGGAGTCTCTTTCCACTCAGCCATATGTGGGCTTAAGGGAGCTGTGAAGATACTGGTTTTACCCTTGAGGTGAGAAAAGAGTGCAGTGGAGAGTTGACAGATGCTCAGTTGGTAAAGAAACTGTCTGCAGTGCAGGAGACCCAGGTTCAATCCCGGGGTCAGGAAGATCCCCCGCAGAAGGAAATGGCAACCAGCTCCAGTATTCTTGCCTGGAGAACCCCATGGACAGAGGAGCCTGGCAGGCCAGTCTGTGGGGTCACAAGAGTCGGACACGACTTAGCGACTAAACTGCCAGAAAGTGTTTACGTGACATGCTTGCTGTTCTCTGGCTTTGTCCTACAGGTCTAAGATCAGCACACTTCCTGGCAACTTGCAAACTGCCGGAGGGCTTAAAGGACCACCACAAACATTCTTTTGTAAGACTATTGTAGGAATGACCAGCTTAAGAATCACAATTTTTAAAATTTGTAAGGTGAGGTTTAAATCAGCACTCAAGAACTTAGAAATGATGAAAAAGAAAAGCTACCCTGATGATCTCCGAAGCAATGCTAACCAGAAGGAACAACAGCGATGAAGGTTACCTTGCTGAGATCTGTGTTGGTATTCGAGGGTCCTGGAAGGGGATCAGTACTCTTCACTGGATGGTTACAACCCTCATCTCAAGAGTTGACTCAAGCCCCCCACCCCCCATGGCAAATTCTCTAAAAGAGCAGGGGATAAGGAAGGGGACAGCAAAGACATCTGTTCGTAATTTTCCCAAGCAACATTTTTGTCTATCAAAAGACCGAAGCTGAGTTGAACTTTAGAGTCAGGGTTGGAAACAGAGCAAGCCAGTAGCACCTTTAAACACTTACCTGTTTTGCAAGCCACCAAGGGAGGTAAAACCTGCAGAGAGCATGGTGAGGGCGGCACCAGGAAGGCCCCGCAGAGGTGCTTCATTAACCCGATTAAGCAGGTGGATGGTGAGGGCCTCACTGATAATTTACACCTTGCTAATGAAGCGTGTGACTCTTAATCTCCTCCAAACAAGATACACTCATGAAACTCTGGTGCAAGGAAAGGGGAAATTAATTAGGTGAAAAAACTATGAGATTATAGCAGAGGGATTCCTGCAAGGCAACTGTAACCTGGGTGGTTTTTCATTTTAGCCTTTCTGAAATTAACGGCTGAGCTGTCAAGTAAACAAGTTGTGGTACCTTTTGGGCTTAGAAGACGTTCAAAAGCAGTGCATCATTATGTGTGTAATTTTATATTTCTGTGATGCCTTAGAAAATCACTCTAATGGAAATGGTTGCTCTGATGTCTTGTGAGTCATTTTAATATATTTGACTACAGTACATCTGTTTATAGTAAGATTATATAAAGAAGATCCACTTACATATTGCCTATAATTTAAAAATGTCAGCTTACAAAGTAATTCTTATATCTAATGTAAGATGTGAAGGCATTTTGTGTCCTAAAGAGAGATATTTTGTTTCATATTTATTTAATTTTATTTTCCAGCTTTATTGAAATATAATTTACATGTAACATAGTATAAGTTTAATTTAACATTTAAGTAATTTAACAATTTATCATTGTGTAAGTAATCAATGATGGTGTTGATTTATACACTTATACACTGCAAAATGATTACCACCCTAGCATTAACTAGCACCTGCATGATGTCTCATAATTACCTTTTTTTTATGAAAATATTTGAGATTTAGTCTGTTACAAACTTTCAGATATATAATGCAGTATTATAAACTATAATCATCATGGTGTACATTAAATTCCCAGAACTTATTCATGGATATTTTTGTCCTTTGACTAACATCCCCCCATCTCCCCAAACCTCCAACTCCAGGTAACCACCATTCTAGTCTCTGCTTTGGGAGAGAAATATTTTAAATGACTAATTAGAATTATTACATCAATGATATCATCAACTGAGTTAAAGAAATGTAATGACAGTAGCTAATATTTATCAAGTATTTGTATATATCCCATACTAACTCAAGTCTGCATAACAGCTCTATGAGGGAGCTAATCATTATTAGTTCTTTTGTTTATAGATGAGTAAGCTAAGGCCAAAGAAGTTACGTGAATTGTTTATATCATGCCATATATTTTCTTGCTTACTAGGAAATGAAATAAACTAGATCTTAAAGCCAGTAGTTAATTTAAATGGTATTTATTTCAGGGGATTTTTCATATTTTTGATTAAGTATAGATCTGGATTTAAATTTAGTGTCATTCACTGTGATCTTGGGCAAGTTACATCTCTAAGTTTCAGTTTCTCATCTCTAAAATAGATTTTATGGGGACTTACCTGGTGGTTCAGAGGTTAAGATTGCTCAATT
Organism: Antilocapra americana; assembly: GCA_007570785.1. Taxonomy (NCBI): domain Eukaryota; kingdom Metazoa; phylum Chordata; class Mammalia; order Artiodactyla; family Antilocapridae; genus Antilocapra; species Antilocapra americana. The sequence continues at coordinate 16,556,244 of ML664174.1, forward strand.
CCACTGCAGGGGATGTAGGTTCAGTTTCTGGTTGGGGAACAAAGATTCCCCATGCCGTGTGTTGTGGTCATAAAACCCTTTTTTTCAAAAAAAAATGATGCTATGATTCCTGCCTCATCAGACTGAAATGAGTCTTCCCCTTGATACTGCATGTGCTGCACCATGACACACTCAGGGCTCATACATGTCATCGTCTCCACATGTGCACTTCTTGGTCTACATGGGACTTCATGACAGACTCGTGGTCTCTTAGATATAACTACATAAGGACTTGTAAACCGTTGCTTTAAAACAGCTTTTATTCCCCACCATATCTAAACTAAACTCCGTGTCCTGAGGCTCCATAGGTTGTCTTCTGCTGTTTTAACTCCTGTCCTGTGTTCTAGGTCAGGTAGCGTTTTCACTGTGAGTGTTCCTACTTCTGTCTCTACACTCTTTTCTTTCTCCCTTTTTGGAATGCCTTCCTCTTTTATTTCTGCCACTCTAGATCCAGTCATCCCATGAGACTTACTTCAGGTCCTAAAATTACTCGTTCACTCACCTGTCTACCTTGGTCCAAGAACATTTCTCCACCAGGTGTCAAGCACTGGACCAAGTCATGAGGATACAAATGAGACAAGGTCCCGAGTTTCTAGGAATATGTGGTTTAGAAGGGCCAACAGACATAACAGGGCCATTTAGTCCATACGAGGGGAGGAACACAATGGCAGTGATGCAGTGGTAAGGGCATGCTTAATGCTGCCTGGTGTTAGGGTGACATGAGAGGAGGCGTCTCTCAACGTGGATAAGTTTGGGAAGCTGAGGACAGAAGGAACTCAGAGGCATAGAGTTGTGAAATGTCAGATGTTAGGGGACCGTCAGGTTCTCTAGTCCGACTGAGTTGGGGTCTGTGTTGGGAGTTAAGGTCTCTGTGCTTTTTCCTCTGGATGGTAGGAATCCCATGGATCCTGGGAGCTTACATTCTAAATGTAAATGGTGGATTATAGGAGGGCAAGACTAGAGGCAGGGAGATTAGTTAGAAGTCCATTGCTAGAAATGGAGACACAGATGTAGAGAACAAACATGGACACCAAAAGGGGGAGAGGGAATGGGAGGAACGGGAGCTAGGGGTTGATATATGTACACTACGATGTATGAAATAGGTAACTAACGAGAACCTATAGTAGAGCACAGGGAACTCTCGTCAATGCTCTGTGGTGACCTAAATGGGAATTCTTGAAGAGAAAGGAATACCAGACCACCTTACCTATCTCCTTAGTAACCTGTTTGTGGGTCAAGAAGCAACAGTCAGAATCAGACGTGGAACAGCTGACTGGTTCAAAATTGGGAGAGGAAAGCAGAGAATGGGTGGTGGCTTTACGGCGATGGGTTGGTCTTTCGGAGCCGTGTTCTTTGGCCGTTCAGTACTTCTAGGGTGCTTGGTCTAGGAGCCATGTCCACCTTGTTCCCCTCACTCTTCCCCCGTGTGACTGAGACACTGTGGTTTAATCTGGATCGACCCTGTGTGGAGGAGACAGAGCTGCAACAGCAAGAACAGCAGCACCAGGCCTGGCTCCAGAGCATTGCAGAGAAAGACAACAACCTGGTACCTATTGGCAAGCCGGCCTCAGAGCACTATGACGACGAGGAAGAGAAAGATGAAGATGACGACGAGGACAGTGAAGAAGACTCAGAGGATGACGAGGATATGCAGGACATGGATGAGATGAATGACTACAATGAATCACCTGATGACGGAGAGGTCAATGAGGTGGACATGGAAGGCAACGAACAGGATCAGGACCAGTGGATGATCTAGGCAGACAAAAAAGGGTGGTCTCAAGCTGATCACCCACCCCCATGCCCCACCCAGTGCCTGAATGCTCATCCTCGGGCACTTCCTCAGCTGCTGCCAGGACCTGATCTTCTTGGTCCCTCCCAGGCCATCAGTCTGCCCTTGAATCCCCACGGCCTGAGCCCAGCCCCCTCCCTTCTAGCCAGCACCTCACCCCTTGTTTGTCAGATCTAGTTTCTTTCTTTCTTTAATAAAGACACAGGACTGAAAAAAAAAAAAAATTGGGAGAGGAGTACAATAGGCTGTATAGCGTCACCCTGCTTAGTTAACTTATATAGAGTGCTGGTGTGCTGTGCTTAGTTGGACAGTCGCGTCTGACTCTGCAAATCCACGGACTGTAGCCCACCAGGCTTCTCCGTATACAGAGTACCTCACACTAAATGCCAGATTGCGTGATCCACAAGCTAGAATCAAGATTGCTGGGAGAAAAATAAACAGTTTCAGATATGCAGATGATGCCACTCTAACGGCAGAAAGAGAAGAGGAACTGTCTTGATGAGGGTGAAAGACGGTGACAAAGCTGGCTTAAAACTCAACGTGAAAAAAAAAACTAATATCATGGCATCAAGTCCTATCACTTCATGGCAAAGAGAAGGGGAAAAAGTGGAAGCAGTGACACGTTTTATTTTCTTGGACTCCAAAATCACTGCCGATAGTGACTGCAGCTATAAAATTAAAAGATGCTTCCTCCTTGGAAGAAAAGCTATAACAAACCTAGACAGTGTATTGAAAAGCAGAGACATCACTTTGCCTACAAAGGTCCATATACTGGTTTTTCCTTTAGTCATGTACAGATGTGAGAGTTGGACCATAAAGAAGGCTGAATGCTAAAGAATTGATGCTTTTGAACAGTGGTGTTGGAGAAAACTCTTGAGAGTCCCTTGGACTGCAAGGAGATTAAACCAGTTAATCCTAAAGGAAATCATCCCTGAATATTCATTGGAAGGATTGATGCTGAAGCTGAAGCTCCAGTTCTTTGGCCACCCAATGTGACGAGCCGACTCACTGGAAAAGACCCTGATAGTGGGAAAGACTAAGGGGGAAAGAAGAGAGCAGCAGATGAAATGGTTAGACAGCATCGCCCACTCAGTTCAGTTCAATTCAGTTGCTCAGTTGTGTCCGACTCTTTGTGACCCCACGGACTGCAGCACTTCAGGCCTCCCTGTCTATCACCAACTCCCAGAGTCTACTAAAACTCATGTTTATTGAATCAGTGATGCCATCCAACCATCTCATTTCAATCACCCACTCAGTGGACATGAATTTGAGTAAGCTCTAGGAGATAGAAGAGGACAGAGGAGTCTGCTGTGCTGCAGCCCTTGGGGTCCCAAAAGAGTCGAACATGACCTAGTGACTAAGCAACAACAAGAGCAAATGGGAAAGAAATCCAAAAAGAGGGGATATATATATATGTATGGCTGATTCACTTTGCTGTACAGCAGAAACTAACACAACATTATAAGGCAACTATGCTCTAATAAAAACTAATAATAATAATTTTAAAAAGTCCATTGCTAAAGTTCAGCTGAGAATAGATGAGGTTGGCCCTAGGGCTATAGCTTTGAAGGTAGCCAGAGATCAACCAGCCAATTATAAAGTGATTTAGAAGGTAGAAAATAGGAAGCAATCACTAAAACTGATACCTAGTAAACATTCAATAAATAATTGTTGCTTAAGTGAATGAATGGGGACTTCCCTGGTGATCCAGCGGTCAAGAATCCACCTAGCAGTGCAGGGGACACCAGGTGGATCCCCGACCTGGGACTATCCCGCATGCCTTGGAGCAACTAAGCCTGAGTGCTGCAGTTACTGAAGCCCACCTGCTTAGAGCCTGTGCTCCGCAACAAGAGAAGCCACCACAATGAGAAGCCCTCACACCACAATGAAGAGTAGCTCCTATTCTCCACAACAAGAGAAAGCCCTGGTGCATCAATGAAGTCCCAGCACAGCCGAAAAAAAGGTTTAAAAAAAATGAAAGTGTATGTGCTTTTTTGGTTATTTTTCTTCTATGGTTGCAATTTCTTCACAACCCTCTGAAGATGTTAACTACAGTTGTTTTGGAAGTTTTCCCTCACCCCCATTCCTTGCCTTGTCCTTACTTCGTCTGAGTCTTGAATTTCTGTCGCTCTTTGGTCTCCATCTATAATGGCAGAAGTTTTCCTCAAAAGCAGAAGAAGTCTGGCATGTCAGTTCATATTTAAACATAAGGTACTAAAAGCTGATTAGAAACTACATTTAGGGACCTTAAAGTTTTCAATCTTTTCCACCAGAGAAAAGTTCAATTGCATCAGAGAAGTATTTTTAATTTTCTTGCCTGAGGGTATAAACAAGCATGATATTTGGCTGGTACACACTAATACAGCCAGATTGGTTGTTAAAATATTGAAACTCTTTACTGGTATCATAAAGCCACTGCCCTGAGCCCCACTGACCCTTCTGAGACTCATATTCCCTATAACCAGCAATTAAAGGATCAAAGCCTGAAGGGCTGTGCCTCAGTGGTAAGGCCAGCGTCCATTCCAGCTGATTCGTGTCTGTGCTGTACTGGCTGTTAATAATATATTAAGAATAAGGCCTATACCTGGGATTCTGGAAGAACAGGAAAGAGGGCTGGGTGGTTTTGATTTGCATGAAATCTTTTAATCATGATATATTTTTCAGGACAGCATCTCACCCCTGCCCCACTCCTTAACTTGTAAAGCTGATGTCCATGGCCAGAGGTCTCCTGGCTCAGTTTCTTCAGAGAAATACCTTCCTATCTCCTGCTGGAGTGAGAGACATCTGGTGTGAGGGTCACCTGGCTCCTGGATAAACAGCCACCCATGGGGGACTGTATTCTTCAGTGTAAATGCTAATTCAACCTTTTTCATAGTATCTGAAGCCTCTCAATCCTGACCTCTTCTTGGGATCTGTGGCACAGTGCCACTTGCTTTTGTTTTATTTTGCGTTTGGTCTTTCCCCTCTGCAGGGGCCAACAATTGTAATTTCTCTACTTTGCTGAAGTCAGTTACTGCCTGACCATCTGCTTTCCATCTTTCAAACTCTTGTGGACATCTTGGCACTAGCTTCTCATGGATATTGATGATTCCTGGGATTCTCTTTTAGTCACTTAGAGCTGCTTAGAGGAAAGATGTTAGTCAAAACTCATTGGTTTCCTGGAAAAGAAACCAAGTCAAATTGATTTAAGCAAGAGTGGGAAGATTATCTAAGGATCCAAGTGTTTTCTTTCAGACCCAAGGGCGTGGATGCAGGAGGCATTTTGAACCTGAAGTGCAAAGCCTCTGGGTCTTTTATGTATCTTTTCTTTTCTGGGTATTTTTACTTAATTCCCTCCTGCTTCTTTGCTTTCTGACCAGTTCTCTCTACCTCTGTGGTCTGTGTGGTGGAATATGGCATACGTGCTATGATTCTAAGTACTAGTAGAATTTAGCTTGCTGCCCCTCTAACCCAGTTCCAAAATCTGAGCAAGGAAGTAAATGGCCCAGCTTGAGACAGGTGACCCTCCATCCCCCACACCCCACTCCCAACCCAATCAGCGAAGATCTTGGTGGGTCATAAGGTGCTAGCCATGTTGCCATTTCAGAGGCAGGGTAGGAGAGTGGTCTCCAGGACTGAGTTAGCCATTGCGAGCCAGGCAGACACACCAAAATGTGTCCACCAGAAAAGAGGCAAAGAGTCAATTCTCTACTCACCTAATTTCTTTTCATATATACATATGAAAGTGAAAGTCACTCCGTCGTGTCCAAATCCTTGTGACCCCATGGACTATACAGTCCATGGAATTCTCTAGGCTCCAGAATAATGTATGTCTCTATATATGGCTGCGTCGAGTCTTAGTTGCAGCATCTTTTGTTGTGGTGCGCAGGCTTCACTAGTTGCTCAGGCTTAGTTGCCCCACAGTATGTGGGATCTTAGTTCCTTGACCAGGGACAGGACCTGCATCCTCTGCATTGCAAGGCAGAGTCTTAACCCCTGGACTACCAGGGGAGTCCCCCCCTAATTTCTCTGCACATCCATTCCTCCAGCATTTTTTGGAGAGAGGGGCAGGTAGGACGTGGGAGGCAGTCACAGCTCTTTTGGGAAGTTGCTGCCCTCGCAGTCAGACACTGGGCCCGAGGCTTAGGCAGAGGCTAGACTAGTCTCGGCCTTTTGGCACCCACGATGGCACAGTCTTCGGAGAGGAGCAGCCTGCTCTCTGGTGTCCTGCCCCAGGGGGCTCTGGTCTGTTGCCCAGGAGGCCTGGGTCAACTGCTCTTCACAGCTTGGAGCCAAGAACTCACATAATTTGTTTTTCTTACTTCCCCTGTTTGAAAAGGGGAAAATTGACCAAAATCTGCTTAGGAATTTTTTTTTACATAAATAAGGCAACACGCACACTGTGGACTATGTCTCAAGCTCCTCTGAATATTACCTGCCGAGTAAGAAGTTTGAGCTAGAGGCCCGTCTCCCAATGACAGAATTCATTTTTCTAATGAAATGTTTATTGAATAGGGCAAGAGAAAGCAAGCACATGTGGTAGTTATGCTAATCAGCATTTGATAAGTAGAATGTAATTTTCTCTTTAATCAACCTACTGCCCATCATGTTCAATTAGCAATGCACTGGTGACAGTCCATGCAAGGCTGGAAGGAGAGAAGCAGCAAAAGCTGTTAAGGGATCTACAACCCACCAGTTCAGCACCACCCAACGCCAGGCAAATGCCGTTAGAGTTAAAAAGGGGAGAGCTCACAGGCTGAGAATTCTTTTCCAGCCCCTTCTGTAGATATAGGGGCCATGCTGCATGTGTCATGAAATTCCTTTGGAAATGAAGTTCTTTTGAAATGTAGTTATAACTATTATGCTTATTTATTGAGCAGCTTTATGATAATAGCTGTGAATCACTTAAATAGAAAGTACTTTTCAAATGATACTTCATTTAAACATTGTATAGATGCTAATAGCAAAACTAGAAATAAAGTGAATAAGGAGACACATTATTTTTTATTCTAATATTCTGGGCTTTTAGAATTGTCTTCAGTACAAATATGCTGATCTCCTAGAGTATGTGCGTCTGCAAGTACAATGAATGGCGCTTAGTCACGTCCCTAGTTTCCTACTGTCACCGTCCTAGTGGTTCTCACTGAAGCTAGCCCTGAAGAACAGACATATATTTTTCCTTCTAGCTGTTAATAAAGTGTTTCATGCATTGTTTTAGAGATTCAAAATTCCCCTTATACTCACTCTATAAAATAATATTTAACATTTAGAATTGCTCCAGGAATAAGGCTGAGCTTATGAGACAGAGTGTGCTAAGTGGCTCCAGTCGTGTCTGACTCTTTGCGCCCTGGTGGACTGTAGCCTGCCGGGCTCCTCTGCCATGGGGTTCTCTAGGCAAGAATACTAGCGTGGGTTGCCATGCCCTCCTCCAGAGTACTTCCTAACCCAGGGATTGAACCCATGTCTCCTGTGGCTCCTGCATTGAAGATAGGTTCTTTACTGTCCAGGGAAGCCCTGAACAGTAGTGTAGGGGCTATCTAACTATCCTTGAGAAAGTAACTTTCTAGATAAGGTTCAAAGTGACCATTTTATTTCCTTTTTACAATGTATCTTTTCTTGTTGTTGGTCTTAGCAGGTTAAAACCTAATGTTCCTTTAACTTTTCCACTAGAGGGATTTCATTTTTAAACTCAGGTTCAGAAAATTGAGCTAATCATGCTGTTAACTTTTTAATTAATTTATCAATTGTTGACTGCACTGGGTCTTTGTTGCTGCATGCGGGCATCCTCTAGCTGTGGCGAGCAGTAGCTACTCTAGCTGTGGTACACAGGCTGAGTTGCCCCATGGCATGTGGAAACGTCCCAGACCAGGGATCGAACCAGTGTCTTCTGCCTTGGCAGGTAGATTCTTAACCACTGGACCACCAGGGAAGACCAGATTATGCTTTTGAATTTATATCACACTGTCAACTCCCCCAAGCTCATTCCCATTTGCCCTCCCATTTCCATAGATATGTATGTATCCTTGGAAGATTTGCAGTGTTTGGTTTTGCTTATGTGTGATTTTAATATAAATAAGTGCTGTTGTATTGTAGATCCCATTCCAGAGCTAATTTTTCCCTCCACACTGTATTTAAGATTTGTCCTTATTGCTGTATATCCATATAGTTCTTTGCTTTTGACCACTGCATAATATGTCACATGCATCTACCTTGTTTGACATCTTCATCATAATGAAAATGTGCCATGAATATCCCTATACATGAGCATTTTGGAATTTTGTGTAAGAGTTTCTCTCAGGTACACACTATGTTAGATTATTCTGTGGCATAACTGTATTTAGGTTTGCACTCCCACCAGCAATGTACCAGGGTTCACAATTCCCCAAGTAGTCTCCAACACTTGACATTATCTTGTTTTCCAAGTCTGAACTAATCTGGTGGACATAAAAATGTTATTTTACTCTTTAAAATATTTATGTTTCTCTGGTTATTAACGTGTTGCCTGTCTTCCCATGTATTTGTTAGTTCTTTTCACTTCCTTTACTGTGATTGAATATTTATCTCTGGATCATTTCTCTATTGGAGTTCTTTTTTTTTAAAACTCATCTGCAGGAGTACTTTGTGTAGTCTAAAATCTCGTTAATTTGACTCAAGACAAATATCTCTTATCTGTCATTAATTTGTCAACTTTGTGGTATCTTTTGTTGAACAAAAATTACTAATTTTATTATTTTTGTGAAGTCCAACAAGTTTTCTGCTTTCAGTTTATGCTTTAAAAAAAAATCCTTCCTCACCCTAAGTTCATAAAGATATTCTCCAACATTTTTCCTCTATTAGCTTTTAACTTTATCTTTCACATTGACATTTCTAATTCTCTCCAAAGTTCATTTTTCTTAGGTAGGAATCAAGTTTTATTTTTCTTCATAGAGTGAATCAGTTTTATAACAGTGATTCTTAGTCTAAATGGTTAATCTTTTCTTCACTGATTTCTTTTTTTGCTCTTTAAGTGTATCAATAAATGTACCTTTATGTTCTTTTTAATTTTTATCTTATTTGTTGAATAAAGGTTCTTTAAATTTCATAGTGTCTTACATTTTTCAAAAGTTTCAGACATATGATTTTCATGTAAACCCATAGTAGCCCTCTTTCTCCCCTACCTCTATGTAGACCCTCCTCCTTTCCCTCTCCCTACTGGTAACAACTAGTTTGTTCTTTATATCTGTGAGTCTGCTTCTTTATTTTATTCACTAATTTGTTGTATTTTTAGATTCCACATATAAGTGATATCATACTATATCTGTCTTTCTCTGCCTGACTTATTTCACTTAGCATAATGTCCTCCAAATCCATTCATGTTGCTGCAAATGGAAAAATTACATTTTTTTTAAATGGCTGAGTAGTATTTCATTATATATATATATATACTGTACACCATGTCATCTTTATCTATTCATCTGTTGATGGACTCTAGATTGCTTCTTTAACTTGGCAATTTGAACACTTCATGTTTGAATCGAAAAACGTCTTTTTCAAATTAGTGTTTTTGTATTTTTCAGATATGTGCTCAGGTGTGGAGTTGCTGGGTCATATGGTAGTTCTAATTTTAGTTTTTTTGAGAGACCTCCATATACTGTTTTCCACAATTGTTGCACCAATTTACACTCCTACCATCAGCATGTGAGTGTCCCCTTTTCTCTACATCCTCAGTAACATTTGCTACTCATGTTCTTTTTTGATGACGGCCATTCTGACAGGTGTGAGGTGATATCTCATTGTGATTTTGATTTCATTTCCTTGGTAATTAGCAATGTTGAGCACCTTTTCATGTGCCTGTTGGTTACTTGCATTTTTTTCTTTGAAAAATGTCTCTTTAGTTCTTCTGCCCATTTTTCAATTGGATTAACTGACTTTTTTGGTGTTGAATTAGATGAACTGTTTATATATGTTGGCTATTTATCTCTTATCAGTCATATCATTTGCAAATATTTTTATCCCAGTCAGTAGGTTGTCTTTTCATTGTGTCAATGGTTTCCTTTGCTGTGCAAAAGTTTTTAAGTTTAATTAGTTCCCATTTGTTTATTTTTGCTTTTATATCCTTTGCTTTAGGAGATAGGTCCAAAAAAATATTGCTTCGATTTATGTCAAAGAGAGTTCTGTCTATGTTTCTCTCTAGGAGTTTTACAGTTTCTGGTCTTCCATTTAGGCCTTTAATCCATTTTGAGTCTTTTGTATATTGTGTTAAAGAATGGTCTGATTTCATTCTTTTACTTGTAGCTGTCTAGTTTTCCCAGCACTACTTATTGAAGAGATTATATTTTCTCCATTGTATATTTTTGCTTTCTTTGTCATAGATTAATTGACCATAAGTGGAAATAGTGACTGATTTTATTTTCTTGGGCTCCAAAAATCACTGCAGATGGAGACTGCAGCTAGGAAATTAAAAGGCACTTGCTCCTTGTAAAAAAAGCTATGACAAACCTAAACAATGTATTAACAAGCAGAGACATCACTTTGCTGACAAAGGTATGTATAGTCAAAACTATAGTTTTTGCAGCAGTCATGTACGGATATGAGAGTTGGACCATAAAGAAGGCTGAGCACAGAAGAACTGATGCTTTTGAACTGTGGTGCTGGAGAAGACTCTTGAGAATCCCTTGGACAGAAAGAAGGTCAAACCAGCCAATCCTAAAGGAAATCAACCCTGAATATTCATTGGAAGGACTGATGCTAAAGCTGAAGCTCTAATACTTCAGCCACCTGATGAGAAGAGCTGAATCACTGGAGAAGACCCTAATGGGTCTGGAAAAGATTGAGGGCAAGAAGAGAAGGAGGCGACAGAGGATGAGATTGTTGGATGGCATCACTGACTCAATGGACATGAGTTTGATTAAACTCCAGGAGACAGTGAAGGACAGGGATGCCTGGTGTGCTGCAGTCCACCTTTCTATGAAAGCAATATTTGCCGCAAGGAAATTAAATGTTTTGAAACTCAGTTAAAGAACAGTAAGTATTGAGTAAGAAGGGAATTTATTTAAAATCTTGAATATATGTTCATTACTAAGATATTCTCAACGAAGGGAGACAAGATCCCAGACCTCAGAAAGAACAGGAGGAGCTCAGGAAAGGCCTAGAAGAATCAATGAGGTGTGAAGAGTCAACACACAGCAGGTTATTTTGGGAAATGACAAAATTTCCTGCTGAATACTGTTTTGTACATCAGTTGTGTCTATAGTTAAATTAGGCTAAGAAAAACACAGGTGTTTTCTTTAGTGATATTTGAGTCAAGTGTAATAGTCAGCACATCCCTATTTATGATGCTCCCTCCATGGCCTCTCATGGAGTCCACTGTACAATGACACAAAAAATGATTCTTTATGTAATTATGTATCTACAACTAGTTCCATCCTCTTGTCCACACTGGCAAAAGGATTCAACCTCATAATGACTTTGGCTGATCTGGAGGGTTTGTGTGCCTATTTTTTAGAAAATAACAGTTTCTAGTGAGATAGCATCTCAGTGCTGTTATTTAACCACCACCCCCACCCCCAACCCGCCAAAATCTATGGAGTAGTTTAACAAGAAAACAAATTCTGAACTATGATAGCATCAACATTTTATCCGTGAAAGACTAAAATCCTCTTGAATATAAGCCAGTTATAAAAAGGGTTTATTCATCTCCATGTTAGTGACGTCTCTAACTCAGAAACTAGCCTGCGCATGAGGAACAGTTTGGTTACAACTTCGAATTTCTCAGATGGCTGAACTTTGAATTTCTTAGATGGTTAAGCCTTAAAACTGTGGTATAAATCGTAAAACCAGAATTAGATATCTGAATGGCTCAAGTTCTAAACCCTAGTTCTACATTATTTGTGAGTATTTTGAGGTAGTTAGATCTTTGAGAGTTTCTGAAGTGAGATTTTATACTCTTATTTGTTCACTGTTCAGTTGAAAGGCTTGGAAGGAAAGTCTTTGGGTCTGTGTGATTATGCAGGACCACCCTAGAGTTGAACCCCTGTAGTCACTTCCTCTAGCACCTGACACCTCTGATTTCCACCCTTCCAGTCACCTTCCTTCTCTTAGCTCCTGGTAAGAATCTGTCCTCAACCACTTCAGGACCTTTGCCTATGCCGTGCCTTCCACTTTTCCTTCTTCGCCAACTAGGTCCTTAATATTTCATCCCAAATTTGCTGTATGACTCAGGGAACTCAAATTGGGACTTGGTAAACACCTAGAGGGGTGGGATGGGGAGGGGGGAAGGAGGGATGTTCAAGTGGGAGGGGACATGGGTAAACCTATGGCTGATTCATGTTGATGTTTGGTAGAAGCCAACACAATACTGTAAAGCGATTGCCCTTCAATTAAAAATAAATAAATTTTTTAAAAAAGAAAAGAAATTTCATCCCAAATGTTGTTTCCTCAAGGAAGCTTTCTTCAATCCCCAAAATGATCTGGTTTTGTTTCTCTTTTGCACCCCTACTTCTGAAGGCAGGAACCCCACTGGTTTGCTCATCACTGTACCCTCAGCCCCAGTGCAATTCCAACGCCTTGTAGGCATATCCCTGAAGTTGTCAAGTGACTACACACACAAGATACCCAAGACACAGTCAGCCTGTTTCAGTAAAACATCATTAGATTCTGAAAGATAGAACTGGAAAGGATCTCAAAAAATCATTTGACCCTTTCTCCAGTCTTTAGGAGCAGGTGATGAACAGGTAGAAGAATACACTGCTGAAACAATGAGGTGGTTCAGGCATCTTATGTAAGCAAGTCTGCATGTGCGGTGGTGACCAGGAACCCCACTTTAGGTTGCATATTGCAGGGAGCACAGGTGGGTGCGTGGTCAGTTTCACTCTGGCTGCTCTGTTTATCTGTGGGCAGAAACTGTGAGTTTTTTTTTTTTTTTTAATCCGCAGTGAAGCAGAGTGTCTTGCACACATGCAGCCTGTGTCCTGAAAATTCTGGTTTGTGAAGCTGGGAAGCTGCTGACTGATGGAACCGCAGCTCAGCCTGGTCCATCAGTTTGCCTAGGCTGTTGTGTTTATTTAACAGCTACTGAGGCACTGCAGAGGCAGAGGTATGTGGCTCTTTCAATTACTCTGCTGAGGGGAAGAAGTAGAAAGCATTTAGAAATCACTTTTTTTTTATGTATGATGTTTTACTAAACAGCCCTTAAGAATGGAGGCTGTTTTAACATTAATATTATGATTTCAAATGGGTGTCACGGAAGACGAGTGTATGTCAGCTCTAGTTACTCTCTAACCTTGAAAGGCCTATTTTCTCCTCTTGCCAACTTCTCCATGCAGCTTATCAGGAAGAGAGGATTGCTATTGCTGTCTAGTGCCCATAATTAATCCCAGAGACAGTGAGGATTTAGGACCACTGATTGTGGCTGACTTCAAATTAAAAAGCCACTGTTAGCATGTGAAACAGACACCATATGTTATAAATGAATCCTTTGCATGATAAGAATGGCAAAGATAATTTATATGTAAACATAAGTTGCTCTTAGAGTAGGTGTTTTTACACTTGCCCCTTCACACTTTTCAGAAATATTATGAACACACAAATATGGAAAAGCACAGTGTTTTCCCTTCAGTTGGTCCCCAGAAAATGTGTATGATTTTAGACATGAATGTAGTTCAAACCTCAAATTACTGGTTATGAAAGTTGTCTTTCTCTTTACCATCAGTGTGGTGAGTACAAACAAAGGCAGACACCAGTCCGATTGGTTAGTGTAATCCAATTGCCGAGTTGAGCTTCTTTTCTTGTTCCTGCCATGACTAATTTGTGGTTTCACAAAGTGTTTCTGAATGTCAGACACATCAATTATAAGAGATGGGCAAGATGCATACAGTGAACCTCAAAGGGGAGGGGAGCTTAAAAAATGTTTACAAGGAACTAAAGTCATAATTGTAGGCAAAGGTCTTCCTGGGTTTGCAAGAGCAATTCTCTTATTTAAGAAGACCTCTGGAGTATTTCCCAAGTAAAGAACAAACTGTCCAGTGCCAATAGGAGCGACAGGCAATGCAGTTGGTGGTCCTATTTCTTCTTGCCAACTGGTCCTCTCCTTTCCTTCTGCTGGTCTCTGAGACAAACACAACAATGGCACCTTTACTCTGTAGACACTGCACTTGAAGGGACAGCTGGGCTAGGTATTCATAAACAGATTCTCTAAAGGTGTTTATTTTCCATGGCTGTAGTGGTTTTTTCCCCCTACTGAAATTCTATTATATACCCTTTTGTTGTCATGGCTGAAGCCTGTTGTTTCTGCAACAACAACAATAGGCCTGAAGATTAGGGTTGCATTTTATGGGCCTAGCAGCCCAGCAGGGCATTATATTTGCATCAGTCCTATAAATTCCTGGCATCGGGCCTCTTTACTCCTAGTAATTAATCTTTTTCATAATGCTGTCATGTTTAGAGCCATTTTATTAAGTTTCTGGACTCTAAATTTCTATATGCCACTCCTTTGTCTCGTCAGTGTCCAAAATGAAAATAAAAAGCCAACCATCACAAAGCAACCAGATGGATGGAGCTTTCCTGTTACGGCTTCCTTTTCTTACTAAGGACGCTCAGGCAATCTAGATGCAAGGGCCATTCTTTTCCTCCTGAGGAACACAGACCCTCATCTCCAATCTTTGGGCATGGTTTGCTGTGGAGTCTTCATGCTCCTTGTTTATGTGGGCACTTGTCAGGTGTAAGAAGCTTAAGAATCAGGAAGAGGACTTGCTTCTCTTAGTTTCTCTCTCCTTCTTCAAAGTCCAAATCTAGGAGAGGAAGACCTATTCACTGCTATTTGGCTGGCCATTCTCATGCAGGGAATATTGCTGAATCCTATCGTTTTTGCCTCTTTTGGGGTTGCAATTGCATTAGTGTGTGTCAGCAGCGTTTTTCTTTGGCCCACTGACCTAATTGCAATAGGGGAGGTAAAATATTTTCATTACCCTCTCCCCCAGAATATAGAAATCTTCAAAGGGAACCCAGGAGGGAGGTTAGCCTCTTAACCTTAATTTCCTTACCACCACCTCAGCTTGGCTGTGCATCACAAAATTAGCCTTGAGTTGCCGAACATAGTGGCACCAGGATTGTTGTTGGTTTTGCTTTGAAAAATCATTTCGTATTGTAAACCCAGCGATTATTTCATGCTGTTTAAACTATATTTGTAGTCTTTGATCATGCATAAGTAGACTCAAGTTAACTGCTGATAGAATGATGATATTGTTCTCTGTGTTTCTTTTTTCTTCTCTCTTTAAGGACCTAGTGCCTAAGAGCTGGCATCCAGAAACTTCCATTACTACAACATGCTTTTGTGTTTTAATTGGTTCAGGATTACCTATTTGCATGACAAGCAACATAATTCAGCAAGAAAAATCTGTTGTGTGTAGGGTATATATAATGTATGTTTATTGCATTTTATAAATTATTGATTATTAAAAATTTTGAAAGATGCTGGGTTGGCAAAGAATGCCAAAGAGAAGGAAAGAGTGGTTGTCATTGCTGATTATTGTTATTTTAACATAGGCTGGTTTCTCCTCTCTTTCCTCCCCTCCATTTTTCTTTAGGAGTTCCTTTCTCTCAGCCACCCTCTGGCACCTTGCTTCCCAGCAGGAAGATACTGTACCTCCACACATGGGGACTGAAAATGGGGCAAAACAGGTTTCAAATAGCTGTGTCAAATAAAGTCAAGTGCCTTTCTAAATATATTTCAAGATTAAGTAATTAAGGATTGTAAAGCTCTTGGAAAGAATAAAGTGCCATGTAAGTGCTAAGTAATAAGGAGTCATCATAACAGTAATAAAAGGGTGAACTGCTAAATCTTTCTTTTTTCTTTGCCTCTAAGGATTTTCATCATTTCAGAATTTGTCCCTAAGTACAACTCTTTTATTTCTATTGAAGACGAGGGATGGAAATAATAAATCCTAATGAGAAGGGTTTTTTTTTTAAAGGTTTGTTTAGTGACTCAGGAAGCTTACCCTTTAACCTGCCTTCTCCCACGACGGTTGCCCATCCAGCAAAGACTGAATTTTCATCCTCATGGATGGGCTGCAGAGGAACTCAGACACAGACCCTCCTTCAGAAGACACTGCTGTGCCAGGCACAGCGACTGCATCAACCCAATAATCAACCTAATGATTTTTTTTTATTCTGGTATTTTTATGATTTGTGTCATTTTTCAATAAACTTGAAGCCACCTGCAGTCACCATTAGTGTATACCATTCTAAGTAGGGCATTTCATCCCCTTGGACAAATTTTATCACAATCTGACTACCCTTGATTTCTGGGTGCTCTCTCTGTGACCCTATTTACCAAAAATATACGTGAGTATTTTTTTTAAAAATAGGATATACATATTAGTTTCTATCTGTGTTTATTTTCCATTTCCTTCAGCCTTTGAATACCCAAATACCCACACAGGTGGGACTGTGATCCTGTATGATTTTTGTGCTCACACGTATGCAGACCACCTGTGGGATTTGGATGAACTCAAAATCTAATTTGAGCCCTTGGTCCTGGAGCTGGCTGACTTTCAGCCTGTTGTTTGGCTATACCAAGTAAAAGCTTAGCGATACAAATTAAAAGTTGTCATTTGCTTTTTTGCTTTTCACTTTCTTTTGAACAAGGGCCTCTGCTGTCTTACATTAAGTGTAGAATGCCATAGAATTTGTATTTTCTATACTTTTTTGTCCAATATCACCACATAGGACATGTGACCAATAGAGAAACTTGACTGATGGTTTTTCTGGGAATGGGACAGAGAACTGGGGGAACAAAGTTTCAGTAGAAACTTTGGTTAAATAGGAGTAACAACTAAGCAATAATAATTCCAAAACATCTAGAAGTCAGGCTTCTGTACTAACTTTAAACATGTTTCGGCCTTTATTCATAAACACATTTTCACTGATTCTGCGATTTCCTTCATGGGCTTCCCTGATAGCTCAGTTGGTAAAGAATCTGCCTACAGTACAGGAGACCCCCATTTGGTTCCTGGGTCAGGAAGATAAGGTCACCCACTTCAGTAATCTTAGGCTTCCCTTGTGGCTCAGCTGGTAAAGAATTCACCTGTAATGTGGAAGACCTGGATTCGATCCCTGGTTGGGAAGATCCCCTGGAGAAGGGAAAGGCTGCCCACTCCAGTATTCTGGCCTGGAGAATTCCATGGATTGTACAGTCCATGGGGTCGCAAAGAATCAGACACGACTGAGTGACTTTCACTTTCAACAACTAAACAATAAAAACAATAAAACAGTTGCTTATGAGAGGTTTTGTTTGCTTGCTTGCTTGTTGTTGCTTTTCAAAGAAAGACTCCGGGAAATCTCTTTAATTGAGACACATAATAATTTGTGTGTATACTCAGTAGAACCTAACTTCAAGGGAAATTGCATGTCATACAGAAATCAAAGAGGAAATGTTCAAAGATTCTTCAGCTGGAAACAGGAGGTACTTTTATTATTACCTCAGGAGAATTTGAAATTCCTCAATAAATCTTATACCCAAAATACCATCAGCATTGATAGGTAAGATTTCATTCTCAGGGAAATGCAATTAGCTCAAGTTTTTAGAGATAATCCCAAAACATCCAGAAGTCAGGCTTCTGTGCTAATTTTAAACATGTTCCTGTCTTTACTTTATTCATAAACACATTTCCATTGATTCTGCGGTTTCCTTCATGTTTAGCAATGTGGGAGACACAGGTGATTTAAAGCGAAGGATCAGACCCAAAAGGAGGGATAGGAATTTAAAATCAGGCAAGGAAGTTTTGGGTTGATAGTAATATTCTGAAAGGCAAAGTAAGAAAGTCTTTTTTAAATCTTAACTCTGCCAGTGATATTTTTGCCTATGACTTTGATTAAATTGCCTATCACTGTTAGTGCTTTGTTGCATTAGTCAGTTGTATTCAAAGAGGTGCTGTGAGGATTAACAATAATTACTTATAAATAATTAATTTTGGTATAAGGTTCTAATAATTTAAAATAGTCTTTTTAAAACCCTCTTTAACTTAAACTTCATGAATTACTTCATATGTTAAAACAGAATGATTTCTGAAGAAATTGTATATACAGCGTAAATTATCATAAACATTGAGAACTATAGAGATGAAACTCTTGGTTGGTTTCATGAAGAATAAATAGATCTGGGCATTTAGAAGAAAATTTATATTATATTTGAGTTGATTTCTTGAGAAGAAAGTCAACTTTTTTCTAGATTACTATAAAAAAATTCAAAAATCAGTAAGCATGAATTTTATCTGTACTAATGTTTTCCCCGATTGCAAATTGTAAATCTAGCAAGATGTGAATGTAGGACCAAAATATTCAAAAGATAATGATATCATACAGAGTTGTGACAAGCATCTCAAGAGCCAAAACTGTTTCCATTTTTTTTTTAATCTAACATTTTTTCCTGCCAACCTAGTGGTCTTTATTTGAAGTAAATGTAAATATGAAACATAATCACCAGAAATCCTTTTGAAGTGGGTTAGGTAAAACAAATTCTAAACATAAACTTAAATTTTTATAAGGGTTCAGTTTGAGAGACTCCTTTATTAGGCTAAGTTACCTAAATAAATATTCAGAAAAAAAAATTCAGACAAAGGAAAGTAAGAACATATGCAATTTATGGCAGAGGACAGACATTTAAAACAATAGAAGTTACACTCAAGTATAGGCTATCACATTTTAATATAATTTTTATATAATACTAATGTTCTCAAGTCCTGGCTTTCACATTTTTACAAAAACATGTAGCATTTGTTAGCAGTATAATCAGCTGATTATGGATCAAAGGAGCATAGACAGTTTCATGACTTACTCCAGGTCCAAAATACGTCCCTCCTTCTGTTGTGTTGGACTTTTTCCCCCCTCTTTGAAATACTCAAAACCCTCAGTCAATTTTAATTAGGCCAGTTGGAAACATCATTAAGCTTTGCCATTTGTGTGTGTGGGAACCTCAGCAACCTTCTTTTGCCTTAGAGACCTTTTGAATTACACCTTTGCCCAAGGGAAAGGCTCTGTCTGGCTAGGACCAATTTCTGGGTGCCTTTTGAACGTGCTTACAGGCACCCTGAATTGAGGGCACAGTGGCAGTCTGTGAGGGGTCTCGAACAGATTGTGTAACTGTTGCACAACCAATGTGTACACGTGTGTCACTAATTTAATTTTAATTTTACTGTATGCGTTTGTATAAGATCCTGCAGCTGTCATGTGCTCATCATCTGTCACTGAACT
This sequence comes from Antilocapra americana, assembly GCA_007570785.1. Lineage (NCBI taxonomy): Eukaryota > Metazoa > Chordata > Mammalia > Artiodactyla > Antilocapridae > Antilocapra > Antilocapra americana. The sequence continues at coordinate 16,575,280 of ML664174.1, forward strand.
ATCACTAAGCCATGCTGGGCTAAGACAGGATTATAAACGATGAACTGCCATGTGCTCTAAATCTTCTTATTTGCCTAGCCTGGAAGGTATGCCCTGTAAAATTTGATTGGCAGTGTGTGCTATGCTGGCCATTGACTTTTGAAGGCCTTTTCCATTGGTTCTTGGAGCTGCTCTCAGTAGACGTATTGATGATCACCTGCTGATTCCTGCACGTGCCTGACCTCCAACCTCCACCTCTCATCTTTTCCTTACTTGTTTGGTTACCAGCTCAGAGGCTGCAAAACAGACCCTGTCGCTCTGGTGGCACGTGCACTATATAGGGCATATGGCTGACTGGTTGTATGCAGAAGGGGATAACTGAAGCCAAGCAGCCCCGGCACTGTTATTACAGCAGATGGGGGAAGCGTGGCATTCAATATTTAGACAGATGCCACCTCCTTATTCCACCTGTCTAGAAGTTGGACATTGTACAGAATGAACTGTCTGCCTAATGATGAGGGAAACAAAGGGCACATTTATGAAGCTTAGCAGAGCAGAGTATTTACTGAGCATGCACAATGTAATTGTTGACCATAACAATAAACGTAAACTGCTACTGGTCAGAGCGGCTGGTAGATGCACACAATTACAGTAGGAGCTGGGAATCACTGCTTTTTATCAGCTGTTTTGGTGTCTTTAATTTTGATGACTAGAGGCAATAGATAGAACTCAAAGCTTGTGATGAATGCCTGATAGAAACAGATTTTCTCAAATGATAGTCCATGCCCCTTTCTTGTTAAAATCCTTAGAACAAGTGTTCTTTCCTCTCTGTTTTGTGTGTTTCTTCCAAATTCAGTCCTTAACTTGCTTGTCTATGAATGGTTTCTAAATAGGCAGAAAATGAAGAAGTTATCTTTGTAATTGTTACTTTTTCTGATATGTTTGATTTCAAAGTGAATATATTTTTTCCTTTAAATTCAAAATACTGACCTTGATGAACCATAGTGATTTATAGATTTAGTTAGAAATGAAAAAATAAGCATACAGTCTTTGAGGGTGTCCATTTTTCCTGGTAGATCATTTAGTGTGGCCTTTTTTATATTTTAATTTGTAAATTATTTTATGCCTTTCTTACAGATTAATTTTTTTGTCCATACTAGTCTCTATGTGTAAGGCTGCCTTACATTTTGTCAGTGATCAGCAAGTGGGAATAAGTATGTACAGTTTATGAATATCCCATAGACTTCTCATAAGAGAAGTTGACTAGCTTGTTAAAAATCGAAATATTCCTTGACTTAATGCATATCATATCTTTTTATTGTTAAAACTATGAGCATAGGTGGAAAGTTTCTTTCACAGAAACAGTAAATGGAATCCTCCAAGTTAAGAAAGTTGAAGGCGATAATTTACAGGGAGTACTCAGTGACTGAACTTTTTCAGAAGCACAGAACATCATTTCTGTTTTAGAACTGGCTTTTATGATAAGACAAAACCTTATTTTAAAAGATTCCTCCATATCTATTTTCAGGAGCATGGCTGAATTCTGAAAAACTCAGAATTGTTATTTTTAAGGGAAGCCACCAATTAACAACCTTAGTTGAATAAATAACTGAGAAGCACTTGAAGACAGGAAACTTTTTCATCCTGGTCTAATTTTTTCTGAAGCATTCTTTTTTGATTCATTTTTCTTCAGTGATTATTTTACATTCAAGCTCCATCTGACGAAAGGCATATGGAAGGGAAGGGAGGTCATTCCTAATTGAACAACCTAGGACTTGTGAGGTTAATTACAGATATTAACGCTGCAGTTCTTCAGCTTCTTGCCCTCAAGAAGCCTCTAGCTTCCAAATGACCTGGCTCCAACAAAGAGACTCTTCTTTAGCCCATTAACTAATTGATAAAAATGTGAGTGTTTAGAATGAGTCTAATTAAATCACCGAGCCTTACAATTACTAGTCCATTTGGTAGCTGTTGGGAGATGGGTAACCTCAGCTGGCATTGTAGGGGAATAAAAGATAAAAATAAAAGGGAGCTTAACCAAGATCATTTTGAAAGCTGTTCATTTGAAGACGAAGTACACATTTGCCTGAAACATCTATGTTTGCTACTTCAAATGCATTCCCTTTCTAGAGGAGCACAATTTCTGAAAAAGGAAATAATGCCCTTTTTCTTCTTCTTTAAGAGCAGGCATGCTCCACTTTGTCTAATAAAGTTATATGAGTGGCTGGGGAATTATTTTCTGCGTTAGCACTAAGCTAAATTCCTTTAGAGCTTGGAACACTGAAGTTTGTCCATTGAGCTTTGTTTAAGGGCCAGCGAATGTCTCAAATAACAGGCATTTAAAAACTCAGAGTGGGCTCTGGGACGTCTTACTTTGTCTGGAGTCTTTTTCCAGCTTGCTGTTACCGCAGCGGCCCTGACTCCTGGCCTTTCTTGAGGGCTGCGAGGCTGGAGCCTGCCTGGGCCCTGGGCGGGGGATGAGAACCACCGGCTCAACAGAGGCAGGTCCAGCACGGTGCGCACAATGAGCCAGCCAGGCAGCTCACACGATGACTATTTGTCCTTGGTTGAGAGACTCCGTTCAGAGGCTCCTTAGTGGGGGATGACCCAAGGATAATATGATACTTCTCACCAAAGTTCTTAAAGCAATCTGTTAATCCAAGAGTCAAAGGATTTCAAAGGGGGACATGTGATCTCTACAAGTCTAGTGAATATTTTCTCTAATTATTAGAAAAGTACTCTATAGTTACAAAGCAAATTTATCCTGATGTATCAGCAGACGCTATTGAAGCTGGTAATATAATGGACAAGAGAGGAACCGGATGAGGGTTCTCTATTTTTTATGTACCTTTGTAGTAGGTGGTCATAAAAAGAAAATTGTGGTTTCTTGAATGAGTACTCCTTTCTATACTTAGTCAGATGTTGATTCCTTCACTATTAGCTCTGGAAGGTGGTCGCTTATTGTTGGGTAAGCATTCGGGTAGTGACCAAGCAAGAGTTATTTTCAAAGTTTTTGTGATGTCAAATGGATGGAGATACATACCAGCACAAATTTTCCTTAGGACATTCATTCATTGCCAGAGACATTAATATTGATGAACAGTAGGCTGGTTTGTCCATACACTTTACGTTAATATAAACCCAAGCAAAAAGTGTTAAAAGCACATTTCACTTTTTAATCATTTACTCCTAGTCTGCAAGAGGAATTATTTCCTTTCTGATTATCCTATCATTCAACTCATGCTAATTAATGAGTGTAACAGAACTTTAGCAGACAGTTTGGTTGCAGGTGTATTCAGACCAAGAGAGATTTAATTACTTGCTAATTGCCCGGTGTCCAAGGTAACATAATATTATAGTCGCAAATGCTATGGTATTAATCCATCTTAAAGAAGTGCAGTGTGGCTCATTCTCTGCATTCAGAGACTCCTGGAGGATGCAGCTGGCATTGCTACAAGTGCATTGAGGACAAGGGACCTTGTTTTTTGTATTTGTGACTAAATACCCACAGGGTACGACATGTAGTGGACGCTCAGTGAACATTTACTTAGTGAGTGAATGTGAATGAAAGCAAGCTAACAACAAGCACAGTGAGAATGATCTGAGCACAAGAAGGAAAGCTGCAATTTAGGACATTAAAAACAAATCAGAGGGAAAAAAAAAGAAACTAACACTTTCCAAGTGTCTTCTGAAGGCCAAGTACTCAAAGTTATCTAAACTATCTCATTTTATTTTAGCAGGATAACATAGTAATTAAGACTATGCACTTTGGATGAGAAAGTTCTGGGTTCAAATCACAATTCTACCTCTGCGTAGAATTCTAGTTCTGGATCCTTGGCCAGTTCACCTAAAACCTCAGTTTCCTCACTGATAAAATAGAGAGTGTGGGAATAATGTTTAACTCGAGGAATAGTTGTAAGGGTTAAACAAGATACATAAAGTTTCTAGCATATGGTAGATAGTCAATAAGATGCTATGTCTTTTTATTGTCTAACAGTATATAAAATAGGCATTATATTTACCATTTCCAGAATGGAAAATTGAGACTCAGAGAGATTAAATAATTTTCCCTAATTGACAGAACTGGCAAGGGGCAAACAGAGCAGACTGACTCCAAATTCCATGCTTTTTCCATTACATCAGACCATCTTTTTCAAATGACTGTGGCTCAGGCTTATAGTTCCCTGGCCATGGATTTTGGCCTTTCCCCTGTTAGCTATCTTATCTCTGACCACACTCAGGACCTTTCAGATCATATGACTGGCTCAGGGTGTCTCATCCTGCTGGAAAATCATCTTTAAGAATATGATGGATGATAGCCTTGTCCCTCACCAACATCATCATCCAGGGTTTTGTTCTTTCATGTTTCTCCTCATTCTTCTGGTTCCCTTACACTTTCCTTCCTAACGAAATCTGATGCTGGTCACTAACATTCATAACCAATGTTTACTTTTCCCAGGAATCTCTGTTTTATAAGCCAGAGGGCAGAGACGGCCAGCTGTCCACTAAATATCTGTTTCCTCTTCTTTGAGTGTACCCAGCTAGTCTACATTTCCCTGACTTCCTTACAATTACGTGTGACAATGTGACTGAGTTCTGGATCATGTAGATGTCACTGTCCTCAGCGCTCCTTCATGATTCTCTCCCGTCTGGCTGACTGGGATGGAGAATGATCAAGTTAACTCTGGAAGTCGGGTGTTGAAGAAGGAGGAACCTCTGTCAGCCTGGATCCCTGAAGGGCCATGTAGAATAGTTAGCTCTAACTCTGACCTAACACATGCCCAGAAACACATGTTTCTAGAAAACATAAGAAATTTGGTGCCTACTTGTTATAGAGGCAAGTACTACTCTCACCAATACAGTCTGGATCTCTACTGTGAAACAAAAAGCATAAGCCAGTGAAAAAGGAATACCAAGCACCAAACAGATGGTGGGAATATCGAGGACTAGGATTGTCTTCCATTCTGCCTTTCCTACCATAGAGGTGACAGTTCTCCCTACGTAGGTCCCTGGATTTGGATGACATTTTGGAACAATTAAAATATGCTGTTCCCCCAGAGCCGGTTAATGTGTGAGGTGGGCCTCATTTGTGGAAGGACTGACCCCATGCTCCAATGCTGAGTCAAGCCAGTGTAACTAAAAAGCACTACTACTCTCCCCCATTCAGGTAGCACTGTGGGAAAGTTATAGGAAAATCATTAAGCATCCTGATTTCTCTGCCTTTGGTTTTTTAAAATTATCAGATGTAATGTAGTCACTTTTCTCTATGCTCAAGCCACAGACGAAGGTCACCCATATTATCTGTCAGAGAAGAAATATTTCTCAGCAAGGCTTGCTAGTCTCTTCTTCCCTAACCTATTGTCACCAGTTAGTCATTTGGGGAGGGAGGGCTTGGTTCTAATTTTGTCAGAATCAATAGGATGCTTATCTTATGATTCATCACTGAGAAATTTATGTCAGTCCATGAATTATCTTGAAGGATGATGAACTGATGAATTTTGACTTGGAAAGAAGTCACATAGACAGCTCCTGTTTGTAAAGGCAGATGTTTTTAGATTGCAGAACCCACTCTTACATCAGCTACTGTGAATTTCAGGATTTGCATCTCACTCCTCAAAGGGGCAAATCCATATATTTCCTTTCTCAGTCTTATGCAAGTTCCCCTCTCAGATTCTGCAATGTTATCAAGAAACTCAACTTCGGTGGGATTAGTATTTCTCATCACACTTTTTGAGAGCTGTTAGAGGCTTTCAATCCTTATCAAAGGCTGTGAGAGAGTATCAGTGTGAGGGAAACAAAAAGCCAAAGGCAGCCATTGGATCAGAATCTGAAAGTCTAACACACGCCTCAGACTTGAGTAAATCCCCACTAATAAGCACATTCTCTATCACAGCAAAGTTGAGGAGCATAATCTGAAACCATAAAGGGAGGCATCAGGCAATTGGGAAGTATGTGAAGATAATTATCAGCCTGGACCCCTAGCCATCATCCGTGGGCCAAGGTGCAACATATGCACTGTACATTGATTATGATAGTAAAGGGATTACAATTCATCTTGGGCATTTTGTAAATTACTCAAATCCAACAGATGGGAAATTGGCAGGTCCCATCAAATAGAAAATTCAACATTAACTCAAGTGGGCTGATAAAAATAATCATAAACCATTTTAGAATATCCCTCAATCATAAAGCTCAATGATTAAAATCAAATGCCTGTCAGTTGCCATCCAATGGTCATTTCATCTAAGTCTACAGGATGTTTTGCCCCTAAAGTTTAGAGGTTATAACTTCAATTTACATAGACTGAGGCTGTGACAGTGTATAGGATTAAAAAGTCTTATGAAGTCTGTCCCTAGAGAACAGTCAGCCCGGCAATATCCCAACAGGACAAGTATTTTTCAAAATGATTCCCATTTTGAAATTGTGAATTCACTTCACACCTCTTGAGGGCTGAATTCATGTGGTATAGGTAAGATCAGATCAGTCAACAGGACTAACTATGTGAATGCATGGATGGATGGATATAAGATGAGGATGCCTATACATTAGGTTGGAGGCTTTCCAAAAGGAGGTGCCAGTGGGGAACCAAAGGAGAAGGAGCAAGATGGAGCCAAAACTTCCTCTTTTGTTGCTGAGAGATGGGGAGAAGATTGGCTGTGAATAGGTACATGCTTAAGGGTAAAGATGACAGATAAACAGCAAGTTTCTTCAGAGCAGAGAAAATGGGTAAGATGGTATCAGGGTGGTGAGCAAGCAGTGCACCACAAGAGCTGGTGGTAGAATCCCCAAAATTGTGTTTTCTCTAGGCCAGCCCATATAATATGCAACATGAGTCTGAAAGAGCCCAGCCGTGTAACTTTAAGGGCACTACTAGTCTTCTCATTAACTCTGGGAGTGGGGAGGTTCTGTGGGGCCAGTGCTCGATTCTGAAGCATTTGCACTACTTAAGTGGTCAATGAACTGGTAGAGAAAAAAACAAGAAAGGAAACATTCTAATTGGGTTATTATTTAATATTCAATCTTGTTCCCTCTTATACTGAACTTGCTGATTCAGAGCCATGATGACAAAGGTTTCTGAAGACACAATTCTGTAACTTGGAGTTTTATATTTATTTGTTTGTTCATTTATTTGGCTGCACTGGGCCTTAGTCATGACATGAGGGATCATTAATCTCCTTTGTGGCATGGAGTATCTTTTAGCTGCCACACGAGAACTTTTAGCTGTGTCATGTGGGATCTGATTTCCCAACCAGGTATCAAACCTGGGTCCCCTGCATTGGGAGTTGTGGAGTCTCAGCCACTGGACCACCAGGGAACTCCCTGGAGTTTTATTTTTAATTAAAGTGAATTAAAATAATTCTTAGAAATTCTTTGGATGATCATGGGCATTACAAAAATCTGAGTCAGGAATGATGGCTTCAGGGGCTTACCCTCTCCAAGTAAGCTTAGCCCTTCCAAAGAGTCCATCTTTTAGTGAACATTTCTGCCCAGAGGAAAGGAACTTAATTTAAAAAAGCTCAGCTGAGAGCTGGTTTTCACTTGCACTGGTAACTCAGAGACATCTCTGTGCATCTCTCTATTGAAAGACAGGCTGCACCAGGAGTGTCTGTCTTGATTGGGAGGAAGATACCTTCCCAAGAGAAAGGACTTGGCTGTACTCACAGGCTACTTTTCATAGGTAAGATTCTTAGGTCCCAAACCATGGGGAAATGAGCAGGCACGTAGCATGCCAAATATATAAATGGACCTTTCTAAGAAATAGCAACCCACTCCAGTATTCTTGCTTGGAGAACTCCATGGACAGAGGAGTTCTGTCCATAGGGTCACAGAGAGTCAGACACAACTAAGCGACTGTTGACCTTGACCTCTTTTGAGCGGGTTTGGTCTGGACATCATCCTCACTGCCATCATCAAAACCTGTCTCCATCTTCCTCATAAATAGCAATCATTATTCCTTAAGCACCTGCTCTATGACAGGCACTGTATAAGGTGTGTGTGCAAATGTGCTCAGTCACTTCAGTCATGTCCAACTCTTTCGTAATCCCATGGACTGCCAGGCTCCTCTGTCCACGGGATTCTTCAGGCAAGAATACTGGAGTGGGTTCCCATGCCCTCCTCTAGGGGATCTTCCTGACCCAGGGATCCAACCAGCATCTCTTACATCTCCTGCATTGGCAGATGGGTTCTTTACCACTAGTGACGCCTGGGAAGCCCCCAGTCCTCACACAAATCTGATGACATAATCTTATTTCCATTTTTACAGCGAGAGAAATGAGTCTCAGAGATGTTAAGTGACTTCTCAAGGACACATAGATGGTAAGCAGCTAATGTTGTATTTGGACCCAGGTCTGTCTGATTCCAGTATCTCATGCTGTATTCCTTTAGCCAGGTATTTAAATCTTGCCTGTTGTTTGTGGGACATTTCTGAGGACTACCTATGTCACCAGAATATTCAGCCAAGATGGAATCAGGTTTTTCTCATGGGAGATATTTTAGAGCATTTTTGTTTCCAAGTGTTCAGCTGGACCCGTGCCTTTCTCTCATCCCAAATTGCTTCCTGGAGTAACTTGAGCATTGGGGAAGAATAGGAACTAAAAATTATATGCTGTGAACCTCTCCCAGGAGGAGACATCATGCTGATTTCACACAGGCCAAAAGCTCAGGTGTATTTTATGCGGATTTTCTCAATTGGTGACTTCAGCCTTTTTGCATTTGGCACTTATTAGGGGCTCTCCGGGGGCTTCCTGCTTCACGGAACCTCCTCCCTCTGAGATACTGCAATGGAGTCAGAAGGCAAAACAGACACACAAAGTAAGCAATTAGAGAACAGGGAAGTGTCAAATTGTGCAGAGCCGCTGCTGGAAGTAAAATACTGTTGTTGGAAGAGGAAATACTTTCCTGGTGCGTGTTTGTGGGTGAGGGAGGGGCAGTATTAGTGGACTTATCTGAGAACATGTTGGATCTCAGAAATGAGGCTTTTTCCAGGTTCAGACATCTGGAAAGAGCTGTTAGCTCAGAATGAGAACCTGGGTGAGTGGTCGGGATTGGAGAAGTAGGTTTCCAATTTTCCTGTAGGATGATATGAAGGAAATAAAAATAAAGAGGTTCTATAGGATTTAAATTTAGAAAGACACAAGTAGAGGATTAAGGAATATCCTCAGTCAGAGGGCCAGGAGGAGAAAGTCATATTATAGAAACCAAAATTGTGTTTGATGCTGAAAGAAGTCTGCAGCATTGCCAGCCACAGAGAGGTGAAGCGAGATTGGGAAATGGCAGCTGGCGTTCTCTAGGGAAGAGGTCTGGATACAGTTCAGTGATTCTGAGTTACTCATAGGTGAGAGGACTGATCAGGTGGGAAATCTTATAACTTCACAGCCTCAGTTTACCCTCCTTAACAACTTAGACATACCCAGAGGCATCTAAACTAATGAATAGGAACAGATTCCAAAGTGTAAGGCATTGAATGAATTGAGAGTCTTCTTATAAATAATGAACATATACTGCAAAGTTTGAATATGTTGTGTACCCTCACAAGGATTTCAAATGTTTATAGGTAGTCCTGGGAGACACAAGGATGCTCAGAGAGGAAGTAAGAAGGGAGTGTCACACTTCAGAGGCTGGCCTTCTAACCCAGGCAGGGGTCATTGGCAAAGCCAGATAACCAATCAGAAAAATAATTATGTTATTTGCAAAGTACTGTAGGTACAATATCTATAGTCATTTTGAAACAGCTGAAATATTGATAAGTATATTAGAATTAAAAGCTTCTGAATCAAAGCATTTTTAAACATTTCTTAAAATTTTAATTCACTGAAAAATAAAGAGTATTAGGGTATGCGGCAGGCAAACACTCTGCCAGAAGCTAATGTATTAGAGTCTTAAAGTGTTTTATCCAAATTTCCTTACTTATCTCTGCTTTAGGACAAGGGAACAAGGGTGATACATAATGATGTGGCCCAGAGAGGCTGATATGTCTTTCAAAGTAACATAGCCACAGTGAGCTGGGGATCTAACTCATGCTGCCCTCTTCCAACTCTGGTACACACACCACCTTAATTATAATCCTGACAAACATATCTCGTCCTATGCCTGGTCCCCCTAACAAATATTTGCTTGTATAATGAATAGGAGCCCCAAATTGAAATGGCCCAACCTTGGGAATAAATATGAAACAACTGTCAGAGCTGCTGGTATAGATTCCATAGAGTGGTCTGTCTTCGGGGTATATTCTAGAAGTTTCAAGGAAGGGGCATTTTGGAAGTGTAAATGTGAAATGTTCCCCTTTTAGCATATTTTCCTCTTTGCCTGCCAGAGAAGAACAAGAAGAGCCAAGTTGTAGGCTTAACTAATTAAAACACCATCAGGATCAGCAAAGATTTGAAATGGGGTCCAGACTAATTGGGTACAGGGTTATGCCCTGATGAAGAATACTCTGAAAACAGCCCCTGTCCTTCAAATGGGCTTTGCCCTGACAGAGCATGTGCAGTAGGCTTCACGCAATTGCTCTGTGAATTCTTCCACTAGCCTGACTTGATGGTGTCTTACAGATTTGCCTCACCAATAACAGCAACTTGCTTAACAACACTGTTGTCTCTGTTCCTTTTTCCCTTTCTTTCTTTTTTCTGACCATGCCTTGTGGCATGCGGGATCTTTGTTTCCCAACCAGGGATCGAACCCATGCCCGCTGCTTTAGGAGCGCAGAGTCTTAACCACTGGACTTTCAGGAAAGTCCCTGCCTCTGTTTCTTTATTTGAAAATTATAACTGACAACTTTTCCCTCCCACCTTCAAAACTGTTTATGACGAATTTTATGAAGAGTTCTGAAGTTTAAGTAGGAGAATCAGCAAGCAATTATTAACTGTCATTTGTGGGATATACAAAAGAAAAAGATACCGATTTTACTCGTCAGGAATGTGTAATTTATTTGGGAGGATAGAAGGTGTATACAAGCGTCCCCAACTTACAATGGTTTGATTTATAGTTTTTTGACTTTATGATGGTGTGAAGGTGATACACACTCAGTAGACACTGTGGTTACAGTTCTGAACCTTGATCTCTTCCCAGCCTCATCACATGTGGCACAATTCTCTCTAGTGATGCTCGGCAGGTGGGAGCAGCAGCCCCCAGTCAGCCACACGATCTGCGGGAAAACAACCGAAACTCTTACAACCTTCCTGGACTCATACAACCGTTCTGTTTTATACTTTCAGTACTTTTAGTTTTAAACTGTTTTGTACTTGTGTTAGAAGATTTTGCCCAACCGTAGGCTTCTGTAAGTGTTCTGAGCATGTTTATAGTGGGCAAGGCTAAGCTAGGTCAGTCAGCTGTATTACATGCATTTTTGACTTAATGTTTTCAACTTGCAATGGGTTTATCATTGTAAGTCAAGGAAGATCTGTACTCAAAAACAGCAGAAAACGATTGGCACAATTTGATCAAGAGCTAGGCTTTTTGGTTTTGGCTATAAATGTAATGGAGTTACAGAAAACAGTGGGACTAGCTTACACTCATTGAGGTTTTATTACCTGTGAAGTTGTACCCAGTTAACTCCCAAAGTCACCCTGTGAGGTAGGTGCTGTTTTGTTGAGGTGAAAGTAGAATCTCTGAAGGGCTAAGTGACCAGCTGGTAAAGAACAGACCCAGAGTTTCAAACCAAGTCTCCTGAACTTCAGGATTCCTTGCTCTTGATGGTGGCATGGTACTGAGTTTCCTCCATTCAGGGGTCCAGGATTCAAGGATCTCCACGTTCGCCTTCCTCACTTCCCAGACGTTTGATTTCTGGATTGGGGTCAGAAATATTTTCCTCATTGTCTAGTTTGTTCCTGGCAGAAGGCAGCGACAGTTTGAGAGTGGTTTGTTTAAGATACAGAATGATTGGTCGAACCACCCCCTTTGCAAAGCAGCCCATGAAATTAAGCATCAGATGATGTTTATCAGTGACAATGACGAGGCAGCTTTCTTAGGTGAGTGAATTTCTGCACCCTGATGAATCTGTGCTTCATTACCAGCACTGAGAAGTACAGGATGCTTTGGAAGCAAAGGGAAAAGAGAACACGGCAACCTAATTGGTCACTGCCGTGAATCTATACTCAGGGGACAGATAGCACGACCAGAGGTAATAGCTTACACACATATTCTTGAGCTGTGCAATAGATGGAAAAGGGTCCCAGATGGATTGGGCAGGGGCTTAGTTCCGGGATTATGATGAGACAGTGGGTAATTATTGAGTGGCAGGGCCTCAGCCCTGATTAGTATCTGCAAGCTTGTTCCCCTCCTTCAGAGGAAAGCATTGATAAAGATAAACCATGCTGCTCCATGTCCGTCCTGCCGCACAAAACAACACATTTCAATCTAACAGGATCAGGTCTCCACGTTGATCACAATCTGTTACCTAGATGTCTTTGCAAATTAATCAGTCCTGCTTGTTTAGCTCCAGTCAGTTTGTACTGCTAAATTAATAAATGTACCAGGAGTAACGGAACACATAATTAAATTCTACAGTTTAATCTCCACATAATAATTTTGACCTTAGTTTGGGGCCTCCCCTGTTCTAGCCAGTGGAATGAAGAACAAGTACAACCTCCCCTGGGTGGTTTATACTAACAACCCACCCTACAGGTAGACCCCACGACTCTGAAAATCAGAGAAGTCCTACCAGAAAAATGCAGAAAACAAATAAACAAAAAATCGTGTGTTAGGCTTCAAGGCAGAAAAGGCAGGTAAACTAAGCCATTGGGCTTCTGGGCTGTCTTTAAAAATGAAAGCACCCTTTCGGCAGAATTACACAAACTTTCTTGTTTCAAAGACAAAGGATATAGGTTTGTCAAGTGCAATGCCTTGCAAGACTGAAAACAGGCATCTCACAAACAGGCTGGGAGCTCTTCTGGAGAAAAGTTGGAACTTTGGTGTAGACTCTTTCATAACACTCTGATGTAACACGTTTGCTTTACTTGAAGGTCATCAAACTGATAACCCAGCTGTGTGTTTTGACACTGAGGCTGATTTAAAGCTCATACAACATCCTGGGCCTGAATTTTTCTGTATGTCTTAAAAGTTTTTTGTAGTCTTTTTCATTGGATACCTATTAGGAATGTGAAAATGTTTGTCATTTGTTTTGTAAAAACTCATGTGTACTTTAAAAAAAAGAAAAATAGGATCTCTCTAGCCCTCTCCCACTTCCAAATTATATAACCTACTGGCTGTCATGCTCTTGTGTACTTTTAGAAGCTGGCCATCTTAAGGTTCGTCCAACGGGTGTAGAGAAAATTATCTGATACTCAGCTAAGGTGAATTGCTGCATTTGGTTTGAGTTCCAGATCTTGGGTGACATCTTGCTGTCTTCATTTAAAGTTTAGTGTGCTGGCATCATTTCGTTGATTTCTAGAGACAGTGGAGTCCAGGCAAGACAGTCTCTGTTGCAAGAATGCTGAGCTGGAAACTGGGAAATGTGAGTTCATGATTGGACTCTACCACCACTGACTAATGACCTGGGCAGGGCACTTGACCTCAGTGGGGCTCAATTTTCTCATCTGAAAAATAAGGGGGTTGGACTAGATAATCTCCAAGAGACAAATTCTATGTGTCTGTGATTCCACTCACACTGAGTCAAATGGGAATTAAGGCAATTATGGGGATAATTCGAACTGAAGTGACGCTTTTTTTCCCTTTCCATGATTGGGGTATTTCAGGCAAAACTGGTTGTTGAGTTTAGTTTTTAACCTGAATTATATAGATAATTGCCTTAGTTCTGCCACTTAATTGTGTGTCTGTCAGCATAGACTTGATGTTTCTACCAGATAACCAGTGATTAAAGTATTTGGTTAAATATTCAGTAGTGTGGAATTTTCATTCAGCCCTACTAAAAAAAAGGGGGGATGAGAGGGTGTGTGTGTGTGTGTGTGTGTGTGTGTGTAGCCCAGGGGGTAAGGAAGGGATTATGCATAATTTGAAAGTGTGTAATATTTGGGTCACCAATGTTTTACCTAAAATGAATTGATTTCATTTAAAAAATAAGTTGGACTTGTCACAAAAGATCTCCAACATAAATTAAACATGAGGAATGCAGCTGTGCAGTAAGATGTTAAAATACAGATGGTTTCTGGAAAAAAAAAATTAGAAAGGCTTAAAGGAAAGGTTTTAACCTGAAATTAATTCAAGTATTATTTGCTTAAATATTCTGGTATGCATTTGTGTAAATGCACCATCTATTTTTATAAAAATGACTTTATTTTGGCAGTCTGAATTATAGATTAGAAATGTCTGGTGGAGGGAGGATGGACTAGTTTATATACCTTCTGGCTTTCATCTGCAAAGGTTGAGGGATTAAAACAATTAACTCTATTTTTATAATAAAATAATTCATTGCTACTTGCATAAATAGATCATATTGTGGTTCTCCTTTAAACCTTTTCTAAAAGCACCATCAATATCATTTAATATGTGGAATTCCCTGAGGAAAATCTATTAAACTGTCCGTCTGTCACCCATGTGAATAACAAATGAATTAATTATGACTGGTGCAATTACAAGGAATAGTTAATGAAGCCATAATGACCAGACTCTGGTGGTTAATTTTCAAAGCACAGTGAGAGCAAAATGTGGCAAATATGTTCCCAAAGAAAACAATCAGCTTTGTGGACTCACCTTGCAGTCCCGTCTTGGAGTGTGCCGTGAAACAGGGCTTAGGGAGAATACTCACCATTCAGATGGAGCCCTTCCTGTAGTCGACAACCAGCTCCTGGCAGGACATAACCAAACCGGCAGCACCAACTACTCAATTCAGTTGATCAGTATCTTACTTTAAGGATATAGCTAGAGGCAAGGATGTTGGAAACAAGAAGTTTCAACAATGGTAAGGTTTTTATTGAATCTGTTCCTTTCAATTCCACCACTTCGGCAATAATCTAGAGCAGTTTACAAAAATACATGGAGTTAAGCAAGATAAATTAAACACAGGTGAGAAAATTGAGGTAAAGAAGGTGTCTGGCTATTTGCCTAGAAATTCACCTTCTTAAACACACACAGAAAATCGGCTTTTATTTTTATTTGTTTACTTTTGGCTGTGCTGAGTCTTCATTACTTTGTGCAGGCTTTCTCTAGTCGCAGTGAGTTAGGGCTCTGCTTCATTGTGGTGCATGGGCTTCTTACTGTGGTGGCTTCTCTTGTGGAATACAGACTCAGGCACATGGGTTTCATTAGTTGCAGCTTTCAGGCTCAGTAACTGTGGCTCACAGGCTTAGTCTCCCCAAAGCATGTGGAATGTTCTGGACCAGAGGTTGACCCCATGTCCCCTGCATTGGCAGGTGGATTCTTCTCCACTGTACTACCAGGGAAGTCCCACAGTAGGCTTTCAAAGACATATTTCTTAAGTTCTAGTATGCAAAACTATATTGCTATGTTATTAGCAGTTAAGAGGCCTATTTGTTAGTTTTTTTTTTCAAAATATTAGGCCGGGGAGCTTGAGTCCTTACCACATTGAGGAAGCAACTGGCTAGATCCATTAGGTGTTCGTGCCAAGCCCCTTCCTGAGGTCACTCTCTTCCTAATCAGAGCAAGGACTGGACAACAATCAAGGAAGAAGGGAAGGTCCTGATAGCAATTTCCCTTTGCAGAAATCCAGAGGATCAGGTTCTAATATCACCACCCCCTTTCACTTCCATGAATGTATTTATTCACCTCTGTGAATGGGAATTAGCTAATATCTGTCAAAATAACAACCAGCAGGCTCCAAAGTACACAGAGGACTAAGTACTTACTACCTAGAGTATTTTGATAGTGGTTTATCTATATAATCTCATTCATATTTTTTTCTAAGTTTTAAATCCCATGTCAAGGTCTATCGTAGTAGTCTATCTCTGATTGGCTCACCACTTCTTAAGGTCAAGAGGCATTCCAATAGTAAACTCTCTTCAGAAATATCTGTGAGCACTGCCTCAGGTTCTTTCGCATTCAGTCTTATGGAAATATTGCTGACCTACTGGGTGCCAAGCACTTGACTATGTGCTGGGGATGCAGAGATAAACTGACAAAATACCTATCCTCGCGAAACTTGTAATAGAGTGCCTTGCCAGACAAGGAAACAGACAATCCTACATATGTAGCATGCTCTATATGGGGATTGGCAAGGGGCTAGGAAAGCCCCAAAGGAAGGGTATCTAGTCTTGGCTGGGGCTAAGCAGGGTGTTCAGAGAAGACTTCCTGGAAGAAGCAGACTTTTAGGCCAAGATAAAAAGGGTGAGGGAAAGCTGAAAAGCTATGTATGGAAAGTGAATGCTTATGTTTAGGGAATAGCAAGGACAAAAGCCTGGAGTTTACAGAATAAAGGTAACTAACAAGCATTGAGTGCTTACTCTGTACGGTACTCTTCTAAGCACTATATTTGCATACATTTCTCTCTTTGTAATAGCTCTCTGAAGTATTCTCATTTTGTAAGTGGGAGAACTTAGCTATAGAAAGTTTAAGACACATGTCCAAGGTCTTTGAGCCAGTAATTGGAAGATCTAGGATCTATCTATCCCAGAGTCATCATGTTTAATGACAAAAGCTGCACTGAATTCTTATACTGCTTTAGGGTATTGAAGTGGTCAGTGTGGTTGGAGTGTGGCAGAGAGAGAATGATGCCACTGCAGAAGTTAGCAGAGGCCCTATCATGAAGGTTCTTTTAGAAGCAGATCCCCTTTCCCCGGAGCACTGAAAATGAATACGAGTAGAAAGATAGGGAATGACAGTCCTATGTGACTTTGGATACTGTTTGTAGGAGCTGACTTTTTTTTTAATTCTTTTTCAGCTTGTCTGCACTGAATACAAGGGAGAGTAACCTGATATAAATTTAGTAAAATATGACTTATTGAACTTTATTAGTAAAGTACAATCAGTTCAGTCACTCGGTAGTGTTTGACTCTTTGCGACCCCATGGACTGCAGTACGCCAGCTTCCCTGTCCATCACCAACTCCCAGAGCTTACTCAAACTCATGTCCATTGAGTCGGTGATGCCATCCTACCATCTCATCCTCTGTCGTCCCCTTCTCCTCCCGCCTTCAATCTTTCCCAGCATCAGGGTCTTTTCAAATGAGTCAGTTCTTCACATCAGGTGGCCGAAGTATTGGAGTTTCAGCTTCAGCCTCGGTCCTTCCAATGAATATTCAGGACTGATCTCCTTGAGGATGGACTGGTTGGATCTCCTTGCAGTCCAAGGGACTCTCAAGAGTCTTCTCCAACACTACAGTTCAAAAGCACCAATTCTTTGGTGCTCAGCTTTCTTTATAGTCCAACGCTCATATCCATAATGACTACTGGAAAAACCAAAACTTTGACTAGACCGACCTTTGTTGGTGAAGTAATGTCTCTGCTTTTTAACAATGATCATAACAGTAGCAGTAGTAACCAGCTGACATCTCCTGTGATGGCCTGGCAGAGTTTTCTCATCCTGGGCTTCTCAATGGCTAGAACATTCTAACTTCTGTCTGTGACCTCAGTAGGTTACACATCAATTCAGAAGGCCTCTCAGAATTTGTTTGCTTCCAAGACCACAGATAGGAAACCCTGTCCTCACTGTTGCAGGAGAGGAGGGATCCCCCACACACAGAAATATAAAAACAGAACCCTCTGCTCCTCAGCAACTCTGATCTCATTCATAAAAGAATGAGGGCATCGGGACTTCCCTAGTGGTCCAGTGGCAAAGACTCTGAGCTCCCAATGCAGGAGGCCCGGGTTTGATCCCTGGTCAGGTAACGAGATCCCACATGCCACAACTAAGATCCTTCATGCAGCAATGAAGACCCAGTGCAGCCAAAAATAACAAATAACTAATAAAAAGGGTATAATAAAGCTGGAAGAAAATGACAAGGGTACTTCTTCATGTTTCAGAAACAAGCATGAAAAGGGGGAGAATTCAATACAAGGTGTAACAAGAAATGTATGGATTATGAACACAATGAGAATATACTCAACTTTAGTACTTCTCTAAGGACAAAAAAAAACTGCTTTAAAGAAAGAAGTAAGAATTCAGGTTAAATTTTTGTTGAGAGTCTCATTCTACCTTTCATAACCTGGGACTAATGTCTTATCTGTATAACAACCAGACCTAAACTCAGGGATCTTTAGAGACCTCATCTCTAAGATCCCCATTCACAGAGCACAGATGCCAAGGGCAAAGAACCAGTTAAAAAAGAAGCAGCCTTGTTGCCACTTATAATTAAGTTAAGGAGACAAAGCAAGAAGCTTAAATGATGACAAAGACAGTGGCCACCGTTCACAGAGCTCACTCGGCACCAGGCACAGCACCAAGCAGGCAGTGTGAATGGTTTCACTTCAGTCTATGTGTTAGGACTAGTCCATCCAACAGACAAGGGATTAAGGGTTAGAGAGATGAAGTAATTTGCTTGAGGTTACATAAACTAGTAAATATGGCCCTGGCATCTGAATCTAGCCTGTTTCATTCTAAGGCCATAGGAAATAGTGTTCAACATAAACAAGTACAGTGGGGCTACCTAAAAAAATGTAAACTAAATTCATAAAAGTCACATAGAGAAAAAAGAGAGTGATTTATGACATGGCTTTGAAGGCGAGAGAGAGAGATGAAAGTAAACTTAGTTTCTACTTTAAATACACTCTTTTAGTATTTGGTTATTATCAGTTAGATCAAATGTTAAGGTCTGGTTTTTGAGATGTATGTCTGATCCTAGGCACATTAAATTTATCTCTGTGTCTGTCTTATTTCTAATTTTTTTGAAGAATTAAGATATTACAATGTTGTTTTACTGTGAGGCACTGTTTCACCAGTTTTGAACTCCTTGTTAATCCTATACATGAAACCACTTCAGAATGGAATACAGTATCTCTCTGCAGTAAAACCATAAAAGCTGTGAATATAATGCATTACAGCATGTAGACCAACCAAACTTTGGTGCCCAGAGTGAAAGCATTTAGAATATACAAAATGACCATTTGAACACTTTATTTTTTGTGTTTGTTTTAAGCTAATGCAAAATTCAAAAGGTATTAAAAAGGCTTGTGGCAACGTATTCCCACTACAATTGTGCCCCAGCTACCCAATTTCTCTCACCAAAGCCAAACACTATTCAGGTTGTTTGTTTATCACTCCAGGGACATTTTATTCAAACTTATTTGTATGTCTTTGTGCAATCTCTCAACCCCATTTAAGAAATGAGGTAGCATACAATGTTTTCCTTTTTTTTTTTTTCTAAATTAGTAATATATTTTGGTAGATTACTTCATATTGGTACATTAAAAGTTTTCTCACTTTTTACAGCTGTACCAATAATTCATGTAACCTCTTTGCTATAATATACTGTAATGATCCCATATCCAAACTAATATGTTTGTAGGAAAAGTTTCTAGAAGTGGGATTGCTAGGTCAAAGTGTAAGTGCATTTATAAACTTTTTAGTTAGCCCCAGATTGCTTTCCAAAGAAGCTGCACTAATTTAACTGCCCCCAGCAGTCTATGGCGGTCCCAGTTCCTTATCATCTCAGTAACATAGCCCCATGCGCTGGGTCTTGGTTTCTATGTGCAGGCTCTTTAGTGGTGGGATCTTAGTTCCCCAACCAGGGATTGAACCCTCTTTAGTGGTGGGATCTTAGTTCCCCAACCAGGGATTGAACCCTCGACTCCTGCACTGCAAGGTGGATTCTCAACCACTGGGCCACCAGTGAAGTCCCACACCATGCATTTTTTATCTGTGCTAATCTGATAGGTGAAGACACTCATCTCAGTATAGTTTCCCCTTGCATTTCTCTTCCTGTGAATGGCCTTGAGCCAGAGATGACAATTTACCATGACTTCCCCCTTCTTGGTGTCTCTTGTGATTCGAAGCACACAGTCAGGACGACTGTTTGAAGGATTATCGAGGGAATGACATAGGCATACTAACACAGTCTGTATTGTCAGCCCTTAAAAAAAGAGAAAAAAATCAAAAGCAAAACTCGTCGTTCACTGAAGGAAATATACAAATTAACAGCAGAGAAAGTAATTTGCAAAAGGTGAGGCCTCAAATTGTCAAAATTATGTTCCCCTGCTTTGCTCTTCAGATTTTTCTAGATTGAGGGAAAGCCCTTCAAAGAGCACAGGTTCCATCGGGAGAGGCTTGAGGATTAGCAGCCAGGCTGCCACCCTTAGACAAATCTTTTGACAAATTTCTGCCTGGAGGATCCTGGGAAAAGACCTCACTTTCCTTCAAAAGGGTCTCAGGATCACTTTAAAGTCGGTAGTAAATCCCAATTGCTCCTAATTAGGCCTCTGTTTGGTTAATTGCTCTGGGAACTCCCTGGGAGACGGTAGAAAGCCCCGGACCTGCAGTGGCTCGGCTCTAAGTGTGTGCGACAGCCCCCGTTGAGAGCAGAACTCACGGAGCTGCTCCAAGCTGGCTCAGAGCTGCTGGGAGACACTGGGAGGAGAGGCTGATGCAGGGAGCCCACCCGGCCTGGGAATGGTAAATATAAGGGCAGCGTGTCCTGCTTCCTCCTTCCTGAAAAGGAATCAGGAAAAGCTTGCCTTCTGAAAGACCATTTCCGTAAAAAAGTCTTTGCAAAGCCCTGGAGGTTACTGGACTCACAGGTGCTGTAGAGACACAAAGTGCCCACCCTTAAAAAAAGTCTGAAGTATGAGATTTCTCCACTTCCCATTTCATCCGTGCTGCTCTCTAATTTCTAACAAAGGCACTGCTCTGTAATTGTTGAAATAAACTCAAATAGCAGCTTGGCTGGCACGCTAGAGTTTCTAAGGCATTTCCATATATGCTCATATGCCTTAACACTTGTGCTCCTACCCCTTGCAGGGGGAGCCAGTATCCCCGATAGCGCCGGTCTATCCAGGAGCACCCAGAAAGTCAGGGAGATTAGGAGACTTGCCCAAGGGACACACGGACACAAAGAGTCAGGACTAAAACTGAAACCCATTTTATCGTGTTAGCCTCGTAATGCCTTTCTGAGATCATATATCTCATGCTTAAAATATGTTAATTAATTAATTCCATAAATATATATTAACTTCTACGATGTGTTAGCACCAGCTTAAGCACTGACAATGTAGCACTGAACAAAATACACAGGTCTCATCTGCTGCAGAGCCGACCTTCTTGTGGGTGAGATAAACAATAAACAAAAAATATGTGTCAGGTGATGATTTATCATTAATTTTTTTTCCCAAGTCCTTTCTCTTTGGAGTGTGAATAGAGGAATTTTTTTTTATATATAATTACTCTAGGAAACAGGTATCAAATAGGACGGTCCTGTGCAAGAGTGGACATCTGGTCTCTCTAGCTAAGAAGAAAAGCAAAACTAATTATGTCACAGTATGGTGATACACAAGCAAGAACCCAGAGACCCGGATCCTTGGTCTGAACTGTTCTTGGAATTCCCCTGTTCCCTCTGATTATTCATCTCAATTTCTATGGGCCAGTTTTCTCCAACCATGAAATAGTTATCAGTCAGTAGTCTGCTACCTATGTCTGGGGGGAATTCATCTGAGGGGAATTCAAGAGGTTCTGTCTATCACGCATACTTTTTTCTATAGAGCAATGATACACAGTCTAGAAACCTCTATTCCACACCTGTCTCTTTGAGAAAGGAGCTATGTGTCACTGCGGTGCTTTTATTCTTTCCATCCTTCACACTTCAATCCATTTACTATGTGCTCTCAAGAGGAATATGCTTCCTCATTTTTGTAGAATGGAAATAACAGTACCTCCTCCACCTGCCTTGTCATTTACTAGAGGTGTAAATCACAGCACCTGAAACTGAAGGATCCTGCAAGATATTTGATCCAGATTAGACTCTGGCAGCAGTGTGGAGGAGTTAAAATAGCATTCCTTGAATTTTACAAATGAGGTCAGAGGCCCAAGGTCACACAGCCTGTGGGAGAGAGGGCACACACCTCTGGTCCTCAGTGTTGAGCTCTGTCAGCTACTCCGTGCAGCTTTCAAACTGGGGTGTAGTTAGAAGAATGCGGTCACGAGTGAGGGAGATCTCTCAAATGCACTCCCAGAGCTGACAGTTGCTTTGCCTTTCCAAATTAGAAAAGACAGGTACAGTTGTCAAACGTTACGTGTAAAAATCTCTAATAACCAGGGAAGATGTTTTTGTCTCCCTTTGTTTTGTTCACTGCTTGCCTCTTTTTTAAAACATGGAAATTCCACACGTTCCATCTCCTGGTGCCTCTACCTAATAGCTACCTCAGTTCCAAAGGCACCTGGGTTGCCACAAAGTTAATGCAAAAGCAGAAAGGCATTTTCACAGCAGGAAAGGGCTACATGCAAATGAACGTGTGCCAAGGAGGTGAGTCCTGGAGCATGTGAGTGTGCCCGTGGTCTGCCCTCCAGGTTGAGGGCGAGCTGGCTGACCCAGCCTTCCCCTGAGGTCCCATTTACCCAACAGGTTGATATTTTTCTCAGTTATTGGGAGGTGATAATGTGTTCCACATATGAAATTCATATCATTTGTGTTTGGCCTCCTTTGCCCCACTAAGGGTTGTGAGGGGCACCATTTTAAAATTAATTTACTGGGTGTTCTGTCTATCTGTGGGGAACAGGAGGGAGCAAGCCTGGTCCGAGTATTTATCAGACACATGCCGCCCATCTGCCAGCTAGGTCGAGGAGGATTTGCCGTTAATCCTGCAGACCCATCTGTAGGGGGTTCAAAATGCTGACCAGGAAGCTAGACAAGATGAGGTTTATTTAATTAGAAAAATGGCTCTGGAGGTTACTGGAAATCACTCTGAAGATGGAAGGGCTTTCGATGGCGTCACTCCTGCAGGGGTGGGCCAGGGCTAAAAGTGGGGAGAGTGCTAAGACGGTTTTGTGTTGGGCCTGGAGGGGTTTGTTTGGATTTTAAAGTTATGTGGTCTGGACAAGGGAGAAAGCGTCCTCCCCTAGGATGGCTGAGCCAGGGTCAGCCTCAGTTTGGATAATGCCACAGGAAGTCCAGGTGTGGGATGCAGTACTGAGCCACGAAGACCAACATTTGCTTTGCAAGTCGGGGTATAGACTGACAAAGACAAGGAGCTGGGTGAGGCCAGAGCAGGACGAGGTGGCAGCTGAATTCCTGGCACTTAGGCCAACCTGCTAGAGGCTGAAAGCAGCTTGGGGCAAAACTGTTACCTACTCTTTAGTTCTCCAAATGTGCTGGAAGATTCTTGTAACTGGGGCTTATTGCCATTTGAGGTCCATTTTTGGATGGAAGGGAAACAACAAAATTGCATTAAAATTTTCCCCGACGGACAAAATGACATCCGTTCAAAACAAAATAACCAGCAATTGCACGTTCCCTTTTTAGTATGAAAATATTATTAGCATAATTGGTTTCTGCAGGGCTGCCATTTGGGACAACTGGGCAGGGGAAATTGTGTGCCTTCCCCCAGCTTCTGATTGTTATTTCATGGCAATAGAAAGCATGACAATTTTCATTGAAGTGGGTCGAGATAAGCAGTCCCCTCTATGCCTGGGGCATTTTGAAATGGTGTTCCTGTTGCTAGCCAGATTCCTGGACACCAGTCTCCCAGAGATCACATTTTTGAGGCTGAGTTTTTTAAGGGTTATCATTCAGAGAGCAGGGACCAGAAGCTCACCTGGGAATAGGTGTCCAATTGAAACAATTGTTTGCTAGAAAGAACAAAGCGTTTATTTTAGGAACTGTCAACCATTCAGAGGAGCATGAAGTTCTGGCCTGCTGTCTGCACACCCTCTCCCTCACACTGGGGAATGCCTGGTTTGAAGCAGCAGGATCACCCTAGGGCATCAGTCTTTCCAATTTACCTTCTACCTTAGAATTTCCTGGAAATCCTTTTTTATTCCACTTTTGAAATGGGCTGATAAGGGATGTGAGGAATCCTGGGAAAGTTAGGAGGCAACTTGCTCCAGGTATTCAAGTCAGTCCAGTTCACTCGCTCAGTCGCGTCTGACTCTTTGTGACCCCATGGACTGCAGCACGCCAGGCCTCCCTGTCCATCACCAACTCCCAGAGTTTACTCAAACTCATGTCCATTGAGTCGGTGATGCCATCCTACCATCTCATCCTCTGTCATCCTCTTCTCCTCCCGCCTTCAATCTTTCCCAGCATCAGGGTCTTTTCAAATGAGTCAGTTCTTCACATCAGGTGGCCAAAGTATTAAAGTTTCAGCTTCAACATCAATCCTTCCAATGACTATTGAGGACTGATCTCCTTTAGGATGGACTGGTTGAATCTCCTTACTGTCCAGGGGCTCTCAAGAATCTTTTCCAACACCACAGTTTAAAAGCATCAGTTCTGCTCTCAGCTTTCTTTATAGCCTAACTCTCACATCCATATATGACTACTGGTATCCAAAGTCAACCATATAAAGATGCCCAGAGCATGATTGAGAGGGAAGAGAGAGGGTTGGGTACTGCTCACAGGTCAGGGAGTTCCAGAGAGCATTTCTCTTGTAGACAGAGCTATCAGATTCATTCTGCAGCATCAGCTCGTCAACATTTTGACAGGATGGAATAGCCAGTCATTTCAGTGGAAAAACAGCCAGTCAAGCTTTCAGGGTCATGTAAAACACATGGTCCCTTAATGACATACACTTCCCATTTCCCACCATTCAGCTGGTTCCACCAGAATGTTTTTAAAAGATGAAGGGGGCAGCAACACCCAAGGCTCTTTGGTTTTGAAAATAAAATTTAATTCTACTGTAAAAGAGTAAAAGAGAAACTTTTCAGTTACAGCCTTTCCGCTTTTTCTACTGAAATATATACTTCATTTCTTATCAGCCCTAGAGGAAGGGATATTATCAATATGTCACGAGAGTGTAGGTGTCAGGTGAGTGTCTGCTCCTCAGTTCTTGTCTCGTCACAACAAAGATTTGGAATGATGGACACTGAAGCCCTCAGCAGGTCATAGCTCTTGGGTCTTGGACAGACCGTGATATAGCTCTTAGACGAATCAGTGTTACAGCTCTATTTTATTTAGAAGATAATAACAGGAAAATCCATCCTCAAAGCGTGAGGGCATGTCACCCCAAAGACGTGAGGAGAAGAACGCCACAGAGCACAGGAGAGAGTGAGAGAGCGAAAGAGAAAGTGCACTCATGTAAGGGGTGAGAGGGAGAGAGAGGGAGAGGAGAGGGGAGGAGAGAGAGAAAGAGAAAGACCAAATTGGGCTTAGCCAGGAGTGCTGTTCTACCTGAAGTTCTCACTCAGGTCCTCGGACTGTCCTTTGACCTTCCTTGTTCTATTTTCGGGGGCTTTCCCCTTCCTTGTCTTCTAGCCACTGCCATTTTGGACTCCTGTTTCAATTCTAACTACCTAACAAATATATTGAATTTTAAAAAACAAACTTTCTCATCCGTAATTGTTGATAGCTTATATATTTTAAGTAAGAGCCCAAAAAGCCTTTGAGCAGCAGTTATAAGATATATGGTATTCAGCATCAGGTGAATGCATGTTTGGAAACATTATGGCTTCAATTTAATTTTTTAGGTTAAGTATCTTCTTCACATAAGTTAAGCAAAGCATACTTGAGTATGTGTATTATTTAGTGTCGGCAGAATTTTTCATTAATATTCCTCTCCATAGACTTTTAAAAAAATTGAATATTGGGCAATTCTATGTGCTTCTATTTTCTGGAGTTGTTTTAAAATTTCCCTATGATTGGAATGTTCTGGAGATTTCAACAGTAACCCGGGTGAACTCAGGCACTTCCCTTAGTGCTGGCTTTAAAGATCATTAAATGATGCTCTACTTCAAATGCCAAATTAATTTGCCAGCCTTCAAAAATCACAAAAATCACCATCTTACCACTAAAGAATGCTGTCCCTAAAGGAACTTCCCCTTTTGTTTCCAGGTCTACAGGGCTTTATACTCAGTTCTCTTTACCTTATGAAAACCGGGGGCTTTAAGACAATGTGTTCTAATGCACCAGAAGAAAATGGAATTTTCAAGCCAGGACTCCAGGAGGGGAGACTTCCTCCTCTCCCCAGGGGTCTTGGGGGCCTTGTCTTCTCACTGCAGTGAAGTCTGGCTCTCAGCAACTGTTGCACTGGTAGGAGGGGTCCTCTTGGCTTTATTTCCCTCTGACATTGACTAGTGACCTTGATGGGTACTACAAAGTTTCAGAAGATTGAATTTCAACCAAGAGTGTGCGTAACCTGGACCCACAGTAGGCTTCAGAAGTCCTGAGATCTTCTAGAAATGTTAACACTTGTGCATGCACGGACACATATGTGTTTTTCTTAAAAGAAGGAACATGGTTTTCATCAGATTCTCACAACAATCTCCAAAAATTAAAACAATGGTTATTAGAGCAAGAGTTGTTGCTCTGCATCATCCCCTCGTGCAAGGAACACTTGAGAAAGTTAGGTGTGGCCTTCCCAGCAGAAGCAGCAGACCTTGTTTTATCTCACTTCCAGGACTTTATCACCTAGTGTCTGTATTTCCATATTTGCTTGTTCTTTGTCTTCATTATCTTGCCTCTAGGACTTTTTTTTAAACCCAGATAACAGCTTTGTATTTCCTGTCCTTGACTATTTCTGATTCCTGCTATTGATAACATTCAAATATTTTATTAACAGATTGATCTTTCACTCATTTAGCCTTTCTTTCCTGCGCTCCCAGAAAGAGTTCTAGAATTATACTGTTGGTAATGGCTACCCATTCCAGTATTCTTGCCTAGAGAATTCCGTGGACAGAGGAGCCTAGCAAGCTGCAGTCCATGGGGTTGCAACATGTACACATTCAAACTTAGATCTGCCACTTGCTGCCTGTGTGGTCTTGGGTAAGTTAACTTTCCTACCTCATCTGAAAAAGCAAAGATGGTAATAGTGCCAAGTTTATTGTGAGGTTTTAGTGTAGTCATGCATGAAAGTACTTAATTCAGCACTGGGAATATTGTATGTTATCATAAAGGGGTAAAAAATCATCCCAAGAATATTCAAGGACCTGCTGGTGCCAGGCACTGTGCAGTTTGAAATCAACGTTGACCCAATAGCAGATTGAGCGCTCTGTTCTCCCCAGCTCCTGATCTTCCCAGGAAAACCTATTATCCTTGGCCAGAAGCTAGAAAGTCTATTTGCAACATTTAATTAGCACTTCTTTGCCACTGTCCTGGCCACTCCTCCTACCAACAACAGTAACATAACAACAGTCACAAAAATTGCAGCAAGTATGTATGTAGTGGTACTTCATGCCACATATGATTCTAAGTACTTTCCACATGACTGGTTTAACCTTCATGATATCCCTTTGAAGCAGAGTCTCTTTATTCTCTTTGTTTTATGTATGAGGAAATTGAGACACAGAGAGTGTAAGTAACTTGTCCAAAATCACACAGTTGGCAGGGACTAAGCCAGGTTTAAATCCTTCAGTGTGGCTCCAGAGATGGTGCCCTAAACTGAATTGCACTTAATAATAATCCTAAATAAGAATACTAAACAAGAATGCGCCCCCTCTCTCCTTTCAGCCATACTTCCTTTAAAACCTGTCTCAAAACTCCCCCCGTAAAGCCTTACTTAACGTTATTACTATAACAGTTTTGTAACTCCTCACCCCTGAATTATTTCTCGTACAGCCCTAATTTGTCCCCCCAATATGTCATTTGTAAGTGTTCAACTATTTTCCCTAGCTAGTCTCAAGTTCTTCAAAAGCAAAAATTGCATCATTTGCTTCTCTGATGACCTTTATGGTGCCTAGTTGAGGACTAGGCACTTGGGGGACAATTCAAACCTCCTTGGTGACATGTAGTTATTTGGGGGCTCTATAACTTATTTAGTGAGTGGAGTGTTTATGAAGCATTTACACCAGCACAGCATCTCCAGCACTGTGGGAACAGCAGTGGAAAGAGGTAAGTGTGGAGCTTAGGATGCCTGTGAACTGGTAGGAGTGGGGGTTGGAGGGTGGGGTAGAAAAACATGTAAACAGCTCTGGACAAGGGCTAAGAGAAGGGTACTGTTTGAAGATGGTCTACATAGAAGGGGATTTGACTTAGTCAAGGCAGTCAGGGAAGGCTTCCTGGAGGAAGGGAGGCTTCCGCTGAGACCTGAAGGATGAGCAGCCCTTACCCAGGTGAAAAAGCAGTGAGGAGCACTGGCAATAAAGGCTCTATGGGAGGAGGGAAAAGCTGATGAGGAATGGGGATGTCAGCGGGTGCCCAGGGGAACCATGTGAAATGAAGTAGCAGCGGCCAGCCCTATCGCGCAGGGTCTGTTGACCATGTCAGAATTTGAGTTCATCCAAAGAACAGCAGAAACTATTGAAGGATTTTTAAGTCAGGGACAGATGATAGTAGCTCAGACAAGATGGTGCTGTTGAAAGGAAAGAACTGGGTTTATTTGGTGCATGGGTACCAAGTCGCTTCAGTAGTGTCCAGCTCTATGCGATCCTATGGACTGCCTGGCTGCCAGGCTCCTCTGTGCATGGGGATTCTCCAGGCAAGAATACTGGAGTGGGTTGCCAGGCCCTACATGCCATGTCAGGGCATCTTCCCTACCCAGGGATTGAACCCATGTCTCTTACATTTCCCTGCAGGTGGGTTCTTTACCACACCGGTGGCTCAGCTGGTAAAGAATTCTCCTGCAATGTGGAAGACCTGGGTTTGATCCCTGGGCTGGGAAGAGCCCCTGGAGAAGGGAAAGGCTACCCACTCTGGTATTCTGGCCTGGAGAATTCCGTGGACTGTATAGCCCATGGGGTCTCAAAGAGTCGGACATGACTGAGTGACTTTCACTTCTTTACCACTAGCGATACCTGGGAAGCCCATTTGATGGATATTTAGAGGTAAAATGAAAAGAATTTGGAGATTTTATGGGAAGAGTCTTTTAAAATTTTTTAAAACTATTTTTCTATTAGTTAATTTATTTTTGGCTGTGCTGGGTATTCATTCCTGTGCACGGGCTTTCTCTAGTTGCTGTGGGTAGGGGACTACTCAACAGTTGCAGTGCCCAGGCTTCTCATTGCAGTGCCTTCTCTTATTGCAGAACAGGGCCTCTTGGTGCACAGGCTCAGTAGTTGTGGCACATAGATTTAGTTGCCCTGAGGCCTGGGATCTTAGTTCACAGATGAGGGATCAAACCTGTGTCCCCAGCACTAGCAGGCAGATTCTTAACCACTGGACCATCAGGGAATCCCAGGGGAAGAACTGTTTTTTTCCAAACATTTTTATGTTCCTGGCACTATTCTGAGTACTTTACTGGTCATGATTCATTTAATGCACATAACAATCCTATGGCAATAAATGTACTGTCCCCAGTTTATAGATAGGAAAAGAAAGGCATAGCCAGTAAATGGCAGAGCTGGGAGTTGGGCGAGGCATTTGGGGGGCCAAGCCCTTATTTGATGGTACCTTGATTACTAGCCTGGAATGCCTTCCAGGTCTTGCTGGCTCACAGATGGGTTGTGAGTCCTTTCAGTGAGATGGAAACAGCAGTAGAGTGCCTGCTGCAGGAGGTGGAAAAGAAAACCAGGGCAGATTTGAACATGTTGAATTTGAGTTCAAATAGATTATGAAAACCAAATTCATCTGACAGTCACACTCAGCCTTTCTCATCTCCTTAGGTAGGTCTTTGCTCAGATGTTACCGTCTCAAGGAGATTTACCCTGACTGTTCGGTTTACAACTATATTCTGCCCCGTCTGCTTACTCCTGTGCCCCCAGCTACTCTTCTCCTAGTTTTCTCTCCCCACAAGCCTTATCACCTCTAATGTATTACATATTTTATTTATTAATCAAGTGTATTATCATTGTCTGTCTCTCCTTTGAGAAGGTAAGCGACTCCAGGGCAGAAATCTTTGTTTGTTCACTGATGTCGCACAAGGACCACATGCTCAACATTAACAACTATTCATTGGATAAATAAAAATTATTTTCAGCAAGACTGTTTATAGACTTCCAAATTTGTCTAGAAGACTAGAATTCATACTTACATGTCAAGATCACGGTAATGATTAACTGGAATAACTCCATGAACAACTTTTACTGATTTATATGGAGTGGCCACTATTAGACTAGTTGATTAGATCTATTTTGATGCTTTGCCTCTTAGTTTTATAAGGGATGACTACTGCTTCGTGATAGGTGGTATTTGTTGAGTTTGTTAAGATGAAAAATTATGCTTGTTTTTTCTCTTTTGCTTCCTATTTTTCTTCACTTGTATTACAATATATTGATGTGCTAACATCCTTGATACAGTCAGCTAAATACCTGAGGCATATCTGGGTCAGTGGTATATTTCTTTAATGCCCTCACGCTGCTGCTGCATGGTGTCTGACTCTTTGTGACCCCATGGACTGTAGCCTTCCAGGCTCCTCTGTCCATGGGATTTGCCAGTCAAGAATACTGGAGTGGGTTGCCATTTCCTAATCCAGGGAATCTTTCCAACCCAGGGATCAAACCCACGTGTCCTGCATCTCCTGCCTTGGCAGGCGGATTCTTTATCACTGAGACACCTGGGAATCCCTCATATCTAATGGCTAAATCACTTAGCTCTCAGATCAACTACTATGTTCAAGTGTCATCATGATTCACACTTACTGGAGATTTCTGTCATGAACTGACAGTGATTCAAAGCAGCCAGAGAATTTTAGCCAGATAGCAAAAGGACATGTTCATTATCTATTTCTCTAGATCTTCCAAGATCTCTCACTTTGTTAAGTAAAATCAGGAGAAAGCAGAATATTTAGCACTACATTGTCCCAGCTGCCACTCCCTTCCCTCAAAGCCATAATTTAGCTTTCTTACCACAGTGGGTAGAGGTGAGTGTAAGAGTCCTCTTTGAATATTTAAAGCCATAGTAGAAAGTATTATCCTGTTATCCAAGAAACCACATCATAAATTTCTCCTGGAGAAAAGAATTTTTCTCTAGTCACGTGTACATGGGCATGTGTGTGTGCGGACACATGCGAGTGTATTTAGTGAGGAAGCACACCACATAACTCAACATATTTTCCTCCTTGCGTTAGTTACCTAGAGACAGAAAGCCAAAATCAATCTTCTGCAGCACTAATTAACTCCTCTTAGAGAGTTTTTGGAAGACTTGCTTCCCTGCTTCCCCAGATGGTCTTTCTTCTGTTTCTACCTTTAATTGTCCTGTTTGATGTGATTTTTCACCTTGTAAGTCCACTGAAATCCTTTTTGGAAGATGCAAGATACAATCTGAATTGTCATCAATGCCTTTGGTCTAGGCTCACATTTCTTGGGTGGGAATTTGAGAATATCTGGAGGTAATAATAACAGTAAAGTTGGACTTTCATTTCCTGGCTCTGGAAAGTAAGGTGCTAAACTTTCAATTCTCCAAAATGTTCTGCACATAAATTTCTGCTCTGGGTGAAGTGGCAAATTTAGGATCCTGACTGCAGACTGCCAGATTCTGAAGCCAGTGTATCTTAAGATAGGACTCCCGAGGAGAAAGAAGCTCCATCCCTGTTTTCCCAGCTGTACTGACTCAAGAAGGGGAGAGTCTCAGGCTCTGGGCCGTGCTGGACCCTTCAGAGCATCTTCCTCTAACCCCCAGCAAGTATGCCTCAGTGCCCAAGAGTAGACAAAGTGACACAAGCTCCAAGTCAAGGGCTTGACAGGACATCCTCCACTGGACTCCTACTCTCAGCCTTCCCCACCATGTCCCTACCAAAGGAAATGAGAAACCGTCCTCCTTCTTCCAGTTAGAGATAGAAAGACCTCCCCAATGGCGATGAGCCCAAAGGCTCAGGGGGTAGCATGGGGATTCTCCCCACTGTCTCTCTTGCTTTGCTGGATCCTGGGGAAGATGACAGTCACAAATTGCTCTTGGGAGGAAGGGCTGGGTTTCACTTTGAGATCTTTATCCCCCATCTCCAGATGCTCTCGTAGTCCTGTGTGAATTACAAAAGCGGATTTCCAGTAGAACAGGCCCTGGTGCTGGCTTCCATCCACATCCTGCCCCAAACTTCCTCTCCCTCAATCATCTCGTCTCCCAACTTGGTTTGAATTTTCCCTTCGCTGGATTTTAAATCTCAAGCTCCAACACCCCACCCCCACCCCAACCTCCCTTCATTTTTCTGTTGTTCTTTCCATTCCCCTAAATAGCATGGTGTCATGTCAAGCCTTGCATCCCATACTTCAGCTATTAAGTTGTTGGCTAATATTACACAGCGGATTTTGATTCGGATCAGTTAGAGCTAATAGCAATTTTCAGTAAAATATTAACCAAACACACACAAAAGTCGCTCGTGTGGCTCCATCCTCTCCTTCAATAGGATTAATCGAGTAAGCTATTTACTCTTTCCACCACTCCAGTGTTTTCCCATCTTCCACTCCAAACAAGAAAATGACACTAAATTCATTTAATACAAATTTATATTATTGTCTGAGGCATTTTAAGCAATGCTTAATTTAATTTCCTTGTTTGGAGTGTGGTATTGGAGAACAGGACCACAGAGTAATGTAAAAATGGGATTCGTGTATCCACCAGGCACCCAGCTATATTCTCCAGTGAGTCACAAGAGCTCTGTTTACATTCAATTGCAATTCAAATATGCCAAATCTGTGGTAAAAAGAGAAGTCAGCCTCTGAAAGCAGATCATTCCACCCTAGGCTGACAAACCCTGAGGGTCTGACCTTCAGGATGTGGTACAAGTCCTCTTATTTGATTAGAATTCTGACAGGTCAAACAGGTTGATCGGTCATATTCTCTTGGCCTAGTAATCAGCGTGCTAGAGTTCTAGACCTTTCTGTCTGGGTAGATGGAAATAACCTTTTTTGAGCATCTATAATGTGCCAGGCATTAAAAAAAAAAAGACTAACAGTGTTTCATTTTTAAGCTTCTTAAATTTCATGTGGGTAAATAGGGGTAAAATAGCTATTTTATGTTTAAAAACAATGAGAAGCAGAGAGGATGTGTAATTTGCCCAAGACAACATAGCCAGTAAGTGTGCATACAACCATGTGCCCCTCAGTGCTGGCATGGATCTTCAGGTCTAAGTGCAAAGGATCACTCCAGTGTGGGCCAGAGTTTCTTAAGAAGTCAAGAATGGTGAGCTTCAGCCAGGCCACAGAGTCCCTGAACTGGTGTACAAAATTGGTATGTATGTACACCTTTTTGAGGAGAGGGTTCATAGCTGTCTTCAGTTCTGAGAAGTCTTCTTGATTTTAAAAAACAATAAGCATTACTGCTCTGAGCTTCCCATGAGGACCAGTGAGTGAGGACTTTGGGGCACTCAACACACGTGATCCTCATTCTGCACTTGGGCGAGGCCAGATACTTGAGTAATAATAGTAGGGTAACAACTATGATTTGTTGAGGACCTATTCAGTGCCCGCTCTGTTGAGTGCTCTCATCAGTTGGCTGGGGCAAAGGTCAGGAAAGGTCTCTGGCATTCTTTTTAGAGCCCTTCGTCCTGCCTGGTTGTAATAAGAACAGAGAATGTAGCAAGTGTTCCTGGCCCCTTGACTGGAATAACACTATCCAAACGGGGCAGGGAGAAAAAGAAAGACTGATGTGGGAGCCAGCAAGCAGGACTTGTGGCTTCTTTTCTGCCATCAACTCCAAATGGTTCTAAGTAGAATACTCTTGTTACTATCATATACCTATCTCTAAAATAAAAACACCTAGGTCCCATTCCCCCTCTTAGTAAACCAACAAAACAAAACACAAGACAAACTTTAAAAATACGTGGGTATTACTTAAGATTATGAAATGAGCTCCCAGTCATCTAATGCAGCTCCATTCATCTAATTAACATCTTAGAGGACTTGTTTCCAAACATGCTGTGGGGATAAAATAATGAAGACATAACACCCGGCCTCCAGGAGGTTAAAATGTAGTATGTACAGACAAACAGGTATAGAAAATAGCTGTAGCACAGGTAAAATAGAGTAAATGTTAGAAGAAAGTTATCAGTTACTTGCTGTGGGGGGGTCAAAGAGGGAGAAATATCTGGCTTGGGGAAGAAAATCAGAGAGGGCATTGGTAGAGGTGGTATCTGAAGATGTGAAAGGATGTCACCAGGCAGAGGACATTTTTAAAGGCCTGAACAGCAGAAGGCTGTGTAAGGCCCTGAATAATCTGGGGCATGGTTAGTGATCAGGAGCTGCAAGATTGCCTGGACAGTAAGGCCTAACTCAATGGAAGTCAGACTGCTAGTCTGGAGGGAGGGTCAGACATATTTACATGTTACTCCTAGAGAGTCTGATTTTATTTTTGGCCATGCCACAAGTCTTACAGGATTTTAGTGTCCTGACCAGGGATTGAACCTCAGGCCCAGGGCAGCGAAAGCTCTGAGAGCTAACCACTGGACCCTCAGAGAATCTGATTTAAAGGCCTCAGTTATGGCAAAACCAACATGATATTGTAAAGAAAAAAGTCTTTCTTATATTTGTTACAATAAAAAAAAAAAAAGGCCTAGATTGAAGATTGCAGTTTGGGATTTTTTAAATCCCCTTGGTTGATTCTCGTGTTGCAGCCAACATTGAGAACTACTGGGCTAAATGGTCTACAAAATCTCCTCCAGCCTCTGAGAAAATTGTGCCCTTCTTGAAAAAAGGGACTGGTTTGAAAATGTGGGTGAAAAGTCAAAGTGTTAGTCAATCAGTTGTGTCTGACTCTTTGTGACCCCAAGGATTGTAGCCCTCCGGGCTTCTCTTTCCATGGAATTCTCCAGGCAAGAATACTGGAGTGGGTTGCCATTCCCTTCTCCAGGTGATCTTCGCTATCCAGGGGTCAAGCCCAGATCTCTTGCATTGCAGGCAGATTCTTTACCATCTGAGCCACCAGGGAAGCTGTGGGTGGCTGGTTGTAATTGCTAAAAAGGGGATTTAAAGTCCTTTGCCTCCAGGCAATGGGTTCCTGAATAATTGCAGAGGGCTGTTCTAAGAGCGCAGGTCCAAAGCCCAGCTACATCCGTAAGGTGAATGAGTTAACTGGGCCTGGTAGGGACTGGCAGTCTAGTCATCCTGCCCCATCCTAAGTGGGCAGCCTCTTCTTAGCTCCAGCTGAGTGCCGCTAAGTAGTATTGTTGGCCTGGGATTGCCAAGCCTTGTGACTTCAAGAAAAGCCGAGCAAAACATAAGGGCAAGCCAGATTCAGTCAGCAGGTCTTTGGTTTGATGCCTCCAACTTAGAGTTTTCATCATTAAAAAGAATTGGCTTTCTTTCTATTAAGTGATTGCTACCTGACAAGCCATCTTGAGAGACAACGCACATGTGGACTTCAAGTGCTTCCCATGCATGCTCAGCTGCTCAGTTGTGTCCGACTCTTTGCACCTTCATGGACCATAACCCACCAGGCTCCTCTATCCAAGGGATTTCCCAGGCAAGAAGGCTGGAGTGGGTTGCCATTTCCTCCTCCTCCAGGGCATCTTCCTGACCTTGTATCGACCCCCCAGCTCCTTTGTCTCGAGTATTGGCAGGCGAATTCTTTACCACTGAGCCACCTAGAAAGCCCTTCAAGTGCTTTACCTCTTCTAAAACTTTCGGCTGAGGAAACTTAAAGATCTCCCGTGTGTATTTATCAACTAATGGTCAGTGTTATTTTAACTATACCCATTTCTTCTCATATTATTTTCAACTAACTCCCAGATATCATATTATCTTATTTATCAATATTTAAATATAATCATAATACAGTTATCACACCTAAAAACAAGCATTTCTTAAAAAATATCGAGTGTTCAATTTCCAATCTCAAAATCTCATAATTTTTAAAAAGATTTTGTTTGTTTGAATCAGAATACAACTAAAGTCCACACGTTACAATTGATTGACATGCTTATGTTCACTTTTGATACTGATTTTTGCACATCAATCCTGCTGAAGTGGCTATTATTAATGTGTTTGCATGTAACCTTCCACTAAAGGATTTGTAAAAATGTAATGAAGGTTTGCAAGGCCAAGTTCTGTGATTATGTGAGAAGTAAGTTTGATATAGTAAGTCTTATAAACAGCTAAATTCTGTCAAAGAAAAATCCATTTTTAATGCATGATTGAATATTGATAATTAATGGGAACTATGAGGAAGTCATATGCAAAGATTAATTACCAACTGAGCTCTGAGAACATTTTTTCTTCCTTTGTAATCTTACCTCCTGAGAGAAATAGTCTATATCGGCCCTAGAGTGAATCGACAGATATGTCCAGAAAGAAAAGCCACATAGTTTAATCTTTATTGGTCATGCTTAATTGGATGAACTATTATTTTTTATTTGCAGAGACAATATTTTTCAGTTAATTCTTTCTGCAGTGCTGGAATGGAGAGGTAGGATCATGCGGCCTTTCTCACTGCGCTGGATATAGGGGCGGTGAGTACTGCAGTTATGATTATTTCTCCTTATTATTAATAGAAGTGCTTGAAACCAACTCCTTCCGATGGAAAATTTAGTTGTCTGAATCAAAGCCATCCTCTACAGGCCATCTGTCCTCATGGCTGTCATTAAACTCTGACAAAAAGCGGGCTTCTTGCTTCAGAAAGTAACTTGAGTGAAATTGACCCCTGAAATCCAACTTCATTAAAATAAGGAAAAATATTGTGAGTCTGTCAGATAAAAAGACATGGACTTCCCTGGTGGTCCAGTGGTTCAGAATCCACCTGCCAGTGCAGGGCACACGGGTTTGACCCCTGATCCCGCAAGATCCCACATGCTTCGGAGCAACTAAGCCTGCATGCCACAACTATTAAGCTGACCACCTAGAGCCTGTGCGCGACAAGAGAAGCCACCACAATGAGAAGCCCACGCACTTCAACGAAGAGTAGCCCCTGCTCGCCAAAACCAGAGAGAGCCTGAGAGCAGTGAAGACCCAGCACAGCCCAAAATAACTAAGTAAATAATAAATCAATTAAGAGAAGAAGAAAAAAAAGCCAGACAAGCTTGGCTGTTTGCCCTCCTGGTACACACTGTATTTGCCCATTCACCTAGGCTTCCGCTGTGAGGCGTCCGCAGGCCAGTCTATGACTGGCAGCAGCTCAGATTCAGTTTGCATAGGTGCCTGGTGGCCGGTGGCTAATTACACGTTTGATGAACTTGGTGTTAAGACAATGCCGCGTGTGTCCTCCCCTGGCTGCAAATTGCCAGGTTACTGGAGAGTTTCCTATATGGATACTAATTATGCCTAATTTGGTCCTGAGATTTCCTCATTTGTCTTTCTGTCACAAAGTTTGTGATTACAAATCTCTCACGTTGATTGGGAGTGAGGCTAAATTTCTGATGGTTCACACATGTAATAAAGCCATTCAGGAAGCCAGTGGTGTTCAGCAGTCTTTCTAAAACATAGAACATCCATAGTTATTTGCATCCCTGAGACAAGTTTGCTTTCTCTAAGTGTTTGTTTTCACAGCAAATTAATTACCTGCAAAACAGAACCAAAGCCTCCAGATGTGATGCCTTGTGGAAAGGATAGCCATGTGCTACCTGGAGAGGGACAGTCATTATGTTCCTGAGGGGAGTGCATTTAACCCCACATTGGTGGAGAGGAAGAGGACTTGCTCCCCAAGGTGAGTAGAGACATATGCCAGCCCACTGTTCTCTCCATATCACCCCTGCCTGGGAGGCCCTGGAGAAGAGAGAGGGCTTGGCTCGAATACTGGAAGTGGCAAGCAGCCCCTTGATAGCAACTTCATTAACCAGGGGGTTCTTGAGAGCTAGAGCCCCACTGCCGGCTGGGTTTCTGTCTGTGGGTGGTGTTCTGTCTGTGGGTGGTGGAGGGAGCACAGGCCAGAACTAAAACCTTCAGGATGGGGTTGGGGGACCTCTTGCTCCTCTTCACATTTGCCTGATTTTGCAAGGAGCCTGATTAAGACATCAACTCTCAAAAATATTTTCCTCTTAAGACAACTCGGATACTTCATCTCCCAAGAAAAAGATCCTGGGGAGTATCCCTGGTTCCAAACCTGAGACTAAGGACGGTGTGTGATGAGGAAAGTGAGAGACAGAGATGAGGAAGCATCGAGAGAGGGTAGAGTTGAAGATAGAGGCAGATGCTGGTGGGGTGCTGGGGGCAGGGCAGGACAGAAGCAGGAATTGAGATGAGCAGATCGTTCCAAAGCTGACCTGGCTGCAGGGAGTGTGAGTGGTAGTAGGCAGGTACTGAAAAGCATCATTTCCTTTTATTTTTTCCTGTGCCCAGAATTCCTCTGGACCCTAGTGAGAATTTTGCAAGTAGAGAGAAACACTTTCTGAACAATAAAGAATGTACAAAAGAATGATGGAGGATGAGGGATGTTTGAAGTGCTTAAATCTCATGCATAATTACGAAGACATTAGCATTTTTGCTGGGAAAATTAAAGAAATTTAGAATCAAATATAATTTTTTTTCAGTGCAGAAATGTAAATTTTGCACTTTACTGTTTGATCAAAGGAAAGCCCACTGACAAAATGAGAGCTCTTGAAGACGTAGTATAGGTTACTTTCATTAAAATTAAATTTATTTATAATCTAGAGTGAGATTTAGTAAAGTCTTCACTTTTAGGTGAGGCTTTAACTGATCTCACTTTCCATTTATTCATTCATCAAATATTACTGAATGTCTATATCTGTGCCAAGTTTTCATTTAGAAAATATTATACAGTTCCTTTCTGAGAAACTTTGTTAATCATGTTGTTTTACATTATTAAAGCCTCTCTAGAATATTGCAGTTCTTACCGTGAGAATGCATTCTCTGACACTTAAAATATCTTCCTTCCTAGGACTCTGTGATGCTAGCAAGAACCCATGTGCCAGAAGCTGGTTCTCATCACTAAGTTCAGAGTTAGAACTCTCTGCCTTTA
Source organism: Antilocapra americana (assembly GCA_007570785.1). Taxonomy (NCBI): domain Eukaryota; kingdom Metazoa; phylum Chordata; class Mammalia; order Artiodactyla; family Antilocapridae; genus Antilocapra; species Antilocapra americana. The sequence continues at coordinate 16,613,953 of ML664174.1, forward strand.
CTTTCTTAGATCCAAAGTGAGGGCCTGTACAGAGAACATATTTTGTGTATACCTAGTATAGACCAGGTGCTTTACAAAAATAATCCCATTTAATTTTAAATCTCACAACCCACAGATAGGTAAGATTTCCATTTTATAGTTCCAAAACACTGAGGTTAGGAGGGATGATGAAACTTGTATGAAATCAAGTAGTTGGGAGGCATTGACATTGGTAACCCTCATTGCATTTCAGCATATCATCCATTTAATCAACGCAGAACTTTATCTTGTTAAATTAATTAATTATTCTGTGGTTGCCCTGAGTGTTTGCTGCTGTGAGAGAACTGTCTCTAGTTGTGGCGAGCGGAGGCCACCCTCTTATAGTGGCACACAGGCCCTAGGGTGTGTAATCTTCAGCAGTTGTGGTGCATGAGCTTAGTTGCCCCAAGGCATGTGGAATCTCCCGGACTAGGGATCAAACCAGTGTCCTCTGCATTTCAAGGTGGATTCCTAACCCCTGGACCCCTAGGCAAGTCCATTCTACAGAACTTTATCGAGCACCTTCTATGTACTAGACACAGTTTCCGGCACTAAGGATGCAGGGGTGACAAAAACAAAGTCTCTTCCTCATGGAGCCTCTAACCTGGTGGTTGAGAAGACAGTAAAGCGACATGTGAAGAGATGTGGGGCAGTGGGGAGCCGGTGAAGGAACATGAAGCGGTGGAAGTGGGTGGAGAACCGGAGTGCGAGGGCGGCTCTCAGAGCGTCTTCCCATCTAGCCTCAGGCCTGTCCCCAGCAGAGGGCGCCATGTCTCCTGTCTCTTCCCTGGGTGGGAAGAGAAGGTGTGGGGCTGCCGGAGGGCACACCAGTGGGCGCCTGCGCTGCGCGGAGGGCTCAGAGTGAGGGCAGTGAAATAGACGATGGAGGAGGAACAAGGGAACCAAGCAAAACTTTTGAAGCGAGATTGCTCCTTGGGCATCAGCTCACTTGTCTCTTTTTGTTCTCCTTCAACTCTTTAATGACTTCCCAGCACACCCAGTCTTCCTCATCCGTACTGCGACCTTTGCCACATCCTCTGCTTCCTGGGCGATTGTACTCTGAAGATGGTAGGTATCACCACTGTCCCTCCCAGCCCCTTAGGTGTCCCCATTTCCTTGTGACCTTGCCTTGTCTTCTTTAGAATATGCCTCCTGCGGTTTAGTCCTCCAGGGTCCATTAAGTGACCACACAGCGATTTTTTTTTTCTGCACAAAGTCAGCTGATTATGCATTTGTATTACATTTTGATAGGCTACAAAGTTGCCTAAGGCTGAAGTGTCCCAGGACTTTTTCTTATCTTTATTTGCCCCTCTTTGGTGATCTCATCCACCTTCAAGGGTTTTAAATGCATCTATAAATAGACAAATAGATGACTCAAATTTATATTTCATTTATACTACCTTCTCTATCTGACTTTTCCACTGGGAAGTCTAGTAAACATCTCAAGATCAAGATTGTGTATCCAAATCCTAGTTTCCATTTGCAGGCTTCTCTATCTGGTAGGTCAGATGTAAAGAATCCACCTGCAATGGAGAGACCTGGGTTTGATTCTGGGTTGGGAAAATCCCCTGGAGAAGGGCTTGGCAACCCCTTCCAGTATTCTTGCCTGGAGAATCCCATGGACAGAGATGCCTGGGAGGCTATAGTCCATGAGGTCGCAAAGAATCAGATACAACAGAGCGACTAAGCACAACGCTAAGTATTAATGAATGGCAACTTCATTTTCCCAGCTGCTCAGGACAACAAATTTGGGGTCGTCCTTTCATCTTCCTTTATTCTAACACCCTGAAAGGGTTAGTTCACCTTCAAATAAATCTAGAATCTTTTCTCATCATTTCCTCCGCTATCACTTTGGTCTAAGTCAACATCAGTCTCGCTTTGGTCCTTCCAACAACCTTCTACCTTTCCTTCCGTTGGTCTGCTCAACTCAGCAGCCTGAGTGGTCTTGTTAAAAAAGCAAATCAGATCAGCTGGCTCCTTGGATTACACCCTCCAGTGGTTTTCACCTCACCCTGAGGAGTCGAGCTGCAAACTGCTCTCTTCACTGCCGATTTCTGGAAAAAAACAAAACCAGAAACAAGTCCTGCCTGCTCAAGGCCACCGCCCTTTTGTTCTTCCTCCCTCCCCGTGAGAGCACCAGGAAAGCTGATGTTTTCAGGACCACACCTGGGTTCCAGTTATCCTCACATGCTAATTAGCTGGTCATTTTCAAGTTGGTCAAGGTTAGATTTGCTAGGAAATGTCTACCCCAGATCCGGGAACTCTTCCCTCCTAGGCCTGGAAGATAAGACCTTCCAGTGGCTTTATCTAGGGAGAGATTGTCCCCTTTGTCCCCACCCAGATAGGAGTCACCGCTCTGTCACCACATGGGAGCCCACACCTATAGGAATCGCCTGTTTGTTTCCGGCAACTTTGAACCCAGCAGCTTTCTTCTACTTGAGCCTTCAACCACTTTTTCTCTTTCTTCTTCCCTTTAAGACAACTAAGTCTGTTTTAATTTTATGGGCTTGACAGAACTAGGACAATAGGACAATGTTTGCTCGGATCAAATTTTTTTGTGCGAATTTTTTTGGCAGAATCAGTGTTTGCAAGAAGCAGATAAAACTTGACTGTGGGAGAACCTCACTGTAGCAAGCAGCTGCCTGCCAGCAAAATCTCCAGTTAACAACAGAGCTGGAGTCATTGTTAGCCAGGTAGGAGAGATGGGGAGGGAAGAAAAAGCCCCAGAGCTTCCTTGTTAGGCTCTAAATGAATTGGTTGTTTAGCAATTACTGTAAGACAGCGAATCTGGGTACATGAGCTCTCTAAAGATAACATCTCAACTCAGTTTGCCCTCCTTACACAACACAGGTACATATGCATCAAGCAGGCCTCACAGCCCCGAGATATTTTATTCACCTCACACTCAGAGGAGTTCACTGACTGGAATTCAATAGAAACTGTTCTCTGTGTGAAAGTAATTTCAGAAAGTAATCTAGTTTATGGAAATGAAAGGCATCAAAACACAAAAAAACACTGTGTCTCTACAAGTACTTTGCCTCAAATATTTGACATGGAAATTTGTATAATCCCTCTGGGGGCACGTGGGTTTCACCAGTGTTAACATCTTTTGAAATGAATTTCACAAATGTTTATTTGCTGTGCCAGGCTGACAAATAATTTAAAATATCAAGGCATCTCACCGGAATCAGACTCGATGATAGGGATCTCAGATGACTGTGGAGGTTAAAGGGTGTGAATTTTAATTGGGTGTTGGGGATGACGTCACTTTCAAGTACCACCCTGGGGAGCAAAGGTGTCACTTAGCTGCTATGGTTCCCTAAACTTCCTTGCTCTGTAATGCATCGCAGAAATGACAACGGATGGTCATTGCCATATTCCCTTTATTTCTCACACAGAACACAGTCTTGTTGCACCTGCCTGGAGGTACTGAAACAATGGGCAGGCTCAGGACTGGTGTGGGCACCTCGTGTGACAGGGAGAGCTGCTTCTTGCCAGTCCTTGAGAAAAGAGCAGGCGCAAGATGAGCGGAAGCCAAGCCTTAGGTTAGAACAGAATCAAGGGGGAGAGAGAGCAAAGCTTATGTTGTCCATCATCTGAACCTGAATATCCAGGAAAAACCCCTTTTCTTCTGTTGTGGGTTACTGGCTTGTCATTTTATAGAGCCCCTCATGGTTTGTGAGAACCCTTTCCCCCATCAGAGACTTCCCTGGTGGCTCAGACGGTAAAGCGTCTGCCTACAATGTGGGAGACCTGGGTTCAATCCCTGGGTGGGGAAGATCTCCTGGAGAAGGAAATGGCAACCCACTCCAGTATTCTTGCCTGGGAAGTCCCATCGACGGAGGAGCTGGGTGGGCTACAGTCCATGGGGCCATAAAGAGTCGGACTCAACTGAGGGACTTCACTTTCATTTTTTCACTTTCCACCACCTGCAGGAGGACTCTCATGATGAAGATCCTTCCCTGGAATGGTGGTCCTTTAGAGTTGGCACAATTTCCTCATGGCACATCCAGTGGTTCAAACACTGCTGTTTTACAGAAGGTCAACTGCTCAGCTGGGTCTACATGGTGGGGAAGGAGCAGAGCCTTTTGCAGACCATGGTTGCCACTCCTTGGCCCAGCATCCTCCCTGCCTTGAATCACCCTTCTCAGCTTCAGTTCAGTTCAGTCGCTTAGTCATGTCCAACTCTTTGTGACCCCATGGACTGTAGCATGCCAGGCTTCTCTGTCCATCACCAACTCCTGGAGTTTGTTCAAACTCAGGTCCATCGACTCCATAATGCCATCCAACCTTCTCATCCTCTTTTGTTCCCTTCTCCTTCTGCCCTCAGTCTTTCCCAGCATCAGGTTCTTTTCCAAAGAATCAGCTCTTTGCATCAAGTAGCCAAAGTATTGGAGCTTCAGCTTCAGCATCAGTCCTTCCAATGAATACTCAGGACTGATTTCCTTTAGGAATGACTGGTTTGATCTCCTTGCATTCCAAGGGATTCTCAAGAGTCTTCTCCAACATCACAGTTCAAAAGTAACAATTCTTTGGCATTCAGCCTTCTTTATGGTCCAACTCTCACATCCATACATGACTACTAGAAAAACCATAGCATTGCCTAGATGGACTTTTGTTCTGCTTTTTAATATGCTGTGTAGGTTGGTCATAGCTCTTCTTCCAAGGAGCAAGTGTCTTTTAATTTCATGGCTGCAGTCACCATCTGCAGTGATTTTGGAGTCCATGAAAATAAAGTCTCTCACTGTTTCTATTGTTTCCCCATCTATTTGCCATGAAGTGACGGGACCCATTGCCATGATCTTAGTTTTCTGAATGTTGAGTTTTAAGCCAGCTTTTTAACTCTCCTCTTTCACTTGCATCAGAGGCTCTTTAGTTCCTCTTAGCTTTCTGCCATAGAGTGGTGTCATCTGCATATCAATATCTGCATATTGATATTTCTCCTGGCAATCTTGATTCCAGCTTGTACTTCATCCAGCCTGGCATTTTGCATGATGTACTCTGCATATAATTTAAATAAGCAGGGTGACAATATACAGCCTCAACATTCTCCCTTCCCAATTTGGAACCCATCTGTTGTTCCATGTCTGATTCTAACTGTTGCTTCTTGACCTGCGTACAGACTTCTCAGGAGGCAGGTCAGGTGGTCTGGTATTCCCATCTCTTGAAGAATTTTCCACAGTTTGTTGTGATCCACACAGTCAAAACTTTGGCATAGTCAATGAAGTAGAAGTAGATGTTTTCCTGGAATTCTCTTGCTTTTTCTATGATCCAATGGATGTTGGCAATTTGATCTCTGGTTCCTCTTCCTTTTCTAAATCCAGCTTGAACATCTGGAAGTTTATGGTTCCTGTACTGTCGAAGCCTTGCTTGGAGAATTTTTAGCATTACTTTGGTTTCCCTTGTGGCTCAGCTGGTAAAGAATCCACCTGCGATGCAGGAGAGCTGAGTTCAATCCCTGGATTGCAAAGATTCCCCTGAAGAAGAGAAAGGGTACCCAGTCAAGTATTCTGACCTGAAGAATTCCATGGACTATATAGTCCATGGAGTCACAAAGAGTCTGACAGGACTAAGTGACTTTCACTTTTCACTTGCTAGCCTGTGAGATAAGTGCAATTGTGTGCTAGTCTGAGCATTCTTTTGGTGCTGAGATGAAAACTGACCTTTTCCAGTCCTGTGGACACTGCTGAGTTTTCCAGATTTGCTGGCTTTCCAGCTTAGATGATCTCTAAATGCTGATGGCTGTCCCCAGGCCAGAGGGCAGTCTGCTGTGATAAAACAGGGAGCCCTGCACCTTGTATAAGACCTAAGGCAGTGGATATGCAGCCCTTGAAGAGTGGTGGAAACCATACATGGGTGTTTTACAACACCTCTACCCCAGGGCCTCTTTACTAAGTGTATGCTGACTTCCGTCCTGCTACAGGTGAGATACTACCATCTGGAGGTTTCATGAGCACCTCAAACTTTACAACTTCCACCCAAGTCTGTTCTTCTTCCTAAATTTCCATCTCTGTAGCCTGCCAGGCTCCTCTGTGCATGGAATTCTCCAGGCAAGAGTACTGGGGTAGGTAGCCATTCCCTTCTCCAGGGGATCTTCCTAACCCAGGGATCAAACCTGGATCTCTGCTTTGCAGGCAGACTCCTCACCATCTGAGCCACCAGGGAAATGCCTGTTTATGATACCTGTAGTCCTATCTAGAAATCTCAGCATGGTCACTGACTCCTGTCTCCCCGTTTGCGCCATCCTCATTCAATCCCTTGCTGAATTCTATTGACTTTGTATAGAGTCTTCTATCTACTAGTATGATTCAACAGGGCATGGGGGGTAGAATAAGTCTTCATTTTGTGGGACTCTCTTATGTATTGCAGATTATTTAACATTCTTGACCCCTGCCAACTAAATGCCCTTCTGACATTGTGATAATCAGAAACAGCTCTAGACATTCTCATTCTCCCAGGTTCAATGTCTTCCCCGCTGAGAATCACAGGAAATTTTCCACTGTCACTACCCTGGATTCTGGCAATTTACTTCCATCAGAGATGTTGAATTTTGGATGATACAATTGGCCTTCTCACTTCTAATCTCTCCTTTCTCCAATCCATTTTTCATAAAGATGTTAAGTGATGTTTAAAAGCACACCTCTGATTAAATTACTCCCCATTCAAAATATCTAGTAGCTCTCTACCGCCTCTGTAATAAAGTCTAACTCCTTAGCCTTGAATTCAAGCCTGTAAATTGGCCTTAATATTCCTGACTCTCTACTGCTTTCTTTCAAGACCTATGTGTTCCCAAAGGAATGGTGAGTGATTAAATGAATATTTGACTGGAGTAGTAGTATCTACCTACAAACACACAAGCCAACAGTGGGTGATTTACAGGTTTTTCAATTGACTACTGCCACATCATAAACTACTCAAATCTTAGTAGCTTCAGCCAATTTGATTTTTATTATAAATCCATGGGTCAGGAATTTGGGCAGGATTCTGCTGGGCGAGTCTTTGGTTCCATGTGATATCAACGGAGGTGCTTGGTGGTATCAGCCGGTGGCTGGTCTGGTCAGGAGGATCCAAGATGGCTTCCCTTGCATGTCCTAGCACCTCAGTGTACACAGTGGGAAGGAAGGGTAGGTTCAACTGGTTTCCTCTCCTCCATGTAGTCATTACTCCCCAGAGAGGGAGTAGAACTTTTCCCACAGTATTCAAGACTCCTGAGGAAGGCAGCAGAGACTTCCAATCCTCCTAGAACTGGACCCAGAGCTGGTGCAGCAGTCGCAGAGCCTGGTGTGTGTGTGTGTGTGTGTGTGTGTGTGTGTGTGTGTGTGTGTGTG